>VXAK01009150.1:95390-160333 GCA_013399435.1 Arenaria interpres
GCTCAGCTCCGCCGGCAGCTGCCGCCGCCCCGCCGCGCCCTGACCTCCCACCCCGCGGCCCCCCTGACGTCACGTAACGCAACGCAACGCTCCCCTTGGAAACCACCCGACTGGCAGGCAGCGCTGGCACGCTATTGGCTGGAGAGGGGCGGCCGCGTGCGCCCCCGAGCCCTTCTATTGGCTACCCTCCCGCCCAGGCCCGCCGGCCGGGGAGAGAGGGGCGAGGACTGCGCCTCCCGGCATGCCAAGCGGCGCGCAGCGCCCATCAGCGGGGCTTCGGTGCCACGGGGTACGATGGGAGTTGTAGTCAGCGCCCGGGCAGCCCGGCAGAGAAGGTGAGCGCCGCGGGTTCGAGCCCACTAGCCGCGGCGCCGGCCGAGAGAGCCCTTGGTGTTCCCCAGTGGCACAAAGCACACCCCGACATCCGCCCCCCTCCTTTGCCTGGCAGCAAAACAGAACCCTTTTCCTCACGTCCAGCCCTACAGAGTTGTGGGAGTGCACGAAAGTTCTCCATTTCCATTGGAAGTCCCCTGGTACGCAACACTGGTGAGGCCCCATCTTGAATCCTGTGTTGGGTTTTGGGCCCCTCTCAACTAGAAAGACATTGAGGTGCTGGAGAGAGTCCAGAGAAGGGCAATAAAGCTGGTGAAGAACAAGTCCTGTGAGGAGCGGCTGAGGGAGCTGGGGTTGTTCAGCCTGGAGAAAAGGGGGCTGAGGGGAGACCCTGCCGTTGTCTACAACTGCCTGAAAGGAGGGTGTGGAGAGGCGGGGGTCAGCCTCTTCTCTTGAGTCACAGGTGATAGGACAAGAGGAAATGGCCTCAAGTTGTGCCAGGGGAGGTTTAGATTGGATATTAGGAAAAATTTATTTGTGAAAAAGGCTATCAAGCATCGGAATAAGTTGCCCAGGGAAGCGGTTGAGTTGTCATCCCTGGAGGTATTTCGAAGATGTGTAGATGTAGTGCTGAGGGACATGGTTAATGGTGGACTCAGCAGTGTTAGATTTACCGATGGACTTGATGACCTTAGAGCTCTTTTCCAACCTAAACGATTCTATGATTCTATGAAGACGGACCCCTCTCTCTGAGGAGCAGCATGGCCAGCTTCCCACAGCTGTCTGCGTATCCTGCACAGGGGTTGAGATACATATATATATGTATATGTTTGGAGGATGCCGGTGCCATGCTGCTGCCATGTTCTGTTTGGGAGGTGGTGGGAGGGGAGGGTGGGCTGTGTCTCTAAAGCAAGACCGTAGGATTAAACTATGCTGAGGGGATATGTAACATTTCCATACTCAGGGTTCCCTGCAAGCAAAATTCAGTGTCCAGGTAACAGAAAAAAATATATTGAAGTTAACAAAAAAAGGTGGCAGTAAAACTTCAGAGGGAGCTGCGGTCAGTCTGTTCTTGATGTATTAATTTCTTCAGCAGCGATTCAGGAGGTACTCTCCGGTCATAAAGAGAAACCTTTAATCTCACAATCAATAGGCTATGTGGCAGAAAATAGCACAGGGCAAGGAGGTTTCATCTGCAGATGGAGAGTGGCTCCAAAGGGTGCTGAAGGTGCTGAGATGTGTCAGCGTGTGCCCGCGTGTGTTTAAGATGTAGAACTCTAACTAGGATCTGAATTTTCTGGTTTGGGGTTTCTTGCCACAATGGGTTGAACTGAGATCCAGAACAACACAGTCATTGGACTGCAAGGAGTACCAAAATCCAGCCTGAAGTGCATAACCATTTCTTCTGAGTCAGGTGCATGTGTACACTAATGCAGCTTTTGAAAGAAATCCAGTAAAAATAGTCCTTTGGTTGATTGATTTACAATTCCATCATAAAGCATAAGCCTGCTTAGATTTCCTTTAAAGCACCACAAAACACTCATTTTACTTGTACATTGCCAATTAAATTTTTTGTTTAAATAAAAAAAAAACCCTAAAAAATAAAGACCAGAATGCTGTTACTGCCCTTTAAAGGCACATTGTTATTCATCATCAGTGCATTTTAGTTTCCACTTTAGGTAGCATATGAAGGATTAGGTTTTCAATGAAAGAGGGGGACAGAATAAATTGCATCCTCTACCAAAGAACTGCCAGACCTTTTCAGATGGGTGCATACCATGAGTCCTTCCCATGTTAGTCAGCTTTATCTAAAACTTCCAAAGCAATGTCTGCCCCTGAATTTCATGGGTTTCAGGGTCAGTCACAACAGAATTGTGGGGCTGAGGAGGTCAGAGGCCATTTTTGTCAAAGGGTAGTGACCTTAGCAGCAAGAGGTAGCCTGACAAAAACAGGATTCATGCTACTGAATGGAGTTCTCACTGCTCTTCCCCCGCTGAGTCTTTTTTCTACCTGGTAATGAAAAATCTCGAAGAATTGTAATGGATTTTTATATGCATACATACATATATGTTTGTGTGTGTACATACCTCTATTTAAAATATTATATATGTTATGTTAATTATGCTATAATATATAATATTACAATGTATTACATTGCATATATTACATATGTCTATCTTTGGTTCATGTCAAAAAGAAGAAGCCCATGAAAAAGATCACACTTTTAATACAATGTGTATTTGTTGTGAGAGAAGACAGTAAGTCAGGAAATAAGCAAGAAAAAAAGAAAAAGAGAAAGAGAAAGAAAAAAAAAAGAAAAGAAAAAGGAAAAGGAAAAGGAGAAAAAAGAAAAGGAAAAGAAAAAGAAAAGGAGAAAGAGAAAGAGAAGAAAAGAAAAATAAAAGGAAAAGAAAAAGAAAAGGAAAAGGAAAAAGGGAAAGGGAGAAAGAGAAAGGGAAAGGGAGAAAGAGAAAAAAGAGAGAAAGAGAAAAGAGAAAGAAGAAAATAAAAATAAAAGAAAAAGAAAAATGAAAGAAAAAGAAAAAAGAGAGAATAATAGAAAGAGAGAAAAAGAGTTGGAATACTTTGACAGGTAGTATAAAAGTTTCTTCAGAAAGATTTGTGTAGTCACGTTTACTTTATATACACATAAATACGTGGCAAGGCAAGAAACAGCAGTTTCAGTTACCATGGTCAAAAGAAGGGCTTAATTAACAGTCTGCAGGCTGTGACTCAGGAGGTTTGGCAAATTGTCCTAGGATGATTTAAGTGATTCCTGCCCCTAACCAGCCATTCTACCCAGAGGTTATCATCCTCTCACGAGACACTGCACTTCACAGCCTGGTATATACCTACCCCTGTGACCTGAAAGCCGAGGCAGTTTATATTAATACGGTGGGTTGCCTCCAAACATGTTGAAGGATATAGCAGATTTTTATACTAAAATATTCTCACTTTCTTCTCTCTTTCAGTCGATGTGGATTATAACAAGCTGTTGTAAGAAAATGTAGGAAGTGCTTTTGGCTTCCCTTGAGTGGTGCTGGTGTTCTCCATCCTCATCCTTCCAAAGACCCACCTTCAAGTTACTGTTCGGTTCTGCCCACAAGTGCCTCACCTGTACATCTGGTCCTTGGAGGGACCACGGCAGGTCATGGTCAGCAGTCCATCAGGTAACTGGAGATTGATTGATGTTCCAGTGACAGTGAATGAGTGAACGGGGTCACAGTGGGCTCTTGGCAGATGTGATGCAATGCAGAGACTCGGAATCTGCTGGAGAAGAGAAAGTGGATTTTTCTATTCTAGTGACACTACCTTTCTCAGACTAATTTCTCACAGTCTTGATGAGACAGGTATTTCTGTGCTTGTTAATAATTAATAGACCAGAATCAATTCTTTGATTCAAAACAATCTTCAATAGCAAAATGCAAAGTAGGACTTTGGTCTCAAACGCATCAAAACTCCAGCTGCTAAAGACTGGCCACTCAAAAAACTTCCTCATATGACTTACCTTCTTCAAGTGTAGACTATTTTGCCTGAAGGTGACTTGAATAAGAATAAAATATACGAGTTAGCCTAAGCCTGGTCCCACCTGTCGTTAATAAAAGTAAAGAGTAAGTCTATATTGGATAATAACGCCAGCTGACAGCGGTAACATTTCAGAAGGTCTGTGACACTAACTCAGGAAACAAGATTTTGATCAGATACATAAAGGTGGAGAAAGGCTCCTGCTGCGTTTCTGAAAAAACCCACCAGGACCTCGGCTGAATACTTAAAAGCCTGAACACTTGCCAAACCTGGCCTGGAACATCTTTCCTCCCTCAGTCCTTGCAGATCCCGAGCTTCTGTAGTTACTTCAGACCCCAAACTCTCACCAGTTTTATATGTTCTCAAGTTCTTCGTTGGATAAAAACACACATGGTCACATTTAGGGGTTTTTAGAGGTTTGCAGCTTGTAGAAGTTTTTGTATTTAAGTAAATTTAAATGGTACCTATTTAATTTGAAGACCTTTATTTGAGTGTGAAAATCCCTCATATATCTTGCACAACTGTACAAATAACACTTTTGTCCATTTTAGGCATAAACGTGGTTATCATGACACTGGATGCTATCAAAGATTTTATTTACAAAACAATTACTAAAATGCCTGATGTCATATTTCCATTTATTTATTTCTTACCCATAGGGTAATAGGTCCACCATAATTGCTTGGTGCATTTTATAATACAGAAGAAAAAGCTATGTTAATAAAATCTAACAAAACCTCACAAATAGCTACAAATCTGACAGAAAGTGTCTAAGAAAAATTCTCCCCAAAATACAATACATTTTTCCACACATACACAGTACAGAATAAGTTCAAAGGCACAGCTTTGAATTTTGCTTTTGTAGAAGTGTATAGAATTATCACCACGTGAAGGAATTGAGAGAACAGTTTCATACCTGTCAATAGGTAATTAAATGAATAATCATGTTTGCATTGTCATTTTTTTTACATAATTGCTTCATATCATCATATTTAACATATGTGGCTCTGAATCCAAAGTCTTCTCAGTCCCCAAGTCCTTTCTTAACCTTGTCATTACTGACCAGAGAAATTAGATTTTTCCGGATTGTGCAAACTTAACACAAATACATATATAATAAGAACAATAGTCAACTTAAGGCAGTGTATAATTCAATGCTACATGTCTTTTCTTCTCTTTTGTAAAGATCAAACTTACTGGATCAACAGAAAGGTGCATCAACATACAAAGTTAGGTGTAAACTGAAACCTACGACAACGCATGTCTTTTAAGGAGCCAGAGAGGGGAGTTGATATGAACTAGTGATGACTTGGCAGAATGGTTTTGAAGGAATGCATTAAGAGCTTAAAAGAGGAACAGATGACAGAGTTTTGCTGAGGGTGAATTTCCTGTCTTTAATTCAAATTATAAATAGGTCCTGTTCCAGTCATTTTTCTGTAAGACTTACTAACGTTTGCCAGTAAGAGAGGGGCGCAAAAATGGCTCACTCAAATTGACATCACACAGGGTTGGCCCACATGCCAGAATTCTAAAAAGGCACAGATTGCCCCAAAAAGTGGTCTAGAATAGCACAAAATTCTTTTTCGGCTACAGGAACATTCAGTCATACTGGTCTGCGATCTGCCCACGTTATGAACTACATTTATCTGCCCAGGATCTTTTCCATCTTCACCTCCCCTGAAGAACGTCCATGAAAAGTCCCACATGACACAAAGTTTTTATAACTCTTTTAAGTACGTGGGCTTAGCTGATACCAGTCATTTTCACTTAGCCCAACCTGTGGTGGCTTCCCCATTGATGTAGGCAAAGCCAGGAAAGTGTTGCATGTGCTCATATTCAGAATTTCTGCGCGTAGTCAAGGGGGTGTACATGTCACTAGAGTTTCCGTATCTTGTGGAGTGCATGGATGGGCTCGTGTAGCAGGAGTTTGCAGCCGGGACCTCTGGCCAGCGAGGTGTCACTGGTGTGGGATGCAGCCTCGGAGTACTGCTCATCAAACAGGGCTCCATTCTTGATGTTGGGCTGTTGAAAGGGTACTACAGGAAAATAATAAAATGAAAGAATTATCTACCACATGCTTAATTTTAAAATAAGTGCTGGTGGTATCACAGTGCCATGTGTAACAAAACCAAAATCATATGAATTGGGAGCCCTCCAACAAGTAGGTAACATACTGAAGGTGGAATATCAGATAACTAGTGCCTGCAGTCAACTCAAAGTGTCAGGGAAAGTCTTGCAAAGCAGTCACTGCATTTAAATATTGAACTAATATATCACAGAGCTAGGTACTGGCAGGTATATCTGGGAGCAGAAAAATAAATTTAATTCATCTAATCTTTTTCTTCTCACAGCTTGTACTTGGAAACTTGCTCTTCAGTAAAAACAAACAAACAAACAAACAGTATAAATTTTACTTGGAAACTTGCTATTCAGTAAAAAAAACAGAGTATAAAGTGTCCCAACGCCTGCTCACTCAACTGAGTTTTGAGGGAGGGAGCAAAAGGATTTTATTACTGGAAAGGTGCCTTCCCTTTTAAATGTTCACAAGCCATCCTGCCAGTTTCTGCAGAGAAAATAGTATGGTCTGGCCTCAGAAAGAGCAGCTAATTGGAGAACTTGTGAAAAGAGGCAGGCAGAAGAAGAATCTCTCTATTGCCCAGCTGCTTGCAGTGACAGTTGGAAACTAGAAATCAAAGAAGTTTGACAAATGCCTCCCACTAAGAAGATGTGCTGAGGGTAGGATAAGGCAGGAAAACACAGAAGAGCTTTTGCCCTCTGTGGCCACGGGCTGCCCAGCAACAGAAAGTAAACTCTGCTTATGAGTGCGGGTTATCTTACTGCCACTCTTACAGGAGCAGATCATCTGTGTGCTGTGCCTAAGAAAGGGCTCTCTTTATTTTACCCTCTAATTATCCACCTGCATCGCAGAGATACATATACACACAAGGCTGTGCCTTTTCTGCAGAAAGTGTCATAATTTTAAATTTCATGATCTTGGATTATTTGACACTGTGACGCTTCCTTAACAGGAAAGCTGTCACCAAAGTAGGACTATCACCTCTTCTGATGCTTACAAACTTTGTAAGCAGTATGCCAAAATTCTATATGGCTGAGGAGTGTAAAACCCCTTCCCCATATTTTGGAGACTCATGGAAAGAAGGGCTGCCATAGTTGTTCCCAGGAGGGAGATGGCAGTGATTCCCAAAAGGTCTCATTACAATACTGCGCTGCCGGATGGGGCTGGGGTTAATCAGTTGCATAAGAGGGTCCCCAAGGCAATTACAGCAATGTCTCCACGAGGAGTTTCTGCTGGCTCCCTCCAGACCGCAGCCAGGAAGGCAGCATTCGAACAGTTCACAAGCCTCGGGCAGCTCAAAAGCTGCATGCTGGCCACTCCTAATTAGAGAGGAGAAAGAGAAGACTATTTTTGACCAAAATACTGTAGTGAGTGACTTAGCATATTCCACCGTGTCCTGGGAAGACAAGCCAGTTAGCAGATGAGAGAGAGAGAACAGATTAAAGTTGTACAATGCATTATTTAGCATATACTTCTCAATGCTACAGACACGGTGGATTTACCTCTGCAATCAGCTGCTGAAACAGGCGGGCGTGATGCTGGAGCTTCAACACTTCAACTGGTGCTGCTAATGCAGCTATCAGAATAGGCTGTATTGCCAACACCAACAACAAGTCTACACAAAATCCATCTTCACCCCAGCAAAAGACTTTTCAGTAGGAAAATTCAGCAGGGCTTAGGCACTGACTGCAGAAAGCCTTCTATCCCTTTGCAGAAGAGTCAAGTTTGCAGACTTGCTGGTTTTTCAGCAGGAAGATAAGCTGAAGATAAGAGCTGCCTGTGCCCAGCAACAATGAAACTCAAGCTTTGAAGTTTTATATGAGGCGATTTCAATTTAGGATCATGGCTCTCTCCGTTAACTCATTAAGACAGGGCACTCTGTCAAAAAACTAACAACTAGCAAGTATTCTAAGTAAAGAGAAGAGGTTCCAGAAAAAGTTGAACTATTTTCATATTTTTAATGTTTTGGAGACTAGCTAGTAGAATTAGGATGCAGCTTTCCTGGTCCACACCACCAATATACTAAAGCAACTTTCATGCTAGTGCCTGCTGACTGCCTTCACCTAAACATCCTCATGAACAAAGCTCCTGCCTTAATGAATACAGAGGAAACAAGTCGCCATGTTATTCACTACAGCATCGGAGTTGAATTCATCTCACCTAACTTAAGTTGTCAAAAAGTCAGGCATCTCATAAAAGTGAGTAATTTGTGCTCTCTTTACAGCCATCGGAAGAATTTATCAAACCTCAAGATAAATATTTAAGACAGAAGATGAGCAGTGCTCAGAAGATGGTGCTTTTCTTCCTCCTGCTACATGATGTAATCCACGAGTTAGGTTGACTCAAGTTGAATAATAGTCCCTTTTCCATAGTTGTCAAGTCCATAAGTTGTTTTTCCTGGCTGATCTTAAATGTCCCACTAAAGAATGTGTACAAAATGTATCTTTGAGATGGTAGGAGTCAGGACCAGGATGGATCATTGGGAAAAAAACACACCTCACAAATTAATTTTTAATTTTCTGTTTTCTTGATGTCACCTGTGGAGCTGCAAGATGTGGGCCAAGCTAGAGACATTTTTCTTTTTCTTCAGCAGTGTTTTACTTGATACCAATTATCATTGTCTTTGCCTTTGTTACCCAGAGATCAATACCTGAAGTCACTGTAGATTCTTGTATGGAAGAATATGCTTACACCAAGATTAATCTAGACTTTTGCCATAATACACCAATGATTATCTCTTGTCTTCTTCTCAATGTGATATTTGGTCTGCTCTGTTGTGAACCGTAACAGAATCCTTTGCCATCCTGACTCAGTGAAATTTTCTTTTGAGGTTGTGAAACTGAGGTTATGACTTAGAACAGGGGAATTACTTGCTTTCATACCCCTTACAAATGGCAAGAGAAAGCCCTGGTTTCAGCCAGGGTAATTTGTTAGTTGGTAATTTGTTAGTTGATAATTTGTAGACTGCAAAACTTTTATCTATGGGGAAGAGGAACAAATGAACTCTGGGATTATTGCGGTAGGTCTCCCGGTTGTACATGGCATTGTGTGGGGAAGCCACATAATGTCTTTTAGGTAGTTTGGACCTAAACCCGTGCCACTGGGGGAATGAAACCTTGGCTCCCAAAATAAACTGTAAGATGCACTGAAAAGGAAAGATAATCCTCCTCCTATCCGCAGTCAAGAGGCCACGCTAAGGCTTACCAAGGCGGCAGGGCTAATGGCTGTGCATGAGGGGACAGGATACAGTGTGCTGCTTTTCCTTTTCATCAAGCGCACCCGATGCAGCTGTGTTTATGAATGTGTCATGAATGTAAAAAGAATAATTGCTTGAAAATAACATGGACCCTAAATATCTAGCATTTTACAATAAATTCTGTTATGACTGAACGCAAGATGGAAAGTTTTGTAATGGTAGGTCAGCTAATCGCAAATGAGTCAGTGACTTCTTTTTCCCTACAGTGAAGAGACTATTGAAAGACAATATTTTTAAAGTACTCATTGGCCCCTGCCTGACTATTAACTCACCCAATGAAGCATCTATTCAGCCTTGTTGGAGTGTCCAAAGCATAGCCATCTGGGCGGATGCCTGCCCATGCTGCCTGAATCACCTTTCACACTCTACATCCGGTTTAATGAAGAGTGCTTAAGCATGCTGAACTCAAAACACTGGGGCCTAGTGATCTTTGCCAGATATAAAAGCGACGTTTGTTGGAGGGCTCTTGACAGGAAATTACCATTTTCTGGGTTAACTCACACTTGCTGCTACTGCTGCCGTTGGACCTAGACAAGAAGCCCTTTAAGTCTCAGAGACTTTGAGCAGATTATTGTTAAGGTCTTGCCTAAAAATGTAAAATTAATTCAATTTCTTTTAGTATTATTTTAGAAAATACAACGTTAAATATGTCCTCCCATGAAGTCGACACTGAGTTCCTGCACTGTGAGGATGGGGAATAATCTCTTCATTCTTGCCCTCAGCTCACTGACTGATTATTCGGGGAGGTGAAAGGTGTCTCTGTCCAAGCAGCAAAATATTTTCCTTGTGAATGTGGCTCTGACTTTACATTGCATTAGCTCTCACTTCTGCAGAGTGCTGTAAGTTAATGGTGTATGATAGCCACTACTTTAGTTAGGACTTGCAAACACCAGAAATTATATCAATTGTGAAATCTGGCTATAAATTAACATCATAAAAATATGCTTAAAATCTCAAAAAGTGACATAACCAAAACTATTGATTGATTGTATCTTTGTAACCCTTAATTTGATCCTTTTCCCCACAAATTGAACCTTATTGAAAACTAGTTAAAAACGTTGGATGAAACTTCCAAGTCAATGTAAGTGATTTTGGTACTTTTGGGAGTGGCATTTGGAGCCTTATGAAAATGCTATTTGTAACTGTTGAAAAAGAAGTTAAGACATCTGTTTCCTGTTGCATTCAATACATAATTACTTCAATTACATTCTAACAATCTCAAGTGCGTTATGAAGCCATACAGTTAGGAACAATGATTCTTGTTGCATGGGTGGGATTTGGACAGTTTTGGTTTTTTTCTCTCTGTCATTAGTAGCTGTTTGATGACAGAGTGGTTAGTGGGAAGGGTGTATTATTCTTACTGCATTGGTATTGTCATGAGCTTATACTGTATGTATGGGGGGTACAAGAACTTTTCTGCTCGTTTTTGTTTGTGAAGTAGATGTGCCAGCACAACATGAATGAACACTAAAGCATGGGCTCTGTCTGGGAGAGGATTTCTTCGTCTTCCCCACTGTAACAAAAACCAGTTCTTCCAGTACTGTCCCCCATGTAAATCCTGCTGTAGAAGCATATGAAGGGACATGAAGACGTGGTTGGGTAGAATTGTGGCACACAGCATTGCACAGAGAAACCAAGTGGTGCTACAACTCATAGGGCATTTCAAGGAAGTTATGTGAGACCGCTGCAGTCCTCAGAGCAGTTTAGGAGAGTGAGAGTGCAAATATTACTTAGGATTCCTTAAACTATGGCCCCAATACTGTGCTCTGTCCCTCTGAGAGGTGCAGACCCAACCTACCACGAAACAGCAGATTGTACTACTGCAACATTTTCCAGACTGGTTTGTTCTGTGTAGACCATGGAGTTAAACCACACTCTTAATAAACCAAATCTGACAAAACAAAACAGCAGTGTGAGCACTTGCTGATGCAAATGGGCTCCTCCCAGTCCCAGAAATTGATTCGTGCCTCTTGAGGACAGAGCCCCTCCAGTAACAGTTGACCCAGGCTATGCTCCTGAGCGCAACAGGAGATAGTTTAAAAGCAGCTTGTCTTCAAGGTGGGAACTGCATCTCAAGGAACAAAAAGGGAAACATTACTATGCTACCTCAATGGCTCTCTGTTAAGTACCTCCACCTGAGAGACACCATTTGGAGGTGGCTGGTTCACCTTGGAAGTGCAAAGGAAGTAAAGGTAAAAGAAGGCTGTGTGCAGCATGGGATCTAGGAGTGCTTCCCAGATCTAAGTGGCTGCTCTGGCAGCTTCTTGACTGAATCCCTCCTACTTCCTCTGAGATTGGGTTTGCACAAAAAGGCTGGAGGGGAGCTGGAGCTCCAGCAGGTTCCCTGCTCAGCACTGTTGAGAGAGCAGGGTGTTTGCATGCCCCTCAGACTGCCTACTCTGCCATGTGCCTGCACTCCTTTGCTGACCCCTGTATCCATCACAAGAGCAGCTAAAGAGATGATAACTCTTAAGTCTGGAAAAGAGATGACAGGAATGAAATGAGAGGAATGATGCAGACCTATAATGTCTTCAATGGTGAGAGTGTATAAGTACAGAATGAATAGTATTTATATTAGGATAATAGAGAATGAATATTCCCCATTCCTCATCACTCAAAAATCACACGGCCTCCAATGCAATTATGAGATAACAGGCTTAAAATTAACAAGAGAATCCATGTTTCATGCAACCCATCCGTAAGTCTGTAAGTATAAAAAAAGCTCAAAGCCAGGGTAATGGAGAGTGGTTTGCTACAAAATACAACAGTCCAGCTGCTGCTTCCTACTCAGGATGTCCCTAGGTCAGCTCTTGCCTAAGACAGTGTGGTAGGCTCTCTACCTACCCTATTTTTAAGACTTTTCCTCCACACATTCTTTTCATTGCTGGAGATAAGACCTGGATAAATGGACCTACAATATGATTCACCACAGCCATTTTTCATCCTGCGTGTACAGTGATGCACATTCATATGATGTGCATCTTTATATTTACCAGGTTGCCAAGTATATTGAAATATATACTGCTGGAGATTTCTCAAGTTACTCTTCCTACTAAAAGTGTTATCCTTGTCGTTTACAAAGAAAAATTACTGCAGCATGAATTACTCTGTGTTTAAAGAAGAGGTAAAATGATATGAAATGAAATATTTATGGATAGCCTGGAAGAGGATCAAGACCTGTCCAGCCAGGGTGAAACTTGCAGACAAAAGCTGTGATCAAAAGCCAACCAAGTGGACATTGCGGAGCTGGATTAGGTAGTGACACTGTGAAGAATTCCCTTTGAAGGGGATACCTCTCTGCTAAACTTCACATCGGTTGACAGGAATGTTCAGAGGCTTTTATACAGAGTTGTTATCTATTACCTAAAACTGCACAGGCAGAGAACTTACAAAACATAAAGTCAACATAGATGTGTTTATGTACACACATTACAGTCCCCTTCTACCTGGTGATGGAATAGCATCATACGATTGTATGCACTTCTGCACTACAGGCTAAAGAACTAGGTAGTAACAAATCAATGTGTAGATCATTTTTCTTTATTTGTGTGCCAGGCTCCTGGCCAGTAAGCCAAGAGATTGCTCAAGAAATGAGCAATCAGGCCTGGAGTTACAAGGAAGCAACTGTTCTGAGAACTATCCACAGATGCTGATGAAAGAAAAAAAAAAGAAGAATTCGGATTAAGACCAAGGTTTGAACAGACTGTCCCTGTCAACAAAATGACTCTTTGCCATCAGTGGGAATTAGTCAGCCTATACTGCCAGGAGTCAGTTTTAGGCTTATGCTGGATTAGCGGCTGCAGATATTACTTCATCAGAACATTTACTCCCCTATAAAGTTTTTCACATGCCATCTCCTCCATTTTTTTTTGCTTCCTTGTCCATCTGAGTGTCATCTTTCTGAAACTATGAGCTACTTCTCAAAATTTTTATTTAGCCCAAAGTCACAAGATCACATCCATCCATGAGCCAAGGTAAGCTCCAAGACTGTCTCAGAGGTGGGAGACAACAATAACCTCAAGGGCTCTCACCAGTCTACTCTGGGATGGCGTGTGGATGAGCATGCAGCTGTGACACATGGTGCCTCAGTGCTATCAGCCTCAGCAGATACTCCTGTCTCATTTCCTCTAGCACTAGGGGTTTCAAATTATCCAGGAGCCTCTCACTAACATGAACTTGCTGCTGGGCAGGTGAGATAGGCTTGGCTTGGGACCCCCACCTGCACTTTTCAAGAGCTGAACATAGTATAAGAGCTACATCTGTGTGACATCTTCCCCAGCACAGACCTGCTGTAAAAATTTCAATGACAAAACCACAGCAGACATCCTAAAATTAGTACAATGCAGCCATCATTGTACTGTCAGGTTGGGATCAACACGCTACATGTTGGCAAATACAATTTAAAGGGTCACTCATTCCCCTTTCCCTGCTGTTCAGTTCCCCAGTTGCACCAAATTAAAGTTATTCCCACCATCCCCTTTGCTCCAATTCCACTTCTTTTGTTGGTGGTTTGTAAATCATATCTGTGAAACAATCCATCTTAAAGTTCTACTAAGCAAACCAACCAAAAATCAAGCACAACTCTTTGTTTTTCTTCAGGAACATTTTTCTGGGATGGAAAATAGCCTCAAAATAACTGACCTGCTAAAACCTGGAGTGTGTTGTTCTCTTCCACAGAAAGAGGTTGGATATGGTGTTCTTCAAGTCCAAAATAGTCATTTATAGAGCTAACCTAAAACCCAACTCAATTACATGTCACCTGTTTCAGCTCAGACCCCTCTCTGGGACAAGGTAACTCTCTGAATTCGTGTTTGCAGAGGAGAACTTACCTCACATACAGATTTTTTTCTCAGGAGTTAATGCCTAGACACTAGATAGAATATTAGCTAAAGTTGAGCCAGAGTTCTATATTTGGACTGAATGTAGATTATAACAAAGAGTTCTTTTGAAGAGTTCTGGTCAATGCCTCCTCTTCTCAACTGATTATATTACCACAGTCATACACATTGCATCTCCCCGGGTTTCAGTTTAGTGGCAGCTGTTTATATATTCATTGCAAATTTGGCTTCCTGTATTTTGATTTTGCAATGTCATGGGTACTACTTCAATTCATTGCACCATGTTCTCTTCAGAAAGTCTGCTAGAAAAAGAGTGGAATCATAGAATCGTAGTAGTTCCCTAACATCTTATTAGGGACATCTTATGAGTTTTTTTAGTTAAAAATAACTAAGAAATGACTTATCACTAGGGCAGACATTTTACAGAAGATCACTTAGCTTTAAAAAGAATCTTAGTAAATTCTGTATTAAGCTATTCAAGACTATCAGATCATTTTTGAAAGTAAGATTTCAATTTGTAACTCCTTTCAATACAGAATGACTGCATTGATAAAGTTTTGTTATCTGTGTCCTGTTGTGAGATTTCATCTCAGGTTATAAGCAGCAATGGAAAGAACATGCTAAGTAGAAGTTGAAATCATTTTGCTCTCAAGTGTGATCATTAAAACATAGCTGTTCATCATCTATGTTCAGGACAGTCCAAGGGCTAGCAAGAGAGGAAGAAATTATCTGACATCTGGAGTTGTAGAGACAGCCTACTACAGTGTGAAAAATATTTGTGTGATTTTAATGTATGTTACTATTTCCATATAACATGTTAATCAGCACATGAGTAAATTAAAAATGCATTGAACTTGGTTTTATTTCTTGCTTAACTTGTGCTATGTTAGTATGACAGACAGTTGCCAGACAGAAGAAAGAAACTCTTTATGCATGTGATAACATTTCTGAACAGTAAAAGCCTAATTCTCTGTTCTACACACAGATTCATGGCCTCTTAGATCATTTCAGAACCAGCATTCATGGGTTTTCTGCAGTAAAGGATAAGAGAGAATAAAGAAAATTGGTGACCCCTAATATATTTTTATAAAAATCCAGTAGATAGACCATAAGAGGTGCCACGTGGGTGGAATACCCCAATGCCATCACCTCCTGCCTGTACCGCCCACCTTTTGCAGATCTTCCAGCAGAGAGCCCAGCGAGCAGCCTCCTATTCTGGGGAATTACCAGTTGTACAATGTATTAAAGCTCTCCTACAGTGGCACCACTTTTGAACTGTTGCCAAATATCATCTGAACTCCTCGACTGTGTGGGTCCCTACTGACTCAGTTTTGTGAACTGAAATAGTCCTGAAAGAGTTGCTGACACAATTTCTCAGCCCTATGGTAGGAGTATAATACAGCATACAGGTGAAATAGAACCTCTTTGCAATGGCGACCTGAAGTTATTCAAACTATATAGAGCTCACATTTTTGGGAAATTCTTAAATATAGATAATGTCAAAGGCAGAGACCCCAGAAGAATTCCGTATGGTTTCTGCATCTTCTTTCAGCTACATGAATACACTTTTATTTCTTTCTAAGAATCTCTTCCTGTTCCCAACACCTAAGAAAGATACAACTAATTATATTCATTTTGTTTCAGCTATTCCTTAACACGGAAACACTTTCTATGATCCAAAATTCTGGGGTTTAGAGTTAAGTATTCTAAATTCACAAGTTAAATCTGCTTTGATAAAAGAATTTACACCAGAATGAAAAGATATCTAGGCAATACTAGAAAATGAAAAAAATTAGGGATCACCAATGATTAGAGGTGATTCAGACAGCTAATATGTTGATAAGAGATTTACAAGTACCACTCTACTTAAAGTGTTAAGCAAATATTGTCAAGTAATAAATCCAACTTACCTGTGAAGAGCTTCTGTGGTAAGCTGAATAGTGAAGTGGTCCAGAAATAGCAGTATCATGTGATAAAGATGGATACTGACTCTGCATTGGATGGGGATGCTGGTTGCTGTAGCTACCATAGTTGTAACTTCCTGTGTATCTAAAATCCATTTAAAAACAAACTATTTAGTATGCATAACAATTGTATTGCCACTAATAATTCTAAAACTTTTGAGACATACAGTTGCATTTTTTGCATAGGAGAATGATATTTTAAATAACCTTTTAAAAAGAGATATTTCCCAGCTCAGTTGGGAAGCAGATGCCACTTAGTGAAATGATGAGGTCAGTACAAGAAATAGAGAGACTCAGCATGTTTCTCTGACTAGTTTTGAATTGCAGACTCATCTGTGCACTTTCTAAGCAGAAGGTGGTTTTCCTTTTTATTATTATTTTATTGCCATGTTCCTAGTAAATTGTTATTCAGGCTGAGGAAGTATGGCAAGATTTGACTTAAAGAACTACTCTGTGAAGTTCAGCTATCTCCTTACGTGGGGGTCAGATGTTCCTTTTCTTGGAAGGAAAAGAAAAGTATGCATTTGCGTCTGAACCATACAACATACAGATTTAGCACAGCTGACTCAAGAACAGATTAGGATTTGAGAGTGGAGAACCTGCCTACTTTCTTTTTGTATCCCAACCCCTTGTGTAGGGACAGCCAGTGGTAAAGGAGGGAGCAGTTTCCTTAGCTATAAGAAACTGCAAGGTCAGTGTTTGTTGGACACCTCGGCCACCCACTAGCAGATGCATAGACATTTTCTGCAACCTCCCCTCTCTGTATAGCCATGCGAACATTTATTGCTGATTCAGCACAGAAGTTTAAAGGTTCTTAAAATATATGCTATTGAAATGAAACACAAACCATGATAAACAAACAAACAAAGTAACCAGTTCATTGGGAGAGAGAGAAGACAGTTATTTGTATAGACATTATTTTTCTGGAAAGTTCAAGTCATTTTTACACTGGGTACAGTTTAAACTTCTGTTATTCTCTTGATCTTATGACAGCATTCTAGAGATACCACGTCATGTCTTGTCCTGTCTTACACCAGACAAATATGCAGATTCAAAATGAGAGCAGAGCACCCCCTTTAAAAATATTTTCAGGACATAAATCCTTATGTCCATCTTCATTGTTCAACATTGAGCTCTTATATTCACTTGTGTTTAGCTGTGAATATGAGTGATTTCCATAGTCTACCTCGGACAAACTGGTGTCCACATGATACGACTTTGATAGTCTGTCTGTGGAGAGTCAGGGAGAGAGGAATGGCTACGTTGTGGAGCTGTTGCACACTATCGTAGGCAGACGTCTTGTGTTTTAATTCCCTCAACACAACAGATGGGTAAGAAAGATCTGCAACAGATGGTTTTGGCAGTCTGCTTAAGCTGGACATTCATGGTGCAGCCTTCTCTGCCTGAAGAAGATGCCCACCTATCTAGTCCCTCCTGTAGTCTGGGGTGCCCTTGATCCCCCAAGCAAAGCCCAGCCCTGTACCGCAGTGTTTGCACTTCATGCTTTCTCTAGTCTTCAAGGATGTTATGTCCTACTCTGGCAGCTATTGATCTTGTCCCCTTCATTCAAACACTCATCATTTTGGCTTCACTTTAATTAACTTAAGCATGGAGTTATAATGTTTCTTATCCTAATCTCTATTGTGTGCTTTTGGTCCAGGAAGCTTCCTCTTTCTCTCTTCAACTTCAGGAGAGAGAGTGCACTGAGGACATGAGAAGATGATGACCATGCTTCTTCAAGGCTAGTATTCTCCTGCCTATCTGAAAGTGCTTGGCTGAGGAATCCTACATCTCTCTAAGAAGAAAGTATGCTTTAAAAAAACAACCAAAAAGTTTTCTGCCAAGTACCATGTCTTACAGTGACTTCTGAACCACATATACAGCTGCTGAGTAGTGAGGATAACACACAGATGGCTGGGAAATCCAGCTGAGAACTAGCAGTTACTCTAGAGTCTAGCAGCTGTGAGTCAGAAAGAACATTCAACTGCTCATACACAGAATAATGCAAAGTCCTGCATCTGGGATGGCATAACTCCTGCAGTGGTACAAGTTGGGGCCATTTGGAGAGAAAGCAGCTTTGCTGAAAATTGCCTGGAAGTTCTGGTGGACAAAAAGTTGAACATGAGTCACCAACGTGCCCTTGCAAACAAAGACAACCAGCTGCATACTGGACGGTACTAGCAGGAGTGTAGACAGCAGGCCTAAAGAGCTGATTATTCCTCTCTATTTGCCACTTAAGAGACCACATGTGGAGTATTGTGTCCCATTTTCAGCTCCACACTGTAAACAGGACATTGAGCTACTGGAGCTAGATTTAGTGAAGGGCCATCAAGACAGGATGCATGTGACTTACAGGAAGAGAATTGGATTTGTCCAGCCTTAAAAAAGAGAGGGAAAGGAATGATCTACAATGATCTACTAGGAGGATATGGAACAGCTAGAGCCAAGCTCTTCTCAAAGGTATAATGACAGGGTAAAAGGAAAGAGTCACAAGTTGGAACAAGGACAATTCAAATTAGATATAAGGATATTTTCCTCTATTAATAACACAGATCTTCTATTTACAGTCCTGAGACTCCACACATATGGAGACTATCGCCGTGGATTTAGAAGATGATTTACTGGAGTGATAGAGTAGATTACAAACCTTGTGCTCTTCTCCCATTTCACAGATCTATGCTTGCAATAAGGCTTGTTTTAGTAATGTGGGACAGATCACATAGCTCTTTCTTCATTTCTGGTAACATGCATTTGGCCTTAATCAATTTTTATACCACAGGGAGCAGTTTTTATCATTGAACTTACATTTTTTTCTCTATCACTGGCCAGAAGCACAAGGAAAATATTTGTACAAACCAATGCAAGAGTCTATACTTCAGTTTGTAACAGTTTGTATCCAAGTCTCTCTTGGGAGTTACTAGAGCTTCACATTGTTCTAAGGCTTCAGTTCTCAAATGTCTTTACATCGTGGAATATTGCAGTATAAAGCACTCTGATCTTTTATGTATTCTCTTTCTATCTCAAGGTGCTTTGGACCACTTATATTTCACAGAGGAATATCTTTAGTGTGCACGATTGGTAGGAACCTTAGCAGAGCTGCTATTTGGAAACTTTCAGGTATGCTGGGTGGCTAAGAGTCTGCATTTGGTGGGAAATGCACCTACAGCAGGGGAATGGCTCATGGCCTCCATACTGGTTATGTTCCCTTTTGCATGGGACTGAGGCTCAGTCTTTGGAGCTATAGCAGCAGCAGCTGCTCGCTCCATTTCTCTCTTCTCCAGAAACCTGGAAATCTTAGTGCAGACTTTGATCTTCTCTCTCTCTCTCTTTCCAGGGCAACAATTTCTTTGAATCTTGCATACAAGTTCCTAATTTTTTTCTTTTCCTCTCTGAAGATATGTTTTTTTAATGCTTTTAAACAAGCTTTGTCTTGAATCTGTGACTGTACCTTCCATAAAAACTATATAATGAGTCTTGCGCTTCAGAAGACCATGAGTGAGGTCACTGGATTTCCCTGCAGACATTTCTTCAGGAACATGTCTCCATAGCCTGTCTCATTAGACTCAAACCACACAAAAACTGAAATACCAATATACTAATTTCGCTGTAGATACAAGATAAGTACAAATTGCAATGATTAAAAAAAAATAATTAGTACTATATTGAGGGAAAATGAGATCAGGAAATCATTGTGATAGAAGCCATGTAAACACAGATTCACAGAGAGGCCCTATTGCTAAGATGTTATAAAGTCAGTTCCGAAAAGAAGGCAGATGTCACTGAAAAGTTTAGAAGCATCACTGAAATGTTTCTATCCATGTGTCACACTTAAAACAAAATGGCAAAAGAAGTCAGATTATAGAAGTTTTTGTTGCCTTTCAGAAGAGTCAATTCACCTAGATAAAAAAGTTTCCTCAAATCACCTACCAAAGGCAAGAGATTCCTTTGGTAACAATGAAGTTTCATGTGTGTATACATATATATATTTATATCTGTATTGTCTACCTTACTGTGGTCTATTCCAACTCTTGCATCCTGTTAGGTCCTGAACCTCCCTGCTGCCCTGTTTCTACCTCCACCAAGTAGTCATATTACTGGATAGGAGAGATATTCCATATCTCCATACCCAGGTTTCTGCAGGAATGGCTTAGCAGTGACATTCCAACACAAATCCAAACCTGTCCACATGCAAGAGGAAAGGAAACGCATGGTTCAAATTGATCTACTGACACCCTGCCAAACAATATACAATCTTCCACACTGGGAAAGCACTTCTGCAGTGAGACTGAGGAACTCAGTAAAGTCTTCTGAATGTCTTTCTTTATGTCAGCATCTGGGCACTTGTTAATTTTGCTATGTGCTTGGCCGTTCTCCATTGACCATTTTGTGGTTGTTTCTTTTTAGTTACAGATATCTTTGGGTTATACCCTTACTTAAATAAAGATGGCACAGAAGAAGTGTTCCTTGATGAAAAGAGCGCTGAGAGACTTAGTCTGAGTTTCTGAAGTTTTCCAAGATCAAAGTAACGTTATATTAATTTCTACTGTAGTTATTTTAATTGAGAGCCTTGAGCAAATGTTGGTGACAGAGATGAAATTAGGTTATGGTGAAAATGTGGCTATTTTTCCAAACTTTGGACATTTTTGATTTGCAGGTTTAACAGTAGTCATAGAATCACTGAGGTTGGAAGAGACCTCTAGAGATTGTTTAATCTAACCCCCATGCTAAAAGCAAGGTCCGCTAGAGCAGGCTGCCCAGGATCAGGTCTAGATGGGGTTTGAATATCAGCATGGATGGAGACTCCATAGCCTCTCTGGGCAACCTTTTCTGGTGTTTGATCACAGAGTAAAACAAGTTGGTTGGTTACGTTTAAACAGAATTTCTTGTATTTCAGTTTGTGCCCATTGTCTCTTGTCCTGTAACTGGATACCACTGAGAAGAATCTGTCTTCACCTTCTTTACATCCCCCACCAAGTATTAATACACACTGATAAGACCCTCCCTGAGCCTTCTCCTGAGGCTAAACAATCCCAGGTCTCTCAGCCCATCTTTGTGTGACAGATGCTCCAGTCCTGTAATCATCTAAATGTCCCTTTTCTGGGCTTGCTCCAATGTGCCTGTGCCTGTCTTATACTAGGGAGCACAGAATTGCATCCAGTGCTCCAAATGTGGTCTCAGCAGCACTGAGCAGAGGAGAAGGATCACCTCTCCTGAGACATGGTATAGTAGGATACTGCTTTGGACACGTCTGACCTTTGGGATAGAACAGGAATCAGGGAAGAAATCTACCAAAGCTTTCTCTTTTGTAAAATATTCTCTAGGTCTACTGTGTTTCTAAATAGATTTAAATGATATTATAAATCTGACACATAATATTGCACAACAATAACAATAGCTGAAGAATAACGATACCAGCGTCTTTACAATACAGACTTACTACATCAAAACCCAGATTTCATGAGATTTCCAAAAAAACCCTAAGCAAAGGTCATCCAAAACCCACACAAAAGCCCAAGACACTGGGAAGTGACTTACCCGTGTTCTTCTCTGTGGGGATAAACAGGTATCCGATGTGTGACAGATGATGATGGTACATGTGGACTTCTCATGCAGGGCAGCTGTTGGGAATTTTCAGCCGGTGACCCCGCAGCTGTTGTCACAGTGTAGGTGAGTGACCATGTATAGGATTGCATAGCTCCTGCAGACAAACAAACAAACATTTGGAATGTTGTTCCAAACAAAGGAATGCAGCTAACATGGGCTGCCAGTCATACAGGTATTATGCTTTGAGATGGTTACAAGAAAACAATCTTCTCGGCATTGATAATACAAACCGCATCAACCAAAGTGAACAAAACAGTTATGTCTGAGGCTTAAATAAAAACACAAATAGATCAGCTGGAGTGTACAAACATCCAAAGATAAGAGACATATCTGGTCTAGCTCAGACTGTGAACTTTCAGTGTGGCATTGTAATTTGAGGTTTGTTTTGTGTTTTTTTTTAATTCCCAGAAAAACTGGGATAGGACTTAGAAATGGAGGAACACCAGTGCTGATATTCTCAGGCATGATGCACCAAACCCTGAGGTCTCCCTCACATGGAGTGGGCTGCTGGCCTGCTTAGCTCTGAGGCTGATCAGGCCTGGAGGGAGGCAGGAAGTATGATCAGAACAATGAAGGCTTAGAAAAAGATGGCTGTTGCGCAAATAAATTTCTTGAATCGTTTTGCAGTTTGTATCTGTTCCACCCAACTAGGTACCAGCCCTTGAAGTGGCAATAGAGTGGTAGATCTCCAAATTATAACAAATATATAGACAGAAATAGCCTAGCCATTTCCTTCCCACAAATAAAGTTTCTTTCTTCTTTCGAGGCGGCAGGGACTGGACTTAATTTATTTTTTCATGTAGAGCATTTGTGGGAAGAGCAAAGCAAAGAAGTGGGTTTTCCAGTTTGCTTGGAAGGTGCTGAGTTTTTTAATCATCCTGATCCCTTCCAGGCAGGAACTCCAGATTCATGAGCCAGCTGCTGAGAAACCTTTGTCCTTCGCACACACCCCTTTCACTCAGGAGGCTGACAGATCCATTGTTCCAGTATAACATAGCTCTTGCTGGAGGTCATGACCATACTGGCTGAGATTACCCTGCAAATGAGGACCAGAACACTGAATTTAACCCAATGTGAACACTAGTTTGGGGGTCTCTGGGCACTCTTGACTCTTTTTCACCAGCTAAAAGGAATTGCAGGAGGTGACTTGGTTTTTTCAGTGTGGATTCTAGGACTTCCTGTACTATGAAAGGGCCTAATTCAGAGGGGGAAGTGATTGTATTACCAGATCTGTGTCCACTCCATGGCTTTGGGGAATGAAAAGCCTGTCTCAGATGTGCGTAATTTTCTTCAGGTGTGTGTGATTTTATTTGGCAAAATCAGACAAATAATTTTTTTAAATGGGAAATGCTTGGTTCTGAGACTGAAGAAAGGCATTCTGAGCTTCACAAGGTAAATCCAGCTCGAAATATTCCAGCAGGGTATGACTTGTTGCTCTTATAGTAGAGACATCCTTGGGTGTATTATAGCCAAGGATATTTGTGCTAGGTCTGTTTTCATATGACTGCATTTTCTGTCACTGACCCTTGAATTTTCAGTCTTTCATCTCCTCCCATTGCAGAGGACCATTGAGATCCCTGAGACCCAAGATAAGCTAGCACATCAGCGTTGCTATGGATATAAGCAATCATGGGTCCCTGAGTTGAGGAAAACATTTAAGGCTGGATCGATGGGCCAAGGCCAATGGTATGAAGTTCAACAAGACCAAGTGCTGGGTCCTGCACTTGAGTCACAACAACCCCAGGCAGCGCTACAGGCTTGGGGGAGAGTGGCTGGAGAGCTGCCCGGCAGAAAAGGACCTGGGGGTGTTGGTCTGAACATGTCTGAACAGCAGGCTGAACATGAGCCAGCAGTGTGCTCAGGTGGCCAAGAAGGCCAACAGCATCTTGGTCTGTATCAGGAACAGCGTGGCGAGTAGGGCTCGGAAGGTGATCGTCCCCCTGTACTCGGCACTGGTGAGGCGCCACCTCAAGTATTGTGTCCAGTTTTGGGCCCCTCACTACAAGAAAGATATTGAGGTGTTGGAGCAGGTCCAGAGAAGGGCAATGAAGCTGGTGAGGGGTCTGGAGAATAAGTCCTGTGAGGAACAGCTGAGGGAGCTGCAGTACGTCAGCCTGGAGAAAAAGAGGCTGAGGGGAGACCTTATCTCTCTCTACAACTACCTGGAAGGATGTTGTAGAGAGGCGGGGGGCAGTCTATTCTCCCAAGTCACAGGTGATAGGACAAGAGGAAATGGCCCCAAGTTGTGCCAGGGGAGGTTCAGATTGGATATTAGGAAAAATTTTTACACTGAAAGGGTTATCAAGCATTGAAATGGACTTCCCAGGGAAGTGGTTGACGCACCGTTCCTGGAGGTATTTAAAAGACGGGTAGACATAGTGCTTAGAGACATGGTTTAGTGATGGTTTTTATCAGAGTTAGGTTGATGGTTGGACTAGATGATCTTATAGGTCCCTTCTGACCTAGACAATTCTGTTACTGAGGAAGCCTACCTTCACTAGAAAATACAGTTTATGTGGAAGGGGCCAAAGCTACTTATGCAGTGACCAAATACCTTCATCTGAAAACAAGAGAAAAACTGTTTTGAAAATATCAACAACTTGTCTGTGGAATATTTTGGTGAAACGTTTCAATTTCAAAAGGTCAACATATTTTCCTGGTGTTATTTTGCAAAAGAAAATTTGAAACTTTGTTTCAAAACAGGCCTAAATTCAAGAGGCAAAAACAAGGAGAAAAGAAAGGACAACAAAGATGGTGAAAAAAACCAAATACTTATTTTTAGGTAGTGTTACTGGGTTCTTTTTTGCTTTTTCACTTTTTAAATTCACCATAAACCAGAAGTTTTACTTTGACCTGATTTCATTTTTTCCAATAAAAATGTTAGCCATTAAGCCAGAAATCTCTTGACCTTCCTAGCTCTAACAAGAACCGGTAATAACAGGACCAGAAGATCCTTTATATTTTACCAAATATCGTTTATTTGACTGCTCCCAGCCATTGTGACAGCCTTCTTTTCTTTTTTTGAAATATAGTAAGGATCTTATCTCAGTCTGAGGAAAATGAGACAGTCCAGGACAGCAAGCCGTTTCATGCACTTCCTGTGGGAAGGAAAACGTCTTGATGAGAGGACTTGGCCACTCCTGGCATTCAAGTCTAACTGACTGCTACCTCAGTTCAATTTTAAAATAAATGTTTAGGGTGTTACATGCTTTGTGCCTGACCAGACAACACAGGAAAAAGTACAGAGAATAGGTCTTGTGCCTGAAGAGCTATGAATATCTTTGCTGAATTTTCCTAACCAAGAATTGTCCCCTACAGGATCCTACAGGATAGTGCTTCACACAGCTGCTCTAGGAAATATTAACTTTCTTTTGGAGGTTACGGTTTGGAAACAAATGTATGTTGGGTTTTACTCTGGATTTACAGAGTTACAGAAGGCTGTTCAAACAGTTTTTTCAGGCTGTTGTGAGGAATCTACAGTTGCCTCACTTCTCTTTGCCTTTTTGGAAGGGATGCCATTATTTTCAGTGACCTAGTCACAGAGAGGAAGGATAGAAGATGACAACAGATTTGAAGACGTGTGTATGTGTATATTTGGTCAGCCAGGATACTGCCAACATTGTGGTGGGTGAAAAAGGAGGGATGAGATAAGACTGAAAGTTTTTCATAGTTAGCTTTTTAATACCCGCCTATGTCCCAGCCCTATAATTTCCTCAGCTGGCTGCAGAACTGAACTCCAGGAGATGAAGTCCCTTTTAGATATGACTGAACCCAACTGAACTGCTTTCTGAAAAACAATAGTGATTGAGTAACATTTTTCTCTGCTTTGTGTTCTGAACATGCAGGGTTTGATTAAAATAGGGAAGTTCATTTATTATCACTCCTTTTTCTTTTTTAATGAAAAGCTTGATTTTGAAGATACTAACCAAGAGGCCATCTGACCTGTAGAAGAGCCAAATATAAATGTAACTCCTATCAGTCCTGCAACAGCCCTGTTGTCATTGGTTCCATCATCTAGGCAAGTGCAAAAAGAAACAAAAGTTGCTTCATGGTGCTGCATTTTATATTTGCTTTATGCTGGAGTAAAAGACCATCCAGGCAGAAGCAAGACACCTACAGCACTGTGTATTATGTCTGATAGTGAGCGCTACGGTCGACCTCAAGCAATCAGAAATATGGAGTCAGGTCCCCGTTCTGCCTCCTCAATGAAGAGATTTCCTTAACTATCAGCTTTAGAAAAAAAAACCACCAATCCATCCATTTGGAGAATTTGGAGAATTGCCCTTTGAAATTGGAACCTTTGACTTTTACGCTCTGTAGCTATGAGAATTAAATGCTGATTGTTGAACAAGAGCTGATATTCTGAAAAAAAATAATATGAGTCCAGAAGCCGAAGCTTTAGGAAAAAACAGAAATTTTTTCTACTCACACACACAAATATGAGAGGTGGTAGCTCTGTGCAAGTATCCCCTGTGCCAGATTCCCAGAACCTTAATACCTAGCCTAGACTTGGAAGAACAGTGACCTGAAATGACTATTGCTGACCTGAAGACTTATTTCACAAATACATTGCTTGAAACTAAACAGTAAAACTCATAGATTAGTTGACTAACATATTAGAACGACTTACAATTCAGAGTTCATTTTGGGTTGTCTGAAAACCATTGCATTAGCAAATGAGTAATCACAGCTTTAAGAGGGGCTTTAAGGGAGAATAACAGAGTCAGCCATATAACTATCACTTTTATTACAATATTGTTGCAGTTTGAACAATCATTAATCTGTCCTTTGTGATTTAGAAAGGATGGAGACCAATTATCCTCTTAAATGTCTAGTAACCTAACAAAAAGTTCTAAATAAAATGGTAGCTGAGCCATGCCAGATGTTCTACCACAGAATGCTATATATAGGATTTACTTTTCTTTTGCTTAATATCATGTAATTGCAACAGTTTAATTTGCTGGTTTTGTGCCGACCACTGACTGAAGGCAAAAAGGTTAAAATGCAAGTTAAATATTAAACTTTTATTGCTAATGCCACAAGCAAGAAAGAGTTAATGATGCCTTAAATTGGGGAACTCAGAGCTAGTGGTAACCAATGGAACTAGTTCTCAAGATTTGCAAAGCATTTGCAGAGTTTTACATTTACCTCATCAAAGACACATAAGAAAATCAATAGAGTGTACTTTAAATACAACTTTCCAGAACAGAGGTGCCTGTTCCAAAATATTCTATATATTAATGGCATGAATCTGTATATGGAACAGTTTCATTACATGTAATATATCTTCAGCACTCATATTTTAAAGCATAGCAATTTCCGATAGCTGAAACATGGTTGTTATTTTGTATTACTTTATGTGAATGAATCCTGCATTTGGTGGTGTAATGATTGGCAAACAAAAAAGCTGATCATGTGACAAACACAGGAAATGGAGGTATTACTAATTGCCCAAATTAAGACCAGGAAATAGCCACATACTTATATATAATCTTAACTGGACCACTACTTGCATTGACAAATTTGGCTTGTGCTAGGCAAAAATGATTTTCACACTCGCAAAAATGAGGCTGCACCAGACCATAAGAATAAAATCCAATTCAATCAAAGAGAAGTTTTTAAAACAACCAAAAAATGAAAATCTGGAAAAAAAGGAGAGCTAAAATAATTAGAAATAGCTTTCCTAAGAAGTTCTGCTATGGGATCAATTATGTCAAGTTCCACTGCCCTATGTGGGAGTAGGTCCTTCAATATATGATCCTGTTTCTGGCTTCAGTCTTCACACTAGCAGACCTTGGCCTTGCCAGGACATCAAAAATTAGAGAGAATAAACCAGACCATAATAAAATAATAAACAACAGGAAAATAAAAAGGAATTGCATTTGTAATGTCTGTGTGAGTCCATTCCCTTGCATTACTGGTGGGATTCAGGAGGGATATGTAAGATCCATGCAGTTCCCAGGCCTGCCCAGATCTGCACTTAAGTCAAGTACCCAAGTCAAGAAAGCTGAAGGTGGAAGCTCAGATAGCTGGCAAATAGGCTATTATATATATATATGCAGAATAAGCTTTGGGTTAATAGATACGATAGTCGCATAGAGTTACAGTCTCTGCAGCCTAAACACAAGTCCCTCAAATCTCTGTTCCTGCCAATGCCACTGGAGAGCATGCAGTTCCCTACTTTTCAGTCTTTTATTTCTGGGTGCAGTTCTGCATCATACTAAGTTCTGGTTATAATAGCACAATGATCCTTTTGGGCCACAATGTCTACAGAGCAAGTTACCCACGAAATCAACTTTTCAAGACTCAAAAATACACCACCTCCAACGTTGCCTGATCCAAAGCAATGTGTTCACCCGCCATGTCTAGAAATCACGTGTCTCTTGTCTAACTGTTCTGAGAGTAATACCATCCTATTTCCCTCCTAAATATGGTATTATCTCCAAGAGTGAGAAAACCTTAAGTTTCAGTGCAGGGACAAATGTTCTTAAACCTCTTTCCACCACAACTATGCATTGTGTTTCCCCGCGGCGCCTTTGAAAACATGAAAAACATTTGTCAGAAAGATTTATTAGTCCTTTATCCACTGCCAAATTCTCCAGTGTGGTAAATCATCACTTTCTGACATTCTTTCAAGAAGGTTTTGTAACTTTTCTAGTACATCACAAAAGTGATAGTTTCCACATTCTGATTATACACCCATTTCACTGAGGAGCAGCAAAGCTGGAATTTCACTGCCTGGAATGCCTTCTGAAAATCATTCACATTTCTGCCTTTTTTTCCATGAGTTAAGAAAACACTGTCTTTTGATCATACAGACAGGGTGTCCTGTCCACATCCAAAAGGTAATAAGTGAGTTTTACATTAGAGTACAGAGGATGGCTGCCCATTTATACAAACAAGAAGCCTGTTTTGTGCTTACTGTTTTCTGATAATCCTGTCCACAAGTTAAATACCTTTGATCACAGATTTTGAATCTGTGGCCCCACCAGAATACAACCACCTCATGAGCTTCCATAACAGAGTATGCAACCAAAAATAGTCTTCAGATGTGTAATTCCTAGTCTCTGACACTGAAAGATGAAAGTTATCAATGACATGTAAAATATCCCCAAGAGAAACTTGTGCAGTTATTTAAGCATATTTGGGTCTCAAATATGTTTAAAGATATACAATTCCCATTTT
This sequence comes from Arenaria interpres, assembly GCA_013399435.1. Taxonomy (NCBI): domain Eukaryota; kingdom Metazoa; phylum Chordata; class Aves; order Charadriiformes; family Scolopacidae; genus Arenaria; species Arenaria interpres. The sequence continues at coordinate 124,173 of VXAK01009150.1, forward strand.
ACCCACTAGGAATTCAGTGGTTCAGGATTTTTAAAATCTCAATAAACCTTACAATATCTGGCACATTTCCTTGAAATATATAAAATTTTTCAGAGAGACCGATTGCCCTTCAAGTCACTGAAGATACTCAGAAGTGCCACATTCATAAATAATTCTTTTGGGGTATTGCTAGAAATATAAAAATTGGACTGATTTTAAAAACTATTTAGAAATAAAGTGACAGGTCTGCTTTTCTGAAGGCCTCAGCTACTGAACAGATTCTGATATGCTGAGGTCTGGGATCTCCTGTTAGGCCTTTGGACTCCAAACATCAGATCTTTTTCATGTTAGACTGCATATCATATTTGGATACAGTGAGAAGGTATAACTGATGCTTTAAACAGATTTCTGTTTGGGAAAGCTTCTCATTTCTTGAAAGTCAGTATGTCATGTTTTCCATCTCAATTTCCAAGTGCAAAAATTATCTTTGAGCACATCTAGTTGCCATAAGCCTACCTACCTGTTGTAGCTGCTATGCCACCGTACTCTGGGGACTGATTGCTGACAGGCGAGGGGGCAGAGGGCACTTCAACTGAGGTGGCAGATTTAGCTGGGGAGAACGGCACTGGGGAGGGAGTTGGAGGAGCTGGTTCGCTCAGAATAATCTCTTCTCGTATTTCTGCTGCGGGATGAGAGAAAAATCATTAAACGTGGTTAAAAATAGAATCAAGGAAGACTTAAAAACTAAAAAAAAGCAACCTTAATGCAAGTAGTTAAGTTTTGTGGGCTGTATTTCAAGAAATGCATAGCAGGAATCACAAATCTTTGAAAGAACTACTCCTACAACATTCAGCATTACAACCTTCAGGGTACCTTCATAAGACCTCTTAAAGGAAAGCACTGTTTTTCCTGTTGAATAAATAGGAAACTCACGCATAGACGGCTTAAGGCTTATATTCCTGTAATATACTATTGAATATATAAAATTAGGAGTCTGGTCTGAGTCAGGCACTCCTACTCCTGGAGATATTGCCAAAAAAAAAAAAGGAATCTCCAGGGGATTCCAGTGGCTTTTGGTCATGACCTTCTCTCTTCATTGACTGAAGAGGATGACTTTCTGGATAGTTCTAGCTGTTACAGCTATGTGGAAAGTATGCAGGGATAAATAACTTGTTTGTCAAAAAACCAAGAGGTTATGGCAGGGCAATGAATTAAATCCAGGTCTTTCAACACATAAAAGATATTACTCTAATCACTCAAATGTTCTCCTTCACATAAATCTACAGGGTAGCAAATTAAGACACAGCTAAAATGAAGAATGGAACTTTCCAAAGATGATAAAGGGGTATAACTTGCTCAAATTAATGGGAGATGCAAGGAAGGTAGATAACTGAGGATCCCTCGTTATAAGGGCCTGCCCTGAGCAGACAGACTAAAGGGAATCTCAGTTCATTTCCTTTCTGATGAGCCAGTGCAGAGTAATTGGAGCAGGACCCCAAATCTGCTTCTATGGAGCTGTTTAAAACATAAGAGTACCAAAAATGCTAGTTTTGTTTTTTGTCTTTGCTCACTTCTCCCATCTCTCCCTCTTATTAAGCGGTAAAATCCATTAATATCAGTGAATTTATTTAGTGTTAAACTAGGGTGAAAGAGAGAATCAAGGCTGGGTTTGCTGAAATACAATGGTGACTTAGACTGAGTTAAAAGGTTCGGTACAAAAAAATGAAACTGAAACACCAAGCGTGTGCTTAGGAATGGCTTCAGACATCCAGAGTTACCTGATGAACCAGGCAGGCCTCTTTCAGAATGTATTAACCGGGGACACCCCCCTCACAAATTACTTATTTCAAATCATGATGCAACTGGAAAACACTTTGCTCCTAGATAAGCCTTACTGGGTTAGATGAGGATAAAGAAATGTCCTAACATAGAAAATAGTGAATCCAGTAGAACAAAACAAAAGAAGATGAATAAAAGAACAAACTCACCTGTGCTTCCTTCTCCTTTCATTGCCCTCATTAGTTCATTAGCTCTCTCCTGACAATGGAGTGATTCTAGCAGGTACAATACGTAGTCATCAAACATCAAGTGAATAAGGTGAAAAGACCCTGGTAATAAAGGGAACAAACAAAAAAAGCCATTGACTGTCTCAATACACTCATTAAACCAATGATTACGGTATTCAACACAAACAGTACTGAGCAGGACTGCCTCCTTATACCACTGCCACTGAAGTATCTCTCTCACTCAAGGTAAGAGATGTCAAAGCAAAACTGGGGACTAGCAAACTCTGTTCACTCACTGGATTTCTTCAGGCTTATATGACCAATTATCGTCGTTTAGGGTGCAAGTAGGCTGCCCAGCTGAGAGCTGGGACTTGATGGAGTTTTATTCTCCTACATTAGCACAAAACAATTTAGACAATTACACTGCAGTGGAATGGTTCCCTTTTGTCTAAAGGAGCAGATACAAGTTTCTGTCAGAAGTAGAATCCTGAATTGGCTGTCTTAGCAACACGTCCTTGTATGAATGTTATGAACTACCTGTGTCATTGGACAAAGAAATGAGACTAATCAATAGTAAGATAGAAATAACCTTCCAAATCTCCTGATGGTATATCTCCAGTGCATTGCCTGGACTGGATGAGACATCCATTAACTGTGAAACATAGGGGCATTCGCAGCAGTTTTGGATGTCTTAAAGGGAAAGACTTGTGCCAAAGCTTTGCTCTGTCATACTTCTCCTACTACATTATCTTTTCCTAATTATCAGTTTGAATTATATTAGCAGCATAACATTTGGCCTGTTTCAGTGCTTACATCTGAAGATGCCATGGATACTATCTCTTAACTGCCATGACAGGAATGTGAAAAATTTAAGGGCTAAAGGACTTAAGGGAAGAGTATGGACAAAAGAAAATACAGAGGCTGGAGTCAAAAAACACTTTGAAAATCAATAGTAAAAGGAGACTATATTGGTAGCTATCTGCTACAAATCCTTATGTAAGGTTTGAGTACAGACGGAGAACTTGCTAATGTTGTTAGGAGGAAGGACTAGGTGATGCTATGGACTAGACTAATGGAAATGAAATTTAATAGCATGCTTTAAGAAATTAGAGATTTGTGTCATCCTCTTATCTATATACTTCCCTTGTAGAAACAGAAGTATTAATGCTATTGCACAAGGCACCGGTGAAACCTCACTTAGAATATTGCATGTAACTCCAGTCACCCATTGTGAAGAAAAATTAGTACAAGTTGAAACTGGTATGGAGAAGACTACCAGGAGGATGCAGGGAATAGATAATAGATTTTAAATGACTAAAAATGCACAGCTGGCTTCATTTTGCAGAAAGGAAGTGAGTTGCTTCCCATAATTTATAAAGAAGGATAGATGTCAGGGATGGTGAAGAAATGTTTGCCCTAGAGCACACATAGCCAGAAAAATAGATGTGTAAGAAGAGACCATCGATGCATTTCAGAGCAAAATTAGAGGAGTAAAGCATCAGAGTTGAGACATTGTGTAGTGTCCTCCTGAAAGGGACAACATTCATCTGCAGGGGACGACTGAAAAGTATCAAGATGGAGTTTGGTCAGTTTATGCAATAGACTCCATGACACAGAGTATATGTAATAACTCTAGACAGGATTTGATTACACAGTGGGTTTGTTTTGGGTTTTTTTTTTAAAGCTCCTGTGTTTACTTAGATTTGCATGGAATATTTAAAACATGTCCATATACATCATTAAATAACTCAGGTTAAATAACAGCCAGTCTAGCAGCTGGCTTAAACCAGAGAAAGATAACCAGCTGAGAGGAATCAGCAATCAACTACTGCCAGACACACAGACACAAAAAATCATAAAAAAACCCCTCGTCTAGATGTGTTCCTTTTGAAATTCCATGATGCAACAAGTTTCAAACTCAATCAAATTTCATAATGATTGGTTTCTTCACAGGAAAGTTAGGTTTATCTTGACATACTAGCTTTTATAACATCAAAGCATAACTACCCCTACTCCAACTTCTCTACTCAAACATGCTGTTGATGGGCAGAAGTGGTTTGAAAGACCCTATATCCTTACACAATTCTAGCTGGCAAATTCAGCTTTCAAAGCAACTCTGAGCACATTCTTTTTCTTTGTGACCCGGATGGTCTTTGTGTTTCATTCTCTCACTCCAGGCCTGCATGGCCCCTGTCGTCACTGATATGAGCCGAGCACACACACTGGGAGGTGAACATGCGCCTTTGTGTTCTTGGACAAGGCAGCACAGAAAAAGGACATATGTCATTGCAACACCTTTGCTATGGGGAGGAAATGCTTGGCTGTTGGTGAATCTGAAGCATTCAGTTTTTCACTTGTTTCGTGTATCTATGCAAATCAAAACGGTAACAAGCTTCCCCAGCCTTGCAAGGATAAATAGTGGAGATCTTCACTTAGCTACCGCAGAAGATTTATTTTTAGAAATCTTTTGGTCTCAAAGTCTTGTTAAATAAAATCCTATTCAATTTAGCAGTACAATAAAGACAGCAGATCTGGCTGATCACCTTGTTACCAACCTAGGATTTCCTCAGTGGAAACCTGGATTATCAAGGATCTCCACAAAATGCTTGCTCTTCTTCTGACTACAGTTTTTCAGTGGAAATTTTCTACTGACTTTAGTGCAGTTACTACCGGTAAGTATTTCCAAGGTAAGAAAAACAGGCCTAAATGCTGGCAAATTTATATGGTGATTTGAAGCTCAACATATTTAGTGTTTCCCATCAAACTCCTTGCTCAGCTTTAATTAAAAAAAAAATTGAAAGAAAGTTGCTTGTAGTTTCATAAAAGTGTTTGGAATTGCAAACCATAGCACTAAAATGCTAACAAGCAAATGACAAAACCCCAAGATTTTCTATTTTTAAAAAAATGTCTTTGTTTTGAGCGGGTCTAATGCTTTATTTTGAAGACTTGGGGTTGGCAGTACTGAATGCAGCGTTTAAAAACACTCCAGTGCCTTTGTTACTCTTTTGAATTTCTCTCTTCCTCTCCTATTATTTCTCCCACTGTGTATTTTTAAACTCTGTATAGAGTTTTTGAGCTTAGAATTTGCGTGAAAGACACTAGACAAACAAGTTGTTGGTACTGAATGAATGCAATATTTTTACATTTTTAAACGAGTCAAATGAAATGTAAGCTATAGAGTGAAACCAATATCAGGGCACACATTTTAGCTACACAGTGAATAGCTATTCAGCACAATGTACAATAATTTATTCTGTGTTTGCAAGCTACTGTTTTTCACATGGAACTATTTGGTTCTTTCAAGTATATCTTTAAGTACTGAAACGGATCCAACTGTGGCTGGCAAACCATACTCTTCTTTAGGAAGAGATAAGTCATTCAAGAGTCTGTAGTTACAATAATAAATAGCATTGGGTTCTAATTTTGAGGAGTTAACAGAAATCTTGGCAATGATTACCCAGCTAATGTACAGTAAGTATCAGCAGCTATTAACAGATACAGCAATTATGCTCAAGTAGCAAAATAAGGGAGATTTCCAGATCTGGAGAAAATCATGGTGCTTCTATTACTAATTAGTTACTTTATACACTGGATGCATTACGCAAACAGTGCCACCAACTGTGCCTTTGATATGCATAGACAGGAAGGAGGGAGGGAGGGAGACAGGCAGAGAGAAAAAAGGAGAGGGATGGAGAGAGAGGAGTTTTTTTTCTGCCAGGGATTGTTTCAACCTGCCCACGCCACCATCCTTAAAAGCTTTGCAGAATCAACTCTCTGTGCTAGACAGTCCAGTGTCAGGTATTCCAACTCCCTCCAATCACATTTCTGTAGCATATATTTCAAAGATAAACATATAATGTCCTGTATATAGTAAAAATCCCATTGTTTAACGTATTATTTTACTTTTTTAAAAAACATTACACTGTGAGCATCTGAGTCTGTATATTTGTTGAAGTGGAAAAAATCATTAAAAGTCAGTCCATGGAAACAGTTTCCAATACAGTAAAAATGCAAAACTTACTGAAGTTAAGAATAAAGATAAATAGATGTAAATATTTAGAACAGTAAATCAGTCTTTGTTTCTTTCCACAGAACTCACTTAAATGCATACATTATTCTGAAAAGCTAGAAGGAACTGCATGAAATTCAGTGCAGAAGAGTTTCTGCCATCTAGTTCTGAGATGTTGACATTCAGGGGTTGCTCTTTTCGAACTTGCTCAACTCTAATTCATGGACAATGCATTGAATGGCCTTGCAGTGAAACAGTAGCATCATTAATACTAATTATTACGAATTTCTGTCTGTGGCTAAATAACATTTGGGGCATTTGGGGAGAAACAAAGTAGGATGATGGTTTTGGTATAATTCTCCCCTTTGAAAACCTGAAGGCCCAGATCTCCCACTGCCGCAGGAATTGCACCTGAGCAGGGAAAACTCCAGCCAGTATAAATAAGGATTAGAATAGGGACTGAACCAACTCTTGTGATATCACCTCCCAGGAGAGAACCCACCCAGCAGGCTGCAGACCTCTGCAGCTCAACAAACAGTTATGTGGTTTGTACAAAGTGAAATACTTTCAACAGAAAAGATGAGAAAACTCTCCTGCACGACAAATCCTCTAGGCTTTTGGTTAGAAATCTTGCTCTGGCAGTGATTAACACTGATTCAAGACTGCTGAGACAGGTAACTGTGGTCTAAGCCCCAAAATATGGTAGATACAAAAGAATTCTCTTTGATTTCACTTTTTTAAAAAATAAAGATTTCTGAATTGATTAAAATCCCAAACTGTCTCAGCTTCACACTGAGCATGACAATTTTTTTTTTAAAAAAAACTCTTGCTTTGGTTATCAAATTGAAAAGCAGTTATTGATCCAGTTCTAATATAACACCACGCACCCAGGAAAAACACATCAGCTATAACCACAACATACTTTCCCTGACTATGGTTACATATAAACATACCAAATTCATGTTAAAAGGTGAGTGTCCATGTAAGAAGAATCACACATTTTATTTACACAGATATTGTCAGTGAAATAAAAAGAAGGGGAAAAAAAAAAAGACAAAAACCTACAAATTTAGCTGAGCAGCTAAAGTTCTCAAAAAATGAGAAATTCAAGACTCAAACAGAGACGACAGGTAACTTACTTTGGTACATCTGATTATATTATATTATATTACAATTATCCCAAACCTAAAGAATAATTCTCAATCTTCATATTTTGTCTCTACATGGCACATTCATAAATGTTTCTGTTAATAAGAAAAAAAATCTCAGCTGAGGATCACTCTATAGACCCTCAGAGAACTGGTGGTCTAATACCTATTTGGGGAATCCCTGTTTGATTAAAGCTGTTTGGGTGACTGATGGTTTGAAACGGAGAACGCTTGGTCAGGTTACAAACATATCCTGAACAGGAATAAAAATAATGTTGTAATGTGCAACTCAGTAGCAATAATGTATCCTTGGGGGTACCTTAACATCAGCATTTAATGACTTGTAACCTCAACACTGCGCTACGCTAATGCATGAGGTTTTTCCATTTGTTGGCTATCAGTGTGTTTCACAGGTTGGGATTATGCCTGCAGAGAGAAGTGTAGCAACCCAAAGTGCTAGAAAACAAAATTCAGCATTTATTCAACACTCATGCAAAGTGATTTTTGAACACTGGGGGAAAGTATGCTGCTAAGCAGTATCAGCTACTTTTGTGCCCACAACAAAAGAAAAGCTGCCATGTCTCGAGGAGAAAATGAGTCCTAGAGGAGGTGGGAAATAGATGTGACGAGGACACTGGTGCTGAAAACACAGTCTAGCAGATGGAAATTGTGATCATCTTGGGGATGTTCACTATCCTGATGTCTAATGGTGACTCAGTAATACCTGTTTGCAGAACTCTTTACAATGGGAAGCCAAAGAAAGTCATTTCATACCATACCTATCTCTGACGGTATCAGCATTTATGCTATTAGATGGTTCTAAAAGCATAAAGGACATCAAAGCTCAGCTGGCAGAAAACCTTGCAGCTATTCAATGCATTGCCTTCATAAATTCATTATTAATCTTCTACTAGCATATTCTGACAAATGTGCATTTATAAAAACCATCCCTCATACAAAATCTGGTCCCAAGTGACTATGAAGGTCACACTCATGACACAGCAGTCTATTTTCAATCATTCCTGCCTTTAGCTGATTTTAATCATCTGAACTGTTTGTATCCCAGAATTCAAAACAAAGCCCCTCTGGAAACTGTAGAAAAGCAATATGATTTTCATTCAAAAAGCAAAAGTCTATTTTTCCACCCTGACTGAATTCTAATAGAATGGAAGAGAATCTGTCCAGGGTATAGAAACACATTTATTTTGCAAAGACTAGTTTAAAATACTCAGTCCTTTAAAAGCGGAGCTGGCAAAGTGTTTCACTGGAGAGCTTTACACCCACTCCAGTGCAAAGTCACCTCCCTCAGCACAACACGTGGTCAGAGAGGGTTCGGGTAACCAGGCTCACTTTGCACTGAAGTAAATTAGGGAATGTTCTTGTAATCAGCTCCTCCAGCTGACCTGTGACTCTGGCTACTGGGTAACAACAATCAGAAGGAAGCAGTAATGCTTTCAGCTCCCCTGGCCAGATCTTAAAGACAGGCATCTGTCTGAGCATTATTTCCAAATGTCAGCAGCCTCAACTCTTTTTATTAATAGAGACCTGGATATGTTATGGTTTCACTTAAACTGTACATTACAAGCCAGGATACGATTTTTTTTTTGATGGTGGCAGGCAATTATTACAAAAAAATGAAAGTACCAAAGCTGGGTGCACTGTGCAAAGTCATGTCCCGAATCACTCGAGTGCCAAAACAGGACCACATCAAGAGGAACTGCTGAGCTACTTTCTTCAAAGAGCCTTGTCTCTTGGCAGCTACCTGCAAGAAAACAGAGATTTCTAACATGGAGAAACTTTTCTTTATACTGCCTGGTACAGCTGAATGATGCATACATCTATCTTTTTTTTTTTTTATACTGAAAAACTACTTACCATTATCTTCACATTAAAACATACACTAAAAATAAAAAATAAATCAAACAGCTTTACATAGAAAGCCACCTTGCTGCTACATACAACCTTCAGAAAGAGGAATCATAAAGTATTATTCAACACCAAGACTGAAATTTCTTTATAAGTGATGAAAGGACTGCCAAAAAATTGCTCTGATCTTCATCTTAACCTAATTACTTACATGTTTATTTTTGCTTCTTAGTCAAGGAAGCAATTTATAATCAAGAATGCTTGATCTACACTAAAAATTTGTATTAACATTTTAATTTAAGTTTACTATTCAATATAATTTTTTTTAGTCCCTTTATGTTTTTATTTTTGTGAATTCACATAATCATTTTACTAGCAAAACTAATTTGCAGAAAGCACACTTCAGGCATCAGCTCTTCAAAAATTTTTTTACTATCCCCATATGTAGTTTTTCAAGGTTTACCCAATAACTAATAAAATTCATGTCAAGTTCTTCATGAAAATTAAGAGTTACAGTCTGAATTTCAAATTGCATTCCACTGACTAAAATAAAAGTTCCCTAAAACAATCAATACTTTTCAAGCAATCTGGGGAAGTATCTGTTGCTTTCTGTATGGATCTTTCGCAGCAGAGAGAGAGGCAGCATGTTTTTTGTATTTTTGTTTTTACTTTTTAGCTCTATGTCCCAGTTTGAAGTAAAACAGAACCAATTTTCTGTTCTGTAATTTTACATTTTAGCTAAGCCTCTTCTAATTCTCTGAAATTAACAGCATATTGTGGAGAAAACTGCTCGTTCTCAGAATGATAAGAACAATATTTGTGCCACATGCCAAGGAACTGTATGCAGAGAGGCCGTTACTTATACTTATTGCTATAACACCCAAGGTCAGCCAATTTCGTTATTTGCCCTGTTAGAGTGTCGGAAACAGAAAAACGTAGAGGGGTCACGTCTGTGGGGAGGAGCGGACAGGACAGATGACCCAAACGTGACCAACTGGGATATTCCATCCCATCTGCCTCATGCTCAGTATAAAAGCGGAGGGATCAAAGGGTCAACTCCCCTTCTTCAATGACCGACATCCTAAGAGGACTCTGTTCATCTGCCTTTGATCCCGATCCATGTGTTCCTGACTCCAGAACTGGAACCTAGTTCCCATCCATCGATGAGGCCAGTCTGGGACTTCCCCAGTGCCTGCTGGTGATGTGACTGTCAGCCTGGGAGCTTGATACAGTTTTGTATATATTGTATCTATTTCATTATTTGATTCTTTTTAATTTAATAATAATTCTTCAGTAAAGTAGTTTAGTTCATTCTAAACTTCAAAATCTCCTTATCCCTTCCTCTCCTCTCTTTTGGGGAGGCGTGGGGAGGGCCATCTGTCAGTCTGGTTTCCGTAAATTGGGTCGAAACCACGGCACTCTAACAACTGGAATGAAGAGTTGAAATTCTAATAAAACACCCCAATACAAAGTATAGTTAGTGACAGAAGTTAAAATAGTCAGTCATACAGTTTCATACTCTTTGGAAAATTATGGTGATGCCTGATCACTTTTGAAAAAATATTTTTAAAGACTTGTTAGTAGGCTTCTGCACACACTTAGATTAAAATAAAATACAAGTCTTGGTATCCCAAATTGGCTCAAAAGGCAACATAAATGTGTCCTTGACTGAATGGTAATGTAGACTTTCATCCTTATGTTTGAATGTATATAAATGAATTACCTAGCCTAAATATCTATTTCACTAATATCTTAAAGGGCCAGACTGATTATGTGTTTTATTTGCACTAGGTAGCTAGTACAGCTCTGAACTCATCTCTCCATACTTCTGAAATACTGATTTGACTGGAAACTTCAACGCTGTTCCATTTTTTAATATTATATTTTGGGATAGAATAGACAAGAGCAGAATAAAGCAGAATCCTGAATGTGAGCAGTTCTTCACTGAGCATGAAAACTGGTGAGATTTTGCCCACTGCTGTTTTACTCTTGCTTATCACCAATGTCTGGTTTGTTTGTTTTCTATTTTTGCTAAAAATCTAGGACCTGAATAGAGCTAACAATGCACATGACTGACGCAGGTCCTGACTCCTAAAGGTACCAACCTTTACAACACATCTGTCCACCATGGAATCCAGCCACTCGATGTATGACTCAATGGGGGACTGCTCCTCCAGAAGGTGATCAAACTCCTGATATACTGGCAGACAAAGAAAAAATAGCCCACCTTAGTACTTGGATTCCATTTTGAACAAAAGAGAAACAAACCACAAAAAGCCACCAATAACATCACAAGTTTTCTGAGGTTTTTATAAGGGATTGGTTAGCTATAACAAATATGTCTTTCTTGGTGTTGACCCAGTAAGTTTGCTGGGTCTTTTATCTTGTTTCTACTGAAAGTGATGGAGCCATTGGAAGTGGTATTTTAATGTAAGCAAACCAGGACCTATTGTTTAAAATTTATCTTTAGATTTAAGTTTCAGCTGTCCAGTGTGCCTGGAAGTGAAACTCTCTATGAAGAGTGCGAAGTTAGGCCTTGCCCCTGGTGGTGAAAAAAGGTCATGCATGAAATTGATTTAGAAATGCATATAGAATCTTCCAAGCACCAAGTGGATGAGTATTGTTGATAGGGCTCTCATCTGTATAATGCTTTAGTGGCAAAAACATGATTTAACTGCTGCAAATCATCTATTCGCAATGCCAGACACACACACAAAGAATTTCCATAAACTTCTGCTTCTTCAAAACAAATTGCTACCAATGCGCAAATGCTATACTGAGTTCATCAAGAAGAGTTTCCAAAAGCAACCTGAATACATTTTAACCTCTCCCAAGTACCCATATTCATATTTTAATACAGAAAGTAAAAACAATCAAACCATTCAACTGCAGCTCTTAAATAAACTAGACTTGCAGTTTTATGAGAATCAATGACCAAAAGACAAACGATCATGCACTTTGACACTTTAAGAAACCGTTCTTCAACTCAGCTAAAATGAAAGACCCAGTAAGTCAAGGAGAAAGATACTTTCTGCCTGCTGTGGTACAGGATGATCTCAATGTGCTATGCATTTCCATTTATGCTTAATTATAAATAACAGGAGAAAGGAATTTCCCACTGTAAGAATGATAGGGAGGGAGGTGGAGGAGGCAGAGTTTAGAGAAGACAGCTAGAGAAGTGAGCCAGAGAGGCTATCTGAGAATAATGCAAAGAACAAGCTCCCTGGTCTCTAAGTCAGATCAGCAAGACAAGCAGGAAAGCATTTTCTTCACACCTGACTTTAACTTTGTTTAACTGAGACTTGCAGAGGCTGGATGGTCAGAAACATTGGCTGGGAAAGAAGGGAAATAACGATGTCTGGGCTACCATTGTATTGTTTCACTGAACAGGCAACCTCTCTGTATTCAGAGAGGATCAACAGGATCACAGAGAAGTCTGCATGTTGTCTCCTTACCTGAGTGTTTGGCTGGACAAAAACTGCCTGATACAACAGATGAAGCAATTCATATGCTGTGCAAAGAGGGGAGCAAGAGTGGAAAAATGAATCAGTTGCCTGCTTTGCTGCTGGAGCAATGCAACCGTATACAACAACCTATTTGAGAATACTAACTTTTTAGCCTTTAGTGACTATTAAAAATACTTCAACAGGATATGAGAAAGAGGGAATAAAGAAGAAACCATTTCAGAGACAGCTACTATAGCAGAGCAGGAAAGAACTTCTCTTATATCCAGTGATTTTTCTCTTTTCTATCTAGGCTTGCTTATAGGCTTATAAGCTCTTTTTTTTTTTTTTTTTTTCCAGTTACAGTAGCTGGAAATTGTACTTTTTTGGTTATTAATATAAAGAATGTGAAAGCAGGCCTTAATTACATGTCATATGAGTCGTACAGAGTGTGATCTTTGAAAAGATCTTTCACCAAATAGAATAAACATCAAAGATTGGGGAGAGGGAAGGGGGGAACATAAATCTAAGTTCTAGAATATCCTCTACACATATTTGTGCACCTCAGTGAAATCCCGTCTCATGATGAACGTTCCTACTGGGTTACTATTTCTGGGTAATTGCTTATTGGACTATATGGGCCCAAAATATGCAAAAATTTGTTCAAATCCATTAGCATTCAGAAAAACTCCATTTGATTTGATTACACTTAAGTTTGTGTTTAAATAGCTTGCACATACACAAAAAGCTTTCCTAAACAGTAAGGATTATCTGAATGAGAGCCAGAATTGTTGCTGCTACCAGGGATTATAACTTTGAGAACTCTTTCTTTTTTGGCCAGTGGGAGGATGTTGGGTAGACATTGAAAACATAATAGATGACAGTCTCACTACATGCTACCTCCCCTGCTGCCATTTCAAGTTTCTGTCTCCTCAAAAGGGAAGAGGGCCATGTCAGGAAATGAATCAAGGGTTAAGAAGAAGAGGAAAGAGTACCAAGCACCTCTCACTGGAAAACAGAGCTAGCAGAGAATGCAAGGCCCATCCTTAAACTGTGGAGAAGACTTTTAGTGTTAACAAAAGTGGGACAAGTGCCAAAGTCAGCCTTGCAGGGTCCAGTGTACATGTGAAGGCATGATCTCTTCCCAGCCACTCACAGAAAGAGTTATCCCACTAGCAAACCTACCCCTTCAGGGCTCCCACAAGTGATTGACCGGATTGCTCCCCGTTAAGGCTGGTGCTGGATAAAAGATGACTAGTCCTCGTCAAGAAAGAGATGGCAATACAACAGATGGGTTAACAGGGCAGTGAGGTTATGAATGATGCTAAAGACAAAGATGGTCACCTCTGGTGCCTCAGAGGGACAAACTCAGTGCGCTCAAGGTTACATCTAAGCTTACAAATATGCACACTTGCTGGACAATGCAAGTTAAATTTTCTATTTGCAAAAGATCTTTGATTCTGAAATCAATTTGTCAACATCTGCAAAGTCACTTTTCAGTTCATGTCTGTCACTATACTAGGCAGACTCTAAGCCAATGAGTTTACTCATTGCTTCTACTTATTCATAAAAGTTCCAGGTGAAAGCTCACCCCATCAAATTATTTCATTTATGAAAACACTGTAAAGTTAACCTTTTTATAAATGAGTTTACAAGGGACTCAAATACACAGTCACTTTAGTGTCAAAGCCATTCAAAAGACAACTCTCCTACAATTCTACAGCAGGAGAGACCAGGCGTTATCGGCTTCAATGGTTAATTGGTAGATTTAGTTTGCTCAAGTTCATGGAAAAAAATCTTCCTGAATTTGCGTTCAAGTTTTGGGCCATTGCCTGTTCCGGATACCAGAAAGAAGCTCATTAATGGAAGAGTGCCCAGATTTATGCCTCAAAACATAAGACTTTGATGGGGCTTTGCCTTACATTTTGATAAATGTCCTTATATTTGTCTTAAGACTCCAAGAAAACCAACAGCTGCAAAAAGTGTTATTTTCAGTGGGCTTTGTTTCCAGCAGGAAACCAAGTTCACTTGGCTTTATTTGAGGGTTCTGCTCTTACATTGTATGATGAGCTTTCTGTGTTCCTCCCGTGAGTCCTCCATAGTATAGAGGGTTTGTTTGGTAATGCTATTCAGATCCACATTCCTCCAGTCCTCCAGCATTTGAAATGTGATGTCTGCACTGTGGATCACTGTTCTTGATGCCTGTAATCCAATCCAATCTATTCATTAGTTCATGGTTTATTAGGTTAAAAAATAGGCTTTATCCCCTTTTACGCTTCCTTAGCTAGGCTCACTAAGTTGATTCTCCTCATGGACCCCCACCCACCAGCTTGATGTCTTATGGATGTTACAGGACCCTCTAACCACTGAGAATTCCCAAGTCATTTTGCCTACTTTAATCAACTGCAAGTATTTTGCTTGCACCCACTACAAACCCCCATGAGCAACCCGAATCTGGTGGTGTTGTTGCTAGACTCCTCAATCTCTGCTTCAGTTTAAAACCAAAAAGCAACAAGAAAAATTAAAACTAAAAACCAAACAAACCCTGCTCAAGTTTGCACCCTCCCCTCTCCCAAACTACGAAGACTCTCATTCTTCCCTCAGCCATGTGAAAAAGTTCAAGATCATTTGCCTCTGCATCAGATCTGTTTCTTGGCTGGTTGAGACAGGGGTCTGCTGTTGATAATGGGAAGGATGGGCTGAGAGGAAAGGAAGTGACACAAGGTCATGGTCACATAACATACATTGGATCTCTGTAAGTTAAGCAGAGATGATAACCTACACTAAGGTTATCAGCTTCCCCAAGGAAATGACATATTTGAAGAGTCTTTCATGTAAGTAAACTGTTTGATCCCAAGTCTGATGCAGAAGGTTGTGATCTCTGTATCTTGATTTCCTCTGAATTCCTATAGATCTCCAAAGTTCAGTGATGATTCACCATGTTTAGAGAAAGGTAGCGCTGGCATCTTTGCCTCCACCACTAAAATAATGGAGGAAGAAACCTACAAAGTAGTCCTTGCAGGAGTGGGGAGTTTTTTCCCTCAGAGCTTCTTCATGTGGGCTTCACTGCTCACAGGGTTAACCTGGGGTGTTGGATATACCTTCCAAAAGTGGAGCTTTCAGTGTGACAGGGAAAACAAACTACTTGCTCCAATACGTGGGTGAAACATTGATGAATTCAATACATCCTCCCCCATTTTATACTACATAGAATTTGGTCTCATGAATTTTTGATGCTTAATTGTGATGTAAACTGGTGAAAAACAAACACTTCGAAGCAGTTTTTATATTCACTTGCTACGGTTGCAAGAATATTTCTGTTTAACAATCCCAGTGGTTCAACCATTTTGCTTTTTGTTAATTTGCATTTGATTTATAATACACAATTGGACTTGGAATTTTTTGTTAAGCATATGGAAATTTTTCTTGCTTTGCAATAAGCCTGATACAAATCACTCTGAAATCAAAGGAATGCCACTCATTTGTTTCATGGAAATGAACTATCTCTTCAAATCAAATAATAATTTTGTTGTGTAAAAGTTCCCTGCTGAATTTAATGATCAGGGGTTGCCAGTTGTCTAGAAAAGCATTTTTTGCTATATCATTTTTGATTTTGTGAAGGTGGTCACAGTAAATACTGGACACAAACTGCTAACATAATCCCTTCCTCACTGGGTAAAGTCCAGCCTGCCAACTCATAAAATGATTTGAAAAGTCAGTAAAAATGGCATTCAGAAAACAAGGTAGAAAATATTTACTTGGCAAAGATGATTGAGTGATGTCTGTCTCCGGAGTATTTGTGAGAATCTTCTGGACACTACGGAAAAGAAGAGATAAATATTTACAAACTGTGCTAAATAAAGACAATTATTTCTGAAAATACTGAATTAAAACAAGAACCAAAAAAATGCATCCAGTTTCCTATATACAACTGTGGCTACATGAACTTCATTCAAACAGCCCAGTTTTAACTTAGTTTAAACCTTGACCTCATACCTTAAATCTGGATGCTCAATCAGTTTTACAGAGGCATATTACAAGCAGTGATTTATGGATGCTGTGAACAATGAGATGACAAGAGAAATGTAGAGGACAATGGAAAAGCTTCGCTTGTTCAGCATAGCAAATTTTCTCTTGATACACAAAGGAACTGAAGACCAGAAAGAACTACTTAATAGAAAGAAAAATGTTGGTGCAAGAACAAGTGGGCATAAAATAATGATAGCTACATTATGTGTCGAAATTAGAAGAGGTTGTTAAGTCTTAATGCAAAAACTTTTTGGAGGAGTCTTTTGACTGGACTAGTAGGAGCTAGAGTCAGTTTGAGATAGAATTTGATCAAAGTTTCTGAAAGACATGAATTAACATGCTATGGGGTAAGATGGCCTGGAGGCACTTGCCAGTCCTCTGCTCCTATTTTAATTCTTTTAAAGCAATATGGACCTTATACCAAGATATTTCCTATACATGGAATTTAAAATGTTGTATTGTGCATGTTTTTTCTGAAATCTGTGACTCAGGAACTGTAAATATGGCCAAGGTCAGTACCTCCATTTGCTGTGCACACTATCACAAATTCTGATGAGGAAGAAACAACTGCAGAAACAACAAAGGCTCACATAAAAGGTAGAATGCACTCAAGTTTTTCCTTATACTAAAAATCACCAAAGACTTGCAGATCTATCCAAACAGGCCTTAGAGGTGGCCACAGAATAGGTTTTCCCTCTGTACTGTTCATAGAGGTAGTTAAAGAGCACAGATTGAGAATGACTAGAAAGTGCATTGTCTGTCCCTTTCTCTCTCCCTATAAAATCGGAAAAGATTTTGCTGTTGCAGATTCTCAATATTTTGGACTGACAAGGATGTGATAAAGCATATTCTCAGCTCTGACTTCGTGTAACTTTTAAAATAAATTAGTAAACAACACACACCAAAAAAAGCTGAAATGAGTTGTTCCAATTTACATCCTGGCTGTTCTCAGTAAAATATACACCTAATTTTCCATGCTGATCAAAATAGTTAATCCTTCTCCTAAATTAGTTTTTTTTTTTTTCCTTTAACTTTGTGGTGTGGAATTTAGTGCTCATGAAAGGCAAAGAATTGAGAGCCGTGAAATAAAGCAGGCTTTATCAATAGGTGATGTGCACTGCAGGCATCTACAAAGCACGTCTGAAAAGGACTAGTGCCCTTTCCTGTGGTGACAGGGTAATTTGATCTCCTTCATTTTTAACTCTGGCACTTTTTTTAGCAAGGGCCTCAAGCTGTATTCAAATTGTGCCAGCCTAAAGGTTTGTTTAATAATTTCCTTTGCCTAATATCATCCCTAATGTTTGCTTACTATCAACAAAATTAATTTCTTATCAGAATCCACAAGAAAGGAAAAGCAATTATTCTCATTTTGAGCAGTGCCTCATTTCACTAAATGAAATTGGTTCTCATGAACAAGTGGAGATTGTAAGTGAATACAAGATTTATAATGCTGACAGTTTTAAATTCCTGAAAGAACACTAGTCTCACTTCCAATTAATTTGTAATCAATAAACAGTATATACATTCCAGGTTAATAGGAGAGAGACTGGGCAATACATACATTCAAATTTAATATTTCGTAGGTTTTCCGGTAAATCATGGAGAGCTACTTTCAGCCACTCGTCCAGTTGCTTTGCAAACTTTCGGATCACCTGCGTCAAACTGAAAAGAAAAACCACTATATCAGAACATGTTTACTCTGTGATTTATACTATAAAATTTGTTAACGTGTAAAGACTATGAGTCAGTTATTTACAACTCACTATTATGCGGAGTTGCTGACATATTTTGTTTTGTAGCATGAAGGAAAACTTCTGAAAACATTTGCAGAAAAAGCAAAACATATTACCATGTTCAAAACCTCCAAAGAATGAAAGTCTCTGTACTGCACTGCTTTGACACTTACAAACAGCATTTTTAGCTTGAACAGCATTCTTAGCTTGAAATAAAGTCATTCCCACTCTGTACAAACATAAAAACATAAAATCACAACTGTTTAAAGAAGACAATAGATCAAGCCTTGGATTTCAGCTCAGCTGTGCCCACATTTATACAGATGTACAGAGGGATCTGCAAGTCAAGCAACAACCAACTATGCTGCAGGCTGAAGCCAATGAATGGGAGATGATGGTGGGGAGGAATTTCCAGGCCAAGCCCACACAGGTAGGGGAAGTGGGGGCGGAGCAGGACCTGCCTGTTTAGCTCTGCACAGGACAGGAACTTTCCCAGACAAGTGAGATTTCTCTCTTCTCCTTTACTATGCTTTCCTGATAGCTCCATCAATTCCTGCTCAACTTTGCGGGCAGCTCAATCTGCAGTTCTTGGAATCGCTCAGTATAAAATGAGAGTTTCCAGGACAAGTTGCAGGGTGTTGCGCAGGGAACCCGAACAGTGGCTCTGTCAGACTGAGTTGCACTGCCTGTAGCAATACTCAAGATACATAAATGAGAGAGAGAGGAAAGATGCAAGGAACCTTCAGCCAGGTGGCTTCTCCTCTTTGTATCCCTAGCAAACTGCACTGAGAACAGAGCTGGTAGAATAAACATGGCCATAGGCCTGCTCTTGTCCACGTAGACACCTAAATAGGACAGGGGATGGATGACAACTGCTGCACCCAGTAAAACCTGGCCTTTCTGGACAGCCAACATTTATTCCCAGGAAGTCCCTCAGAGGATTCTGGCTGAGTCAGCAAGATTTCCTTCAGGAGCTTCCATTGCAATGAGACCCTTCTTCACCCCCTCCAGTGCAGGCTATGGCTTAATAGCCACAATCTGGCCCTTTATATGCATTACAAAAGTCTATATTCACACTCAAGTCTCTCCTTATTTGCTATGAAAGAACTAAGCAGCTTGAGAAAAGGACTGCTGTTCTGTTTAATCCTTCCAATGAAATAGATTTTGGGGGGGGGTGAGGGGCAAAGCCAGTAAAAATGTACGTGTCTTATCAAGGAAAGTCCATGCTTATAACAGATTTCTTGAGGAAAAAATACTCTGCCTGTACTTTAGCAGTCATACAATGCACATAGGAGAGCAGAACAACATCTTGAATACATTTCCCGTAATTAGAGCCACTTTAAAATCTTGAGGGCCAAATATACAGCACCAATAATAAATTCCTAGAGCAATATTCTTAAGAAATCACTTAACCTCAGGAAAGCATCAAATAATACTAAAGGTATACATATATATTTAGAAAAAGAGAGTTTCCTGGTGCTCATATTAGGAAAATCAAAGGGCAAAACAGTTTGACTGCACTCAGTGATGAAACTTTTTGCTGTGAACTGCAGATCTCTGTCCTGCTTTACCATATAAACCAGACTTCTTGGATTCGGATGAGCTCCAGGTAGGAAGACAACAGCTGTAATCTACCACATGGAATGGAAAAGTGCATTTAGCTTTGAAACAAAGGAGGCAAATACTTGTTAGTATTAATGAAGTGATCCTAAATTAACCATACATCTGTTCTTCATAGGATAGTATTTAAATTAAACCAGCTTGTCCAAGACTTCACAAGTATGATCTTTATGCCTTACACTCATGGGAAGCAGAATAACAATTGTTTTCCAGGAGTGTAAACAGAGACAAATGCTTAGGTTGCTGTGTCTACATATGCATGTGAATATTTACAAACAGAGCAGCCAGGTCAGCTCCTCTTGTCACTACAATTCAGAATACTGTTATGCTGTTATTCCAGACTAGCAGAAAAGTGCCCGAAATTTTCAGGCACTCTGTAGCCTGCAGATTTCTGACACAACCTGAAAGCTGGGATATGACTATCAGTTTGGTGTTAATAAACCAAGAATAAGGTAGTACCCTTTATCACACAAAAAAATAACAGGTTTTCACAGTAGAAGTCTTATTAAAATCTGAACATTTCTTCAGGAACATGTCAGCTCTTCAACTCTTTTGAATTGACAGTGTGATTTAAATTCAGGAAATGGGTGGCAGCAAGTAGCTTTCTGAGAACTAGTGCCATTCTTGAAGAAAAGATGTATAATAAAGACAGCTAAGCTAAAAGTGGTCAGTACTGTCAGCTATACTGACCTGTCAGGTAACGCTTGTAGTACCGTTGGCATCAAAACTCCAGAAATTGCTTTGTACAGAATTGAATCACAAACTCCCACTATATTCACTACAGTTGAAGAACCCAATACGGGCAGCATATGAGGAGGCATCCCTTGCCAAAAGTGCAGAAGAAAACTTTGAACCTGCAATCACAAGAAGAATCAGAACTGTGTAAGTGAAAATAATCAAAAGCCCTAAGTACCATTGTCCTTTAATGACTCTGCTTACATAGTATTTGTTTCAGCCCCAGAGCTGGCCTGATGGTGTACAACACAGGCAATATATTCCTTAACTTGACAGGCTTATATTGTAATGCAGCGCACAATGGGATACTCAACCAAACAGCGAGGAGACACTCTGAGTTGGTGACAGGGTGTCTTTACATTACTACAGTAGACACAACCATGGGTACCACCGTATTTTTATCTTCCATCAATGGCTAGTGAGTGTAACTCACTTCCACACGTCAAACCTTTTTCTCTCTCTTTGCTCTCTGGCCCTGTATACAAAAGAATGAAATCTAGGGCCTGGTGTAGGGTAGGATAGCACATGGCTTTCAAGGGTCAATATACCATTTTCTGTCTTCATTTTGGAAAGAAACACTACAATTTCAGATTTCTCCTTTCCTTCACTATGAAGGAAATAGAAGAAAAAAAGGAGAAAGGCAAAAAAGAAAGTGAGGAGGAGATTTCAGATACAGCAAAACATACCTCTGAAAATTTTCATTGAGGAAATAAAAGTGTAATTATTAAGTGAATGATAGGATCAATTCTACAGGGGTCAGAACACTGGCACTCATAAGTGGTAACCTTGTGCACACAATCTGTACTGAAACAAGTAACCACACCAGGTGCAGTAAAGAATATTTGCCATTTATATATTATTGCTGCTCAGCCCCTTCCCCACCATCGATCCAGACAAACAGGTTCGTTAACAAAATGTAACATCCTGCTCTTAAACTGTTCTGAGATTCATCCAGCAAAACTTCCTGAATATGTGTTGCATATTGCTCTTACACAGAAACATTCAGACTTGTACAATGACTTAAAAGAGTCTAATCTTTAAACCAGAAGAGTGTGAGAATTAAACAGTGAGAAGAAATAAAGCAGGGAATTTCTTGCCATTGTTCAGAAGACAGAGTCAAAATACCTGTTTCCTCTGATTTTTCCCAGGACCTGGATGTCATATTTGAATCAGACCCTCAGCGTCTCCATAGTCAGATTTGTTTTCCTGGACTAGAGGCCTTCTCCACATGTAATATAAAACTGCTTGCATTCCAGCAATGTTTCATTTTGCAGCTCTCATTATAGAGCCATCTGCATGCATTGCCAGAAAACCCCCAGATTCAGTCAGATATGCAGCAGGTTATCAATTTTGTCCATCTCTAATCAACCAATGTCCATCAACCACTGAGCAGCGTGCCTGTTCCTTGCTGCACTGCAGTATAACTGAGCAACTGGGAAGTTCAGCTACAGCCTTCTGGGATGTCTGGGAGACTGTACGTCCCCCCCACTGCCCTGTGCCATTGTTAATAGACCAGCAGAGCCCACCATTTTGCTGTGGCACCTGCCCTGGGTTTGTGCTGAACACTCAGAGGAATTCCTTCAAACAGAGCTCAGTCTCAACTCAAGACTTAGAAAAGTGGTTGTGGGCACACTTCCTGAGTTGTAAGAACTGGATTGTCCAACATCTTGTAAGGTAATATCGCTACCTTAATCCTGCTGGAGAACGATGAGACAAAAACATTCCCATTGCTTTTGTTCCTCTAACTCACACAGTGCTATAAGTGAGATTTAATGCTATCGGTCACATGTTAGGTACTCAAGTATAGCTATTGTTCATTATTCATGAAAAGGATCGGCCACCACAAAACCATAAGTTTATAATATCACATTCAAAATAAAGTCTCAGATCCATTAATACCTTATGTATCATTAAGCTACAACTGTAGTTTCCAACCATACCTCATCAAAGTTTGCTCTTATTACAGTGTCTAGTATCCTCTGACAGTGAGTTCTATACATCATAATAAAGGTAGAAACCTGAAAAAAGAATGAGGGAAACACACAAAAGATCATTCTACTTAATAAATCCGCTTTTAAAACTGCCAGAATATAGAGCACAAAAAGTAAGTTTTTTCTTATCTTACTATGCACACAATTGCAAAAATAATGAAATTGGTTAGAGTCTAGTTAGATTAGCTTTAAGATGAGTTTTCTTCTTAAAAGTAAAGTCTCCCTTTGAATTCATGGATTTTTCTATGTCAATGGGGATTCTTCAAATGTAAGAGGAGCAAAAAGCCTCAGTGAGATCAAAGACGAGAATGTGGCCCTAATTAGGACATAAAGAACTATAAAACCCTATTCTTTTGTCCACTTTACATTGATACTACACATGTGAATAGCATCAGAAAACTAGCAAGCTCAGCCAAGAGCAGCCAGAGCACTTTTGTCACATGTGCAGACAGGATTCTCTTAATTTCTAGTCTAGAAGGATAAGAAACACACTAAGTCCCCCTCTGCTCAAGAAAGCATCAGAACTGTTTTCCAGTTTGCCATCAAATGTGTTTGCAGACTGAATAGCTATAGCACATTGCAAAAACAGTTACCCTCAAACTTCACCTGCTGTACATAATGTAACTTTAAAAAAAGTGTGCACAGGCTTTAGGAATATTGTACTGCTGATAGTGTCAGCTGCCAATTTTAAGGGAAGATATTTCTTCCTGTTATATGATGTAATTAAACCCCCCATAAGTAAAGTCAAAGCATTATTAAACCTACTCTAATTCAAAGTCTTTATTTTTTAGATAAAGCTTTAATCCAGAGCAGGGAAAAAAATCAAGACAAGCCCAGAAAAGATTTCCAAAGTGTTACCTTCTCCTCTGGCAGACTGGCTGGCAGATTTAGATCTTTGACATTTGGAAACTCTGGCAGTAATGTTCCCAGTTTGGATCGTGGTGAATACGCCACTGTCTGTTTGGTTACTTCTTTTTTTCCTGTTTCGTTGACCCAGGCTGCTCCTTTTTTAGAATACATCACATCATAATACTGGGAGTTTTCTTTCACTGCTATTCCATAATAATGGTACCTGATACATAGAGATGTATTTTTTATAAAGCAGATTGTTTGAAAATTTAGAAAAAAAAAGGGGGGGGGGATAAAAGGAACTGAAAATGCTAATTATTTCTACAACAGAATGACTGTGCATTAGTTTATATATTATAACCAAGCATTGATTCATTAGCAGAACATTACAGTCATATATCGGGCTTCCAATTTTCATTCCTTCTGGTAAAAGTAGCTCTCTTCAGAGTTAATAAAGCTGACTCTGTTGCAGGGCAGGAAAATAATGGACTTCCATTTTCTTCCTTCTTATTAAAAAAAAAAAAAAGCATCCTAAAGCTACTTGTTGGCAGAGCTCTGCTGTGCAGCTGCTCCTTTAGTTTAGCAATAAGCAGAGGTACAGACCCTCTGGACTGGCACTTCTGTTGTTAGTTCAGCTCCACGATTCTCAGACTGTTGAGGGCTGGTTTGATCCCTGGAAAGCATGAGTCTTTATTGCAAATGAGTTCATCAGAAAGGTTGCGAAAACCGAAAACACTTCAATGAAAAGAGAATAGGAAAAGAAGCTTGTGCAGGAAAGCAATGAACGGTAGGAAGTGTACAGTTAGAAATTATTTGCTCCATAACTTAGCATCAGCACTGGGCTTAGATCAGCGAGGGATACGACACAACACTGTAACTCTCTGCAGACCACAGTGTGGCTGTGCTATAGCAATGGATTGGTGGCCTTACGGCACAAGTTTGTGCTACAATTTAGCTTTATTATAGGCGTTAATGAAAGCCCTGATTATCCAGTCTAACTCTTGCATCAAAGCAGCAAAGGCAATTTTATTCCTTCCATAATTTGCTGACTTTTATTTCAGTTTCCCAGCTGTAGGCACCACCAACCCATCAGCTAAATATTCAGTGATTACAAAAGGCATCACAAAGTTGTATTGCTCATATATTTTTGATTCACCCTACTTTCCTAGAAGGAATTATCAATGATCTTCCAGTTCTCTCCCTACAGCCTATCAAAAGCCTGTCAGAACATGATGAGACACTGTCTTCTGGATCCCATTATTCTTGTAAGGGAAGTTACCATCTCTGAATATTTGTTGTATTCCTCAGTTACTGATTTCAGAGTGGTGCCAGCAGATCAGTTCCCTTGAACGGACCCTAGATTGCTTTAGGCAAAATCAGCTGGTTTTACACAGGTCATCAGTTAAATTAGTGAAATAGTAGTGTCTAAGTGATGGTAGTTTAAGCAAACTCAGGTGACTTTTGTCCTTTTTTCAATCACAGTAATTCACCCGCAGATCAGTGCATGTGGTAATCTCCAGAAGAAAGTGGTGGCAAAGAGCTGGAAGCCCTAGTCTTGTCTGCTAACACAGATGGGCTGAGGGGAGGTCTAGGGAGTTGTAGCAACCTTCTAGTACATGGCTTCCTTGTCGTGCCCACTGAGAGTGTTCTATGTTGTCTATTAAAAATAAAACGTATCTTGAACTCAATATTGACTAATCCAGATGAGATTTATTAAAACATTAATCTGACACAGTATAAATGGGATTTCTTTGCTTCAATACTTTAGAAGGTCACACTATAGACTCCAAATCTGCTCATCAGGGCTTAGGCCAAACCCTGTATCCCACACCAGAAACCAAGCTCCAGATTGGTCCTAACCTGTTACAGATAGATAACGGCAAGTGTGTTACAACTCCAGTGTCAGCACACAAGCTGTAGAAGTTTGGCTTTTTAGCTCGAGAGGTAACAACTCCAGCTTGCAGTTCAAGTCCCCAGTTTGGTCTCTAGCAGCTGTCATGCATGCACTGCGTGTAAGTGCCATAAAGCTCACGTACGTCCTGTGCGGTATGACTGGGGTTTGGGAAAGGAAGGAAATGCTGCAGGGAGCTTGGTCCACAAACTGCTGAGGGAAAGAGGGGGGAAAGGGAAAAGGTCACAGGAGGCAGGACTGGAAAAGTTCTAGGCATACTGAGAGGTTTGTATAACTCAAACAGTGGTCAGTCTCTCATACCAAGCTTCCTCTTAAATCAATTCAAGGGAAAAAAAATGAATGAAAATAGTAGAATTTCACTGTGTATTATTTAATTTCTGCTATATATTTCACTTGGTAATAAGCTACATAAAAGTTTTCCAGGTAGCTTCAAAATCATATAGACAGCAATAACCCAGTTAACTCTGAAATTTTTCCACGTAGCTTCCTCTTTCAGCAATTTTACCATCCCAAATGGCAAACACTCTCTGGTGCAGTTTACAAAGATTCTTTCACAAGCACTTTTCTGTGTTTCTATCAGGAGAAAAAAACCAAACACCTAACCAATTTAATTCAGTAAACAGGGCTTGAAAGTTTGATCTGTAAAATAATAACATGCACACTACACATTATTTTTGTGGTAAATAGTGGATTGATTTTTTTCTCTCATGGATCTGGTATCTGCAGCACTCCTTTAAAGAAAGAAGTAAAATTCCCTTCACACCATGTCATTTCCATCAGTTTAACTAACCTCTTGTGTAGATAATTGAAGAGTTTCAAGCCACAGTACAGAAAGAAATTGGCTTTTATGTTCAGCTGCCTTCTCATGGCTCACCTGTGGTGGAACTGTTTTTAAGCTCAGCGCAATAGGGAACAGCTGCATGCTTACAGCAATAAACCCAGCTGCAAAAAAGAAAGCCTCACAAATGATGGCCAAGAGTATAGCACCATTGTAGCTCTGAACTTTGTAATGTTACAAGGCAGCCGTGCTATAAAAAGACTGAAGGCGGAACAGTGTGAAGTCAGATAATCTTAACCACTTCTGTGGCCGAATCTCCTTTGGCAGTAGCAGGGAAGTGGAATGAAAATCATACTGGCAGCAATCGGTCAGCACAGTTGGTGATAAAGGGACTGAAGTGTTAACGCCTAAAGTAATTTCTTTACATAACACTTAATTGAAATGCTGTCAGATATTTCTGAAAACGAAAACAGGGCTCAGTTACAGCTGTGCTGGGTCCAGCAAGGAGTGTATTTATTGTAAATAAGTACAGTGTGCATTCAGTGAGTGTGTGTGTGTTTATACTTCTCCTCTTCATTGGATCAAATGAGAATGACTACTCTATATGCTACGATCCTTGGGGTGTTAACCACTGAAGAAGATGTAGGCATCCTCTTCTGGAGTAAAACTCAATTTCATATCTACTAAAGCTGTGAGATTTGAGTGAATGTGATCTCCCCCATAGGGGTGACAAGGGACTCTGAGGGGCCAAGGATTTTGCAGAGCCCAGGCAGCTTGCTTTATAGAAACCCCTTTTTGTTTCCTAAATAGGGAGCAGAACCCTTGCAAAGGTTGCATGAGAGGAACATGTGACCTAAAAGCCCGTCTGATAGAATCATAGAATGGTTTACGTTGGAAGACACCTTAAAGATCATCTAGTTCCAACCCCCATGCCATGGGCAGGGACAGGATAAACATGCAGGCTAGGGGGAAAATACAAAGTCTCAGTGATTTTTAGTCTCATTGAGAGTAAAGAGACATAGATTTTTGAGATTCAAAACACCTTCACTCAGCAGATCAAGAGTGCATTGCCCCTCTGAGAGACTCCTGGAGCCACGAGAGGAGCACCAGTTTGGAAATACAGCAGTGCTCATTCCTTTCATTAAACAGGAAGACTAAATAAAGTTGTAGCCAAGATCAGAGTGATTTGGTGGCTGAGAGTGGGTAGTCTCATACAAATGCTTCCATAAAGCAACTTGTGCATGCTTTCACTTAGACTTTCTGAACTTCCAAAGAACTTCTGTTCAGTGTTAAATCCTGATTCTCTGAGTCCAAACCTGTCATACTTTTCTAATATGTTGTTGGACCAGAATTAACATCAGAGATTTCTGTTGGATTGGTTATGACTGATGCTATGGTAATTTGCATTTGGGAAGAGATTTCAAATCTTCAAATAGCTGCTTAAATATGGTGGTTGTAGAAAAAGAAAGCGTAGTTACAAAAATTAAGAGAATCTCAAAATGCGGGAAAGAACATCTGGTCCCATCAAAGAGATACTGCTTGGCAAGGACCACTTCTTAGAAGAGCACAGTAAAGCTAATTTTAATAGCATTTCTTTTAGCATCTTAATTTCTTTTTTATTTTAAAGTACGGGTCATTCTAGCTTTAGTATGTAAGTTTAATTCTCATAGCATATTTGTTTCTCAGAATTTAGCAATATTGTGTTTCTAGGCTTTGTTTTGAAAGAGCAGCTTTACCAGCAAAATTTTGCAAACATACTGTCACAGGTTTTAATTTCCCCCTCCATAGTTTTCCATTTGTGACCTACTACACTTAGACTACTCTGTAGGATTCTGTGAGAGCTAATCAAGAAAAACAAATACATATATTTTTTAGGGGATTTGTGTTTGCCATAAAACGATAAAAAGCTCTACTAGAAAAATTTCACGGAGTCAAGCAGAAAAAACAAATAAAAACATCACTGTATCCTCTTTATAAATTGGTAGAATCACATCTTGTCAACAATTGGAAAAAGTCAAATACTCCAGGAAGTGCCTTGCTCTTTCTGAATCAATTTCTCATTCTGGAATCAGGATGAACTGTTTTCAGGAAATACCATGTTTTGGGTTAGGCAATAAACTAATTCATTGATCATTTAAAGATATGTTGGATTGCATTACGCAGGAAAAATGGTGGTTAAATCCAGGTCTGTGGACAATTTCAGCGTAGGCCAATGTATGTTCCTACTGAAATTCCAGATAGCATTCTGCCATTTGTCGTCTAAACTGAAACATGATGTTAACCAGCTGTTATTTCCCATTTGCTCCATTACTGCTGGGTGTGAATGTCCTTTACACTGTGTAAAGTGAGTTGAGATGAAAAACACCATAGGAACAATACAGGAAACATTTCTGATTAAATCAGTAAAGTCTCCATTAGACGCCTTTGCAGGACTATAACAGCTGAATCAATAAGACAATGTAAAGACTAGAATAGAACCTCCATCAAAGTTGGATTTTAAGTTCCCAACCAGACATGTTGTTCCCTGATCTCTTACTATTTGCTTCACTGAAGCCAGAGCCAGATGGGGCCCTGTGTGAGATAAAAATAATACCATACACTGCTTACTTTGATTGGCCTCTGGTTCCAAGTCGTCTTGTGGTTAGCTGTGGAAACTGTTGCCTTATAATCTGCAAATAAAT
This sequence comes from Arenaria interpres, assembly GCA_013399435.1. Taxonomy (NCBI): domain Eukaryota; kingdom Metazoa; phylum Chordata; class Aves; order Charadriiformes; family Scolopacidae; genus Arenaria; species Arenaria interpres. The sequence continues at coordinate 152,952 of VXAK01009150.1, forward strand.
AGAATTGATATTAGAGAAAATTGAAAGCCGTGTTTACTAATACTTAATTTAATATAGATTGTTAAGACAGAAAAGCAGAAAAACTGTACTGTAATGTCAGCAAAATTCATGGCAGGAGAAATAAAAAAAAATAAAAAAAAAAAAGAGCCTTTGATATTTTCCATTACTGAAAGAGAAGAAATAGGTTTTAAAATTCAGTATAATTCCATTAATTACCACTAATTTAAATAAAGATTTCTGGAGTTACTGGAGCAGAATACATTTCCTTAAAATCCAAGATCAGTTCTGCCTCTAAACTGAGAAGGACTGTACTTCCAATTGGCCTACTATCTATTTACATCAGTTTGCAGGATCAACAAACTTGGTTTTGCTGCAAATAGAGGAAACTCTCCTTCTGAGAGTTTTGGAGATTGCAGCTCTTTAAAGACCTTCACAACCCTGCCACTAAACACTCCTTTTTCTAAAAGATGATTGCCTGAGAAGATTTTGGTATTTGACAGTGGCACCGCTTTTACCAGGCAAGACTCACTGTTGCATTTGTAAAGATAGCTCGTAATCAATTCATCCCCTATGGAAAACAGGCACATCTCAGAAACAGCCAGGGTATCATCAAGAATCTGGACTCTAGCTTGTCAGTATAGATGAAAAGAACATTGCTACTGTAAAACAAAACTTCTTTAGTGCCAGATGCATTTAAGGAAATGGATTAATGAACGTAGATTGTGCCTTCGGTAATCAGAGTCTCTGTCAACCAGGCTAGTCCTAATGAAAAAGCTCTGCTGTAGTTGCTGGAAAAGCAGCACTCAGCACCTCACAGGATTGGAGCTGACTCTCAGTGTGGTCTGCAGTAGGAGGAAAATTCTTCTGGCAGAGCACCCCATGCAAGAAAGACTGCAGTAAGCCTTGAGGATTCACTTGCAAAGGGAATTTCTTTTTCTTTTTCTTTTTTTTTTTTTTTTATTTGTAATCTATTTTAGTCATGTTTTCATTATTTAAATTGCTAAATATTTCCTCTTTCAGAGGGACACCAACTAATATTAAAGGAAAACAGGCATAAAAGATAGAACACAACTGGAAGAAAACATCAATTAAAATTGATTAAATAATATAGATTTTTTTTTTCTTCATGAGTCATTTTGCCACAGTGATAAATATTTAATCCTGATTGATAATTGAAAGCTCTGAAACATGTATTTGGATCAAAAGGTGCTATATAAATAAAGACATTACAATGTCACATATTTGACCATTTCTTCAGTAATATTGTCTCCAGCAAATGTACAATCAGCTTCCTTTTGTACCATGTAAAAATTGTTCTGTGTTGGTTTCCAGGAGCTTTGTACAACGTGGCTGATGTCAAAAACGCAGCATAGACTCAGAGTCGCTAGGTTGTTCAGCTTTAATTTCTGGAGCAAAACTTCAGCAAACAGTAAAACACTTTTGTGGAGCTGTGAAAGTTCAGCCTAGCTGTTTGATAAATGAGCAGACAGGCAAGCAGCCCTTCTTTCTTTTTTTGTATGGATTCAATGAAGCCTGCCTAAAGAACACCACATGCTGTTCCAGCTACTGATCTAACATTCCGCAACATCTCAGCCTTCCAAATTCCCTTTAATTACACATTAATCCCACCCCTCTCTCTTTCATTTTCTGCAGACAGGGTTGGGGGCTCCACAAGGCTGTGGGAAAAAAGGCAGTGTTGAAGAACTACTTTCTGAGGATGGTTTTTTTGGGCCAGGGGATTTTTTAAAATTTATTTCTTTTTTGGTGGCAGTTATCATTCAGAAAATCCCATTCTTCTCCAAAAGTTGATTTTACAGCAGTAGACTCAAAAGTAAATCTTAATGTTAGAGATACTTTTATCCCATTTTTTCTTTTGGAACAACATGAACCCATATTACTTTCAAAGTCTTTCTAGTAGTGATGAAGTGTTACAAGGCACACTGTAAATGCTACTTTATGAACCATATGCCATGGGAGTTCCTGGGATTTAAATAAATCAGCCAGTTTCTACATACCAGGGCAGAGGTGATCAGGAAAAGAGAAGAAAAATGGAGCAGCTGATCAGATGATCCCTTTTTATTTTCTTTGTTTGTTTCTTTTTTAAACCAGCACATTTTAAACAATGTGATACACCTTTCAGAATACAGCTGAAAAGTATGCATCACTTACAATATACTTTACTAATAGTTTAAAAATAAAAAAAAAAGAATAATCTAGCAAACTTTTGGGAAAAAAAGAATGTCAGGAATTTTTGATCTAATGGTCCATATGTAAAATATTTATAACACAGCATTCTCATACTTGTGTGCTAGTACACATGAGCATGGGTATTTATGTTTGTGTCTGGAACAAAACAAGTCAAGTACTAATGAATTAGCTGTCCATATAAATGTTTATATTCAGCTACGTTTATGCAAATCCCTATGTAATGATGTTGCCAAAGGCAGTGAGATTTCCCTGAAAGGAGAGAAGTAACCAGATCAGGAAGGACAAAGTGGATTTCACCGTGTGCTGAAAACAATGGAAAAAGCAGAGGGTCCAAAAGTTTGATTTTTAAATCATACTTTCAGCCTGAAAAGTCCCTCTATAAAGTACATCATCATTGTGTTTATTATCTTTTAAAGACCTACAGAGAAAATGAGCTTATTTTACAGCTGGGTGGGGAGGGAAAGAGGGTTCCTAATTGCCAGACATGAAAACTGAGGTTCGAATCTGAAAACTAAGTTGGATCATTTTCCTTTCATCACTGCAGTGGGGTTGCACAAGCAAATGAATCAAGACCAGACCACGCAGTTTGAGCTGCTTTCTGAATGGAGCCCAGTTTCTGGTTCTCACAGCAGCGCTGGCTTCTCAACAGAAGCCGTGGTAAAAAAGATCTCATGGGTGGTATTCAAGGGAATTTTGCAGTGAACGGGCCTGCTACCATTGTCCTTCAATGGAACTAAAATTTCATCTCATACTTCTCTGAAGTGACCACAAATCCAGCTGCCCTATGAGATCTGCTGAGTAAAAGGGTACAGGTTTTACATTTTCCAAGTAAAGTTCCACCTAAATTGAGTGGCAGTTTTAACTGTTTGGCATTTTTTTATGCTACTTGGCTTTTTGGTTTTCAGACAGATGTAGACCAGGAGTTTCACATGCAAATAACTTCTGTCCCTACTATTAGCCCCAGAAACCAACGCTCCTTCAATTTCTCAGTTACTAAACTTCAATTGTGTTCTTCATCTCTTTCCTCTGTGCCCTGTCCAACACCTGATTTGCCTTCTGCCTATAGAAGATCTTGTATGCTTTTCTTGATAAAAAAAATAATAAATTAAAAATTAAGAACTGCCTTATCTTTTTGCAATACCATAGTTCTTTCGAGGATTGCCTGCAGTATAAGAGCCAGATAGAAGTCATTACGTTATAAAACAATACAAATATAGTTTACACCTCTTCAGGGGACTGGTATATCCAGGTCAGCATCTGCTTAACCCTTTTGCAGTCAATTCTGATAAATGTTTTTTTGGAACACCTTTAGAACATCAGTGGACCTTTTTCTTTCTGACAGGTAGTAAACTTTTCACTCTGAATGTATGGGGCAGCCAAAGTGAATGGAGGAAAGAAAAGTCTTCTCATACCACCCTCTTGCACAAAGATTACAACACCAGCAGTACAACATTCAAAATAAATTGCACAGATTATGGAGCTAACAGGACTTGTATCCTGTTTTGGCTTTTTAAATCTAGTAGAGGTATCTGAATAAAATTGAATTAATTATCTAGTCACATGTCATCGTTTTTGGTCATTCCCAATGGAATAAAAATGTAAAAAGTTACTTAAATATCTGTGCAAAACAGATACAAACTTTATGAGCTAGAAAAACGCACTTCCACTGTAAGGTCTGTACTGCAGTCTGCACAACCTATTAACCTTAGACATGGCTAATGGCAGGAGTTGTTCTGTTACCCACAAATGGCTGCAAAGGTGCATTCCCTCATCCTGATTACCGCCAGCTGTAATTTCTGCCACTGCATCTCTCCTCACATTTCCAGCACTGCGACATTCCAACACAAACAGAGCCAACTCCAACTTTAAAATGAGGAATGTATTCTCTATTCTGCCTTCATCCGTACACTGTGACCCATCACGCCTCATTGCACTCACTACCAAACTGTGAACTTTATGTTTCCCAGTTATTCCATCTCGACTCTTTTATGGTATAAGATATTAAAACAGGGAGGAGGGCGGAAAACCCAAACCATCTTACACATCTGTCTTCATGCTAACAAATAAGAATGGAAGAAACCAGAGATGTCCTGAAACTTCTGAAGTATTTTTTTTCTTCCCTGCCTATGTCAAAATATTATTTTTTTCTGAGGGAAATGACTTTTAGAAGTCTTTTCCCTGGAATAATTTTAACTGCTACTTTTCAAAAGGCATGTTCATTTTACTTTAGTGCATCTGATCTAGACTGATGTTATTCTCCATGACTCTTGTTCCTTAATATTTGAAATAATTCTAGCCATGCTTCTAGAACTTTCCAGGGTAATGAAATAAAGTCAAAAAGTTGCAACCCAGCATTTGTTTTCTGCCAGAATGAGAAACAGATTTCAGGCTCCAGGTTCTGGGAGGTTCTAGAGAGATTCTAAATACAATGGATAAAATTCTCTTTCCTATGATAACAGTTCTTCATAACACAGCCTGGCTTTATTTATTTCAACTCAAGTTTCAAATACCATATCTAGAAGGCATGCTTTGCTTTTATGAAGTCACATACAGAAGATCCGTGTTTATTTACCAAATTCTGTTGTAACGTTTCAGCCTTAAACTTCTTTGCCATGGCAGCAGGAAAGAAACTTATGATTCCAAATATAACTATATTCCCACACAGCTATGCTTTCCTTAATCTCACCACTGTGAAACACAAAAAAACACTGATATTCTCAATTTTATATGATAAGTGTAGGATTTTTAGGATCATTCATCTTTGGCCAGGTACAGCTCCAACTGGATCATTCTGGGGTTTCTGCATCTGCTTCAGTGCTTTTGAAAATCCTGCCCTGAGACAATTTGTTATTATTAACACCTGTGCTAACAGGTACCTTTTGGCTCACAAGTGGCTGGGGGCTGGCTTAACAACACATTACAGTGAGGAAAAGGTCAGCAAAGCTTTTTCCGAAGAAACAACCACTGATAGGAAAGAGCACAATCAAATTAGTCCATTACAAAATCTCATTCCTGTCCCCAAATCCACCAAACTGTGCAAAGAAGAAGAGAAGAGGCATGACTGTGCCTATACCCTCTCTACTCCTTGCTCATTTACTTGCATGGCACAGAAGAGAAGACTGTAGTATACAGGTCCAGTATTCTTGACACCAGATCTGTTGTCTGCTTAGATCCACTCACTTTCATCATTTTGCAGAGCAGGACATGGTCTAGCTGTAGGATAAGATCTTGTTTCTAGCTCCAATACATCTCAACTGTAAAGCAAGTCAGAGAAGCCTTCTGACACTGTCTTTAATGCCTGTGTCCAATTAGGCCTGCTACGGAGATTAGACACCATGAGGAGCTCCAACTGAGCTGGACGCTTTAGTGAAGCTTGTGAGACCTCTCCTCAAATTCATCTATTTACAATAATATCCTCCTTCAGCAGCTCCACTGGCCAGATGGAATTCAGCCTAAGGCATGATCAAACAGATTACTGCATCCCAACAAAGCTGCAAACATCCAATGCTCTGACTCAGATGCTTAGTTTGAGCTTCAGCCACTTTCAGTGCTGACTTGCTGAAGCCAAACAGATCTAAAACCCTGCACAACTCCCCCTGCTCTGTACTGGTGCCAGCACACTTACTGCCATCACCCAGCATATCTGTGGGAAAAGGCTGAGCGCCAGCATCCCTGCACTCTGGCAGACCCTGTGCTGTAAGAACAGCCCCTGGGACATGTTGACAAGGCATGAGGTAAAGCAGCCCAGAGGCCACTCTACTGCATGCTGAAGACATAACCAGATGCCAGATGCTTGAAGTGGCAAAGTCAGTAAAAATCATCTCTTTGCTAAAGGACAAATCTTTGGGAAAAGTCAATCCAGAGAAACTGAGGTGTCCTTGCTAGTTTTCTTATTCCTCAAGCTCAAGGAGAAAAAGACAATAATCATTAACCTGCAATAATACAAGGGATCTGTGAGGCAGAGCCAAGGGTGCAAAGAGCTTTCCAACTACACCGTAGGATCCCAGTTCCCCACACCCATTTGACCGCTTGCTTCTGTGGTACTTGTGTTATTATGGCCTCCTCAGAGGAGCTTGGCCTAGAAGACTCTATATCAGGAAGAAAAGTCATACTGCTGTTAACTGTCCTTTGGTCAGGAGCCTTAGCTGTTAAAAAGGGATGAATGAAAACGAGGCACTGCTCAGATAGCATTGACAGACTGATATGGTCCTTCAATGTAATAACAGAAACCACATCCTCAACTTCAGACTGACTTTTCCCCAGTTCTATTTTTCTTTTCTATATTACTAGAAAAAAAAAATCTAACAAAAAAACCATTCCATATGTAGTAATTGTTAATAATAAAACAAGTGCTCTTTTAGTCTATCAGAAGAGAGCACTAAGACTAAGTTTGGCTTTGCCACGCCAGTTACTATTGAGGCTACTTAAGAGCAAATTGAGTTTACAGGACAAAAAACCATACATCTTCAGGAGAAGTATCTCCTTAGGCGCAGCAGGCAATTCCAGATGTGTGCATTTCAATAAAGAGACAAAGCAGAATGCAATCACATTGCAGTATCTTTATCAAAAAGATTTCAATAAGGCTACTTGTCTGCCCTTTTAAAATGTCAATATAAATATAATATAATAGAACAAAACTGTAAATCTTACTTACATTAATCATGCTCGGAGGAGCAGTCCTGCTGGCAAAATTTCTGGGCATACAGTGCATAGTGATAAAAGAGGACTTTGGCTGGTACAGCTTGTACCTCCCTGGAGCAAAACAATCTATTGCAAGGGTAAATCACTTTTCTACTAGTATAACTGTGCCTCAGTCCATTTTTTGGAAATGGTGTGGAAACAGTGGTCAAAAATGTAAAAGATCTCTTTCCTAACTAATATTACAAATCTATTGGAGACTTTACCGTTTTTTATTTAGTGAAATAAATTTATTGGCATGTAATCTTCACTTACAGCAAAGTCACACAGGGAGCAATAAAGAGGCTCCACAATTCACGTGAGTATGCTTCCATGTTAAACCTCTTTATGCTGCCACAGTGATGTAAAGGGACCTCGGGCTGGGGGAGAGCCACCCTGCAGCGTCAGCATCCTTCATTTTCCTTTTCAAATATTAATTTACTATTGCTTGTGAAAAGACATGGCAGGAAAGCACCAGAAGGAAAAAAAAAAAAAAA
>VXAK01009150.1:160338-194883 GCA_013399435.1 Arenaria interpres
AAAAAAAAAAAAAAAGAAAAACAAAAGAAGAAAGTATTTAACCTCCAGGGGGCATATAGGAGTTGTGGGAAGAACACTTTATGAGGATGCAAAAGAGGTTACACCAGGAGAAAGCATTCTGAATGAGAGATATGGCAGAGACTGGGAGGTGACTCAGTACATTTAAAGCACAGTAAATTTAAAGCAGTAAGCTGAGCACATGGAGGACAGGGGAAACCGATGCAGAGAAGAAAGATAACATCCTCAAGAGGCTTGATTAAGAAAATAATATTCATACAGGGTCTCAAAAGAAAAAAGGAACAAAAAAGAACATTGGCTAAAGAAATGAAAGAGAAGCTCAAAGGTCTGCCAGCCCAGCTGAACGGCTGGGTGACATGTTACAGCTAGGAGAGAATCAAGAAACCTTAAGAAACCCATCCATACGCAATAGCTAGTGAAGGACTTGGAAAAGCTCAAAACATTCCTCCTTTTTAAGTAATTTATTTTAGTGAAGGCCCAATTCAGAAAGAGTTAATGTTTGCAGCTAAACTCAGTGAAAATAATGAGTCAGATCCTTCAGCCACTATTATTCCTAGCTCAGTGTATTAATTATCACTGGCATTTTATGGTAACACATCACTCAGGAAAAAACCTACACCTGCTCAGCCCTCCCTGCTGCAGGCAGCAGCAGAACTTCCAGTTGAAAACACCTTAAACTGCTCTCTGAGTCCATAGGGTCCCGGAGCAAAGCCCAAGGCATTTGCAGCACAGGGCTGAGGGGCATAAGGTCACCGTCTTTTTTAAGTGACCTCAGCAACAGGGCTTTCACTCCTTCTGCCTGAAGACTAATTCACAGTCTAAACATGTTCACTGTGAGAAAGCTTTTTCTCATATGCAACATCTTATTGTTATAACTCAGTGACATTCCTACCCTTCCTCACTTTGCTTCACTGTCTTCTCACTGGTTGCACGGAACAGTTTTGCTTATTCTGCTTCACTTTTAGGTGAAATCCTGATAATATATTTTGCTGTCTACAGCAAGAGCCGAAGTTTAACACTGGAATCTCCGCTTGCTGATGCTGAGCTGTTACCAGCAAATACAGGGCCCTCCGTAGTCACTGTTTCGTTAAAGTATATGAGTATAAGAGAGCTTGATCCTGAATTTTGCAGGCAAGAAAAAGTTCTTATAACTTCAGACTAGGTAGCATAGTTATTAGCAGATTGGCAAATGTTAATACAGACAAAACTGCCTGTAATTTTCACATATTAACTGGGTGAGTAAGGCACTAGAATCTTGGCTAACATATTAAAGCTACTGCTCCATTTGTCCTATTAGAATATACTACATTTACAACCATACTAGAGTCTTCCTTATTTTATATCCACTTTAAGTCATTTAGGAGTATAGGCTGCTTTTTTAAACGTGTTTATGTATATAGCAATTCTGTTCTTTCCTCTTCTTGTTACTTTTGTTGCTATTAGGCTGGTTTCCTCAGGAAACAGTCTGTGAGATACTACTCTGTTAAGTTCTCACTCCCCAGACCAGTTTTTGTTTTGCAAAATCCAGTATTAACAAATGCCTGAGGTCCAGCCTATGTCCTTGATGTTTATTAGAATGCAGTGGCATTTAACAGTGGGGATACTGGGGGGAGTGTATTGCTGTTAATGTTGAGGACAAGACAGGGAGGAAAGCTCTACCTTTAACTGAGCCATTTGGCACTGTCTGACTGGACAACCTTGAGTATGAGGCAACCAGTCAACACTTCTATTGCTCTGAACCAGCCACCTCATGTGCTGCTTCTTGCCCAGCTGTTGACACAGGGAGAGAGAAAGAGAGACAGGCAAACAGAGAGACAGACATGAGGGAAACTAAAAATAACATGGAAAGAAGAAGATGTTTGAGAAAACTGAAAGAGGCAAGACCTTGATGCCTGGGACCTGGAAATAGTTGAAAGTACTGCAGGGAAACATGGAGATATTATATAAGATTTATGTAAGACTTATGGGTTTTGGGAACATAGGACACAGTAGGAAACAATGTCCATTAGTTCACCTGTTCAAGAACAACTCCCTTCCATGCTCTGTTGCAGATATATTTGACTTACATCAGGCTTAAGTACACATGGGCTGAAGCATTGTCTACAAAACCTTAATCTGGAGAGATCTCGTTCAGACAAGCTTCACATGTCTCTAATGGTCTCTTTAAAAGAGAAATCAACACTGTTCTGTTATTTGAGATGTAACTGACTATGTAACAATACATTAGGATGTTACTTATTACAGATTGTTTTAATGGGCTGAACTCCGTATCTCTTTCTAAAAACTACCAGTCTGTTAAAGAAAAAGCCTAAATGTTTAACGTTGCTCACAGAGCTAAAGTTCAAAGATGAATCATAAATTCAATGTGGTCTATTGAAAGGCGAACTGTCTACAATTTCACAGAACAACTAACTCCTTTCTCTGGAGGAGATGACAGCTGCAAGGCTCTTGAGGATTTCCAATGCGGACAAACATGTCTGGAGTCTCTGTTTCAGCAGCTAAGTGCGGAAACTCTCAAATAGCACCTATTTTCATTGCACTGCTCCCAAGGCGTTTATGCAACACCCATTGCCAATACAGTATTTAAGTCACATGATAACAACTCTGCTGGCTAAAACTTCATGCGTATACCTGCTCCTAAGGAGAAGCTGACTGCAAACTATTGATCGAATGAAGCGAGAGTCTACCTTGCAGATCTTCATGACCATGCAGTATATCTTTTTAGCAATAAGAGGCTGGAAAGAATCACTGGGGTCTGCTCCAGGTTCTGCAGATGCAGAAGCCTGTTTCACTTCAATATGTGTGTCAGTGTTGTCTGAGGTTTCTGGAGACACCTGTACAGGAGCCTCAGTTCCCAGATCCAAAAGTAACAGCCACACAAAGCACTGGTTTAAGATGTTCAGTACTGGGATGATTCTGTATGGCTTCCTCTCCACAAAAAGGGAAAACAAGTTTCATGCATTACTGCTTCAGAACTTCATTGCAACCAAGTGGAAAACTCTCAGAACACAACACATGAAAAACACATTGGAACGCCATCAATTTTGGATGGAAGAAACTGTGCCAGTCCTGCTTGGTCAAGGTACTCCTACTGATGAACAGGGGCAGGGGAGAAGGAGGATGGAGTAATATACACTGTAACAAGACTGCCACATACTGAAAATTATTGAAGTCCCTGGTAAATTTATGTTCTGGTGAAATAATTTCAGAATATTTACACCTTACAATTTACAGAAGTTTTTAGCAGCAGCAAAAGAAGCGTCATGTAAGTTTTACCAATGTTCCAAATGCATTAGCTTGCATGAAATTTGTTTCTTGTTCTCACTTTTCCTAAATTATGTGTTGCCACTATACTTACCACTCGGTAGCAATAATATGTACAACGAACAACTTCGTTCACACTTATACAGTATATTTAAACAGAAATCTAACACAGAATCAACTGAGTTATGCAGGTTTTAAAGACATAGTAATATTACAACATGGTATATTTTGCTTGCCTTGCTAATCTGCCTATGTAAAGATGCTCTATAGCAAATGACACCTCATTAAATACATTATTCTCCTTCACCTACTCTTTACACAGACACTTACCCTAGGAACAATTTTCCTTCTTTGAATACCCAGCACTTCTATAGAACAAATGTTGCAAACACTAGAAGAGAATAGCCAGCAGGACAATCGGCCTCAGATTCATGCTTGCAAGCATTTCAAAAACTGTGGCAAACTCTACACTTTGTTGGTTTTTTTTCGTTTGTTTTTTTTTTTTTTTTTTTTTTTACACAACCTACAAGTTTTAAAGGTCTGTGACACATTCTATAGCAAAATTTCAGTTTTAAATAAAAAATATAAAAATATTATCCTATTTTTCACTGAGAGACAAATATCACTTAACAAGCAAATTCAAAATAAAAATGTTATGTAACATCCCAGCCAGCCATTAATGTCTGCTAGTGATGTATAGCATAAGAGCTTTACTGCTCACATGTGGACAATGCACAGCTGCATCTGTGCTAAGAGTGCATCTCCACTGTGAGTCTGGAGATAACCGCAGTGGCTCTTACTAGAGCTGAAGTGGAAAGAAGCACAAGTAATCACAGTGCAAAGATAACTCAGCAGCCAGTATCTGCAGTGCCACTAGATGCTTTCTGGACTTTCACACCTGGAGGCATTGTACTCCACTATGTGGATTTGCCAGTGTGGGCTGATACTGCTCATTCATCAATCTCCGCTTATAAGAATGGCATAGACAGGGCCCAGAATTTAATGATTAATATTTTACCCTTCTATTTTAAAAAAATACATGTATTCGTTAAAGCAGTGCAGGTCACAACGCAGATGTGGTTACACTGACTGTATTCAACTTCCAAGTTGCCAATGTTGTATACCATGTCATGGTCAGCTAGTCTGAGGCTGGAAGTCAGTAAAAAAAAGAATGTATTCTGGAGCTGAGAAATTATTAGAAATTATTCCAGCCTTCAAAATAGTTAAAAATTTAACCTTCGTCCAATAACTTGAATACATAAGAGATTCCCTTCATATACCTCTATCTTTAATGTTAAACGATGACTTAATTCTTTTCAATAATCCAAACTCACCTGAACCAGGTGAGAGCTCGAGGCATCATACTGCTGTTTACACTCACCTTCCCAAAGCTGGCGGCATTAACAGGTTGTGTGTCATTTTTCTCGCAGAAGTCCAAGTAATGCATGTAGAGAGCACTTCGAGGAATGCAAACACCTTCTGCAATCTCATAGTTCTCCTCCAGCCTTAAAAAGCAAATATCAAACAGAGAGAACTGCAAGTATGTTGGATGTCCTGTATGGTAAACAGTATGCAAAGCTGTATCTTTAAGACCAAACATTTTGGCTTCTCTTTTTTTTTCTCTCAAATTTTCTCTGCTTCGTTCCTAAGTGGTCCTTCCACTTCCATAATGCTCACTTGCTTCATTTGGTTCGTGTTTGCTATCAAAAGCATAGGCTGTGAGTTCTCAGGCAAGTAGAGATTAGCACAAAGGAATATGGAGTTTTGACCATGCTCCAAAAGTGCTATTTTTAGGAAAAAATATGCTAGTAACCTGTTACACTCCAAAAGCATCCTCCAAAATTACACTCCAAAACCAAATATATATATGACTGTGAAACAACAAACATTCACTGGGGAAAGATCTGTCTCATTCTTTACAGGACTCTTCAATCCTGTCCAAAACCAAAATTCGATACCTTGAGGAAGCAGGTGTGCAAGATATTTGCAAATACTTGAGAGTGTGCACAAAATCATACCTGTATAATATTGTCTTGCTATTGCTTATTGGAAAAGTGAAAAAAAGAGTCCACGATCTGAATACAATCCTGAACAAAATAGTTAGTGAAATAACATCCTCTCCTGCCTTGTAGAAACTATTATTATTCACTTGCACATGCAAACACACAACTATAAAATTTTGAATTATGCATCAAATACATGAATAGGCATATGCTTTGTCTTTAAAATCTGAAACTGGGCACATTAAAAACCTCTAGATTAGAAGAAACATTCCTTGAAATGACATTTTTATGAGGTTAAAGAGGTATTTACATACACACTTAACTTTAAACCAGAATTAATCTTGTCATCCGTGGTATCAGTCATATGCATATAGTTACATGTGTGCTTGTTTGCCTTGCTGCCCAGGAGAAGAAAGTAGGTGCAACTTCCTCTTAAACACATTAGAAAATGAATACATGTTCTCAAAGACTCCAACTTCTGCAGTAAATAACTCTCTGTCATTTGATAGCTGTAGAACACCTTCATCTAGTTTCTCTCCATCACTGCCTTTTTCAGGACCTACCTACCTTCCATTTCAGTTATCGTGATCATTTGTGACTGCAAACTATTTTAATAAGATATCCGGCCAGATGAATGGAATCAGTTTGTATGAGCAACATCTATTCTTCCTTGGTTTCTACAGAAATATCATCACGGCATCTTTCCTCAAATTCATAGCGCTTCAACAAAACGTCCTTTCAAAACCTGGAGAGTTCGTTTGTATACTATAGCTGCTAATTGGAATGTCAGCTTCCGTGACCAAGACAGGACAGAAAGAAAAGCAGTTAATTATTTCTCTTCATATCTGATGAATTTTTCTCTTTTTCTCCTCTCTTTCACAGAGAGTCATTAGTCTGACACTGAACAATGCTCCATTATACCTGAACTTTTTTTTAATGATCAAAAAACCCATCTTGCTCCACTTCTTTTATTTTCCTGTCTTTTATTTAACAACTTTATCATATTTTGAATTCAGCTTCATTCTACAGTATTATAGAAAGATAATGAACTCAATCTTCTACCTAACAAATCATTATCAGAAATAATATATATATAACATTTTAAATGTCCTAATAAAGCCATGTGAAATCCAGTAGTTCACAATGAGACCTTTTGTACCACTACAGTATAGCAATAAACCCCCTAATCCTTCCACAGGAATGATAATTTTATCCGTCCCTATTACTGCTTCCCTCTTTATACTTATATACTTCTAGATTAAATGAGATTATAGTCTATAGCAGAGTCAGGTCTGCAGTTTGTTACTGACTTGTTTTTAGATACAAAAGCAACAGAACAACTGTGATGTTACTATTGCTAATCACATCAAGGATTCTAGAACAGATTAATTTTGATGCATTATAACAATTTCTGTGAAACTACTAATCAGGGGAGAATCCATTACCTAGCAGTGCTTCACCTTCCTCTTTTTTACTTCTTTTTATGTATGTTGCAAAAAATAGAACAGTTTTGTTGACTTTAGCTTCATAATACCGTTATTATTCGCAGCACCTACACTGTAAGCCACCAAACTGCATGGAATTAGGCTGTCCATGCTTTGAATAATTCTGTGTTTGGAGAAGTAGACACACACACGCACACAGAGCAAACTGTGGTAAAATAAAGTTTCACACTTACAATTTAGTCAACCAGTTCACCATTGCAATAAACATGAACGTTTTAGAGCCAAGTGTTTAGCAAACTATAGCTTTACAACAATAATGAACACAGGAACATGGGATAAGCACAGGATACTAGGCATTGTTATATTTGTGCCTTAATGGTTAAATTCAAGCTGGTGCAGTCTCCCCAATTATGATGTATTTGGCAGTAATGATACATTTACTCGGCCTTTCACTTCATTTTGTGTCATCAACGAAACAAAACAAAAACATCATTCCTGTTTCCAGGGAACAGATATTTAGCCAGGCTGACAGTCATCCAGACATGCTTCTGGCATCTTCAGCTACTTCTTCCTCCTTGTCATTTGTAGCGTTCAATGTACTTTGCCTTTGGAGAGGCATAAGCATCAAGGATATGGGATTGAGGTTGTTCACTCTTTTCAGCAAGATGCCAGGAAATAACTAATAAAGGTGATGGCAATATGAACTATGTGACAACATTTACTTGCTTATGTCTTGCTTCACTTTCCCTACTACTTTCCTCCTCTTCTTTTTCCTTGCTACTGATGCTTCCTCTGCTTCTGTTCTCCAACACACTCTTGCCTTCATTAGCTGTAAATGATAGCAGCATCTAACAGTAAAAACATGACCAGGTTTAATGTGGCAAACAGCAGATACTGCAGACAATCCTGGTGCTTCCATTTGCCGAAACAAAGCAAGTTTGCTATTTCATCCTCAAGTAGGGCCAATAATTTACCCCACCATTTGAATCTGGCCCAGAGGTTTCAGGAGGAGGGTAGGACACAGGTTTACCCAGGGCATATTCAGGTAAATTCCACCTTTTGTCTTTCTTCACTGTGCAAAAAATTGGTCTGAGGCCTAAGCACTGTCAAACACATAAAGCTAATCCACAGGAAGTGCTCTGAACACCATTTGTACAGTACTGACCACAATGGTTTACCAGTCCATGGGTTGCTAGTACAAATAACCTGATGTTAATGTGTCTGTTTTTCCAGAAAAGAGGAAACGTGACATCCTCACAGAAAGCAAGCTTAGTACTTTAGCACTTTGATCACAACTTTTGAGCTTGTAATTTTGTTTAGCATAGCAAACCCGGTAGCACAGTTTCTCCAGGCAATACCAATGCAAAGCTGCAGTACGCAGGCTGAAATGCATATGGAAAGCACTAGAAAACTGTTCTAAGGTATGGCTACTAAGCTGGGAAACTTTTACCTACAGGTCTATTAATAAATGAGCAAAGCGTCTAATTCAGTTTGATATCAGCTAAAGAAATTAAAATTGAAAATGTCTTCGCTTTCTTTTCCCTTCTGCATTTTTGGCTGGAAAATTGGATGGAGGAAATTGCAGAAAGACTCAAAGGGGAGAATATCTGACCTACATAAATGCGTAAGAAACATAACACAACAAACAGGTAGTAAGCCAGTGCACTAGCAAGAGGGAAGGGAAGATGATGTAAGCAGCCTTTTCAGAATCAAAATTCTAGGATTCTATAGCAAACACTGCTGAATGAGCATTAGCGTGCACACTGCATTCCAGCAGGGCTCAATATCCCAGGAGTTTAGGGATTTACTAACCTTTATGACCGAGGAAGCTTGAAAGTATTTGGCAAAAGATTGTTTACAGTATTTGAATGTTTTCTGTTGGGAACAGTATCGTAGGCATGTTCTAATTAACTCTGACTTCTTGGCTACTATGTTATTTGCTCCTGAGGAAAAGACTCTTAGCTGACTCTACTGCAAAATAAACATTGTTCTGAATTTAGGACTGGTAAGCCCTGCCTGCCATTTTATTTTAGCTAGATAGTTCTTTCTTATCCTGTTTGAATTGTGTTGAAGTTGTTTGGGTGAATAATAGAAAATAATAAAATACATCTATGACATTTCACTATTATTTTAAAAATAGTCTCCCTGACTTTAGTCACTCCTTTATTCTCTTCAACTTCTGAAAAAGAGCTCTTTGGTGAAATAAATAGGTACAAGGAAGCAATAGTTCAGAAGGAAATGCCTTGCACATCTCAGTATTTGCACTGGAAGTGTCTGCAAGTTTCTTCAAGGCTGAATACTTGCAGTAACCTATTCTAAATCAACCCACAGATTTTGAGGTAAGTTTTTTTTAAATCTAAAATTTAACTGATCAACATTAACAAGCAAATACTGATGAATTAATCTATAAACTTCTTAATGCATATTTCAAAGAATGACAGAATTTCACAGGCAGAGTAAGACAGTCAAATTCACTGAATAAATTATTCTTTGCTGTTTGTTTAGTTAGATCTCCCAAGAGACTGACAGAAGCAGAAAAATAATTTTGCTAAGACTCCGCATTTTTTGCCATTAATCTATCTTTTAATCCAGATAACTATGAGAAATACTTACAGGTGAAGTAAAGGCCTTTCTTTAAAAGACCTAAACCAAGCTAAGGATTACATGTTTTCAGATATGCATGCTCTGAGGCTTCTCTGTAACAGAACCCTGTTCTGCCAGATGCAAGGAACCTCCTCAAAGGTGCCTGATCACTTACAATATTAAGGAAATTAAGCCAGAATTAAAAACCTAAATTAAGGGAAAAGTCAGCAGAAGTCTAAGAGATATCCTATAAAAGAGATGCCAGAAGTATATGTAACATTGCAGAACTTGTAGCCAAAAATACTGCTGTAAATCACAGTGAGCATCACTCGTTCATTTTTCATAGCACAGTGGACTGACTCACAAACTTCCTTCTAACCATCCTCTCTTTCTCTCTTCCTAATTACCCTTCCTTTTTTCCCCTCACTAAATTTGCAACGGGATTTTGGCAAATGAATCAAACCTCAAACTCTCTCCCATCTTTTATTGTCTTCTATGCTAAATTACAGAGATCTCATTTCAGTAAAACAGTCATTAAGGGTGGGCTTCAACACACTGAAACAAATGTGACTCTTGAAAAAAAAAAAAAATCTCAGTACTACATTTCTTTTTGTAATAAATATAATAATGATGACAAACCACAATTCACCAGCTGGCAAAGTGGCAAGCAAACATGCCAAGTAGATCTCCTAAACTGTATCAGAGGTTTCCTGTGTTCAAACAAATCCCGAAAGAGTAAGACATTTGATGAGAAATGCTGTACAGGATGCTAATGAGCAGATTAAAAACATACACAGTGAAAGTATCTTTAGAACTGTATAGATGTCCAAGACCTCTATTCACTTCAGCTGGAAAAAGGATTTTTAAAAAAGGCATCTTACCATTGCAGTGTAGCTGGAGTTGAGTGTGGTTTTGATGCTCTATTATTTTCTTTTTCCTCATCTGTTAAGAAACAAAAAAATACTATGTAATTTCAGTAGGAATTGCTCAGGCATTTGTAAAATGCTAAGGAATTATCTGATCAAAAGTGTTCTCAAATGTCAAAGCTTTCCCAAAATATTTGCTAATTTGGGGAAATGTAAATAATGATGTTCCCTAAGCTAGCATCTTTGGCATTGCTTTAAGGCAATAAAACTTGGAAACACCACTGACTTCATTGACAAAGATTAATTCTTAACAAGAAAAACTGAAATTAAAAACATTCTATAATATACTTTATTCCTTTTCAGATAATTTTTCTGATAGTAATCTTCATTAACTGTTTCCAAGGTAACTCTCTGATGTGCTGTATTTCCAAAAATTTGAATAAAAGATAGCTAAATAAAAAGAGAAAGAAAACAAAACTGTTTTAAAATGCTGGATTTTTCCCATTTCACATTAGTTCTTTGAAAAAAAAATTAAAAATATGTCAAAAATAATTCCTATTAAATTGTGATTTGTGAAGCACATAAAACATTACTAAGTGAAAGCTGAGTGTGAAGCACAATCAGCTTCAGAAGGGTATTCTTTGGGAAATACAAAAATATTAAACTGTGTTTGATACAACAAACAACTTTGTCTCTGATTAAGTGTAGGCGGCTTTGGTACCTCAACGAGGTAAACCACTGCGCCTGTATGCCACGCTGCAAGTTTCATTTCCATTTAGACAACTTTTAGAAGTTATTTAAATGAGGTTTTAGGCTGCTGAATTTTAAGGGAGGTGGGCTATGTCCTCTGAACATCAGACCCCACTGGGAGGCCTTTTGTGCAGTCCCAAGAACCAGTGCGCACAAATAAAACCCCACTTTGGAAAACACTGTCTTCAGCCTTCGCGCCACAAATATTCCTTCCATTACATACAGGGTGAGCTGTGTTAACTGAACATCCTTTAGCCTGCGAGGCTGGTTCCCTGAACGTCAGGAAAATCCAGATTTACAGTTCCCCGCAGACACTGCGGGCAGCCCCTCTTCTGCATCTGCATGACAATGGGCCTCTAATTATTGGACCCCACACTCCTTCCCTGCCTTTCAGGGGCCCGCTTTTATTCAGTGCATAGGACCAACATACACATTTCAAATCGCTTTTAAATTGTGTTTTTCATTTGTTTTTCCTAAACAAACGGTCGGCACGCAACAAGCCTTCAGCACGCAGGGCTTGAATGCCGAGCAGCCGTGGCTGCTGCCTCCACAACAGCCCCCGGCCTCCTCGGCGGTGGGACAAAACCTTCCCTATAGTGGGAGGCAGAGCCGTGCAGCATGGATTTAAACCACTGGATGGATGAAATAGTCAGGGCCATCCCCACTCAACACCAACCATTTTGCTCTTCTTCACTGACAGCACAGACACTGTAAGAGCACGCCTGACTCCAGCCTTCCCTGGGGAGGAGGGGGTGGCCACGTCTGCCCTGCTTGGAGGTGGGAAGAGCCTTCTGGCTTGGAATTCATGGTTTTCCAGGCGACAGGGGACAAGGGAGCCCACCTTGGAGGTGGGAGAGCACCTGCTGGGAGGGCAAGCGAGCCCCTGCAGGGAAGGCCCTGTGGTCACCCTGGAGGGGCAAAAAACAACCGGCCTGACCAGAGCTTGGTCCAGTCCTGCCTTCTGCTGCGGCCTCCCCATTTTCCCAGCCAGGGAAGAAAGTAGGCAGCAGGGCTGGGAGGGAACTATGGCAGATCCCTGAGCTGGGGCACAGCTGCAAGAGTGAAGGAGGCTGCTGCAGCTTCCTTCACCCACGAGCAGGCTGGCCAGGCCTGCCAAGGCCCCGTGGGTGCCCAGTAACCTCCCAAGTGTTCATGAGGTAAAAGTGAAAGGGGACAAGTCATAAACAGTATGTCTCAACTAAGCATTGCAGAGGATAAAGCAGTGGCTGGGGTGGTGGAGGGGAGTTAAGGTCTTGAAATTTCCCCTGCTTCAGTAATGAAAATTACAGCTGGCAGTCATGAGGGTGCACAGGCCTCACCAACAGGGACCCATGACTCAGGGCACTGCAGCGCCTTTCTACCAACAGGAGGGATTCAGCCTTTGCCATGGTGGGGAGGGAGACACCACAGCAAGGAACAACCACCAAAGCTGCGACCTTTAGGCATGTATTAGCAGCATGCGGGGGCCCAGTCCTCCTCCTGTGCTCCACCATCTTCTTGGTCAAATTACTTCCCAGACAGAAGTCATCCGTTTTCTTAGTCAGTCTTTTCTTTGTCAGTGTCAAAGCCTATATCATCCACTGCACAATTCTATATCATTCACTACACAGTTCTTTTTACCTTGCTGGAAATTGCTAGGGGGATGCAAATTGAAAAGCCACTGATCTAAATAACCACTCATCTAACTAAGCTGCAGAAATCTTTAACAACCTCTACCTGTGAAACCAAGAGGTACTACTCCCTCCTCCCCAGAATAAACCTTTTGATTATCTTTCTTGATTTAAGGGGGTTAGTATTCAAAAGTTTGTTATTAGATGGCTTTCACTTGTGCTAACTAAATTGCATTTTCCCTGGATATATGGCACTATCCGGCTAAATCATACAATCTTAGAGTCTCTATGTCCCTTCCATCCCTCCCCCAGCTGTTTTTCCACTCGTGAGCAGGTGCTTTACCTAACCTGTCCTCAGACACACTGCAAGCCAGACATAATCATGTAAAGATTTGTTCTAATAACAGAAACTAACAATAAGATCATAAGCCGCAATTTAACTCCCCCTGCTCAAGTACGTCTGCTTCCTGGGGGTCCTTCTTCAAGACTCTTCAGCATCTTCCATTAACTATCCCTTAAAACCAAGAAGAAGAATGATGGACCTTGAACTTTTTTTAAAAAAATTAAAATCTTTAAGCACAATTTTCCATCAAAATATTACCCATTGAACAACTGGATTTTCAACAAAACTAAAATTTTTGCAGAGTTAGTGCTTGCCGCCTCCAAAATCAAGTCTCTGTACAAGAAAACAGAAAGGTTTTTGTGTGTATTTTCTGCCAATGGATCAGCTATCAGCTGAAAATACTTCTCATTTTCACCAGGTGTTGGCTAAAATATTTGTTTTCCAGCAACTTTCACTTATTTATTAAATAGATGGAAAGAACTGCACATGGTATAGGAATGGAAGGGACCTAGAAATACAGACTTTCAATATTACATGTACAAGATCTGTATTCTACCTTATATTGTTTAGCAATATAATCTCATCAGATATTTGACCAGCAGAAAATAATAAACATCCCTATTCCTTATGTTTTAGTTGGTAGCGGGGCACTTAATGGCTTCCCTATTGATCAGGGAATGTTTTGTATAACTCTCGACTCGGGTCTGATCCCAGATCTGTTTGTACAGCATGAAAGAGGTAAGAAATACTGTTTTCCTTTACTTTTTGGCCTGGCATTTTATGTGCCTATCAGAACAACACTGTAGATTAATATGAACCCATACCATTTAAAATTTGATACTTTTAAAATGTTATCTATTTTGTGAAAAATAGAAATAAAGACATCAAAAGAAGTCTTGCTTCAAGGCAATATAAAAGAACAACGCTGGCAGTTCTTCTGTGACAAATGCAAAAGGACTTGAAGTCACAAGGAAAAGCCCTGCTCCTGGTGCACAGCTGGAGGTGTTTACACGTACAGCAGCTATATAACACCTCAGGGAGAAACCCATTTCCTAGGAGCAGATCTAGTGTGTTCACACCACCGCCAGTAGAAGGACCACCGGCATTCCAAGGAAAGGTGCTTAGATAGGAAAGCTGGTACTCATCCCAAGCTGAAAGCAGGTAATGGCTTAGTTGCAAGTAAAACTCTTAGCAAGGGAGAGGCCTTTGAAGAGATTCAAAACTGGTATAATCTATGTACTAGAAAAATAGTATTTCTTGACTCGTAGATATTTCAGAGAAAGTTCTTCCTAAACTCCATGGAAATTTCTTTGCTAACAGCTCTGTCTTTCTCCTTTCAAAAATTCTGCTTCAAAGCCACCAGAACAGAGTTCTGTCTTGTACCTTGTGCATATGTTTGTGGCTTTCCCTGAACTTCCATAGCATCCTCTAACTCTGCTATCTGGCTTTAGATCTAGTATGAGGGATTGCTCGCTTCTTGGAGCAAGACATGGATACAATAGGACCTAGGTTCAGCACCTCTTTAGGCACACTGCCTTAAAAGTAAGTGGAACATCCACAAGGCAAAGACCTGCATTACAAGACCTTTTTCTAAAATATTGATTTTAGTCTGTTTGCCATAACTGAAGTGGAGCTAAAGCTCTAATTTCCACTGCAGAGATAAATACAAGAGTCCTGTACTTTCCAGTGCTGTCTACCTGTGTCTCCAAACCACTAAGGAGCTAACATGTTATGTCATTAATAGCTTTATACAGATAAAATTGTTCCCTTAGTTCGGGTAGATCCACATCTTTCAGAGGAATAGCCTCTTCCTCTGTAGCCCCTGCAATCCCTCAAAAAGGATTTGCCCTTAGCTAAAATTAAGTGATAGTAAGAAGCTATCTTGTCTCTTACTTGCATGTAGCCATAAAAAAAGATTCGGGCTCATTAGCATGTATTCCATGCTTTTAAAATAGTGTGATTTTTTTAAAAACCCTCTGAGAAACATGGGAGCATAGTTCTAACTGAGTAGGTATGATTGAAAAAGAATTTTGTCCAATGAAAATGTTAGTTAAATCAAGTGTCTTTTTTTAAGCATTTTTTTTTTCAATGGAAGAACAAGATATCTAGTTCAAACAGAAAAAAGAAAAAAAGAAACTACTGGAAAAATCTTCCATTTCAGCCAGCTTGAACACAGATTTTGAACACTGTTTTTGAAGTGCAAAAAGTAGACTGAATCTTCTCTTTTATCTTATAAGAACTGTCTACACATTCACATTTCTAAATATGCAAAAAAAATTTGGACTAGCAACCCTTCCACTTCATCATGTAACGTCATGACTCCTTCCCTACAGAACTGAAGCTGAAACTTACATAAACCTTGAATTGTTTTCTTTTAGACCTCTATTTTAATTTGTGGAATCTGGCTCAATGCACAGTACACAGAATATGTTGTGGGATTTTTTTTGATTATTAGATAAGAGGATGTACCATTCCCTTTTCCTGTCGATCTTTTAGCTAACATACAGAGTGCAGATCTGGTGGAAGGAAAAATGTTTATAAAACTGGAAGCTGAAATAAAATTTACCTAGAATTTTTATATTAGAGTATAAAAGCTGTGTTTTGGGAGGGATCATAAAAGGTTCCAAGAGTGTAAGAAACAGCCCAAGAAGCAACAAAACTATGGGAATTCACAACTGTGAGTCATTGCTTCCCTTCACAATGTAATGCAGGCTTAGAGGCCTGGACATATCTGGATGAGAACAGAAGGTTGCAAAGGACCTCTGTGGCCTAGAGTATGGCTCTGTAGCATACTTCAATTATAGAAAAGAAGGCCAGCAAAACTATTACTCTTGTCCTAAAACCCTATAAACTCTAAAAACATCCAGGAAAAAACAGTCACAATACCAAGCACGATACTGAGTAACAGCATTATCATTTCACAGGGCATCTCATAGCCTTCACTGGATGCAAGGCCAAACAAAAAAAAAACAACCACCCTAACCCACCACCAAAGCCACATTTCCTCTGGTAGAGCCCAGCCAACAGCTACCTAATGTATTAGAGACAAAAAACTAAGTGGTCAAGAGAAAGATGGATGATGCCTTGGCTGCAGATGAAGACTGGAGCTCCACTGACAACAGCAATTTGACCATCACTCTGAAGAATTCAAATAGGGTTACAGGTTTTTCTGAAAACATTTTGCCTCCTGTTGTTTGTAAATGTATGACAGAAGCTGGACAAAGAGTGACACAATGATTTGGAAATTTTTTAGTTGGTGTGTGAGCACTGTTAGAGAAATGTTAGGAAGTACTCAAGGGCTAGAAAGGAGCACATAAAGCAACGACTTCTAAGGCAAAATTTCTAGTTTGTTCTGGATTTCACAGATTATTGCTCTTCTTGATGCTGGGCTTATTTTTCTTTCCTACTCCCGCTTCAGCCTCCCCCCTTCACCTCCACCCCCTCAAAAGCAAGGATGACTTTTCAGGCGGATTAATTCTCTTATCTGCATTGCAGAAATGCTGGTGCAAAGGAAGCATTTGGAAGAACTGGCTATTAAGAAGGAAGTTTGATGAAATCAACTTTCACTTTCATTTGTGTTTCCATTACATACTGTGACAATATCTTCTGCACCCAAATTGTGGGATAAATTAACTTATATATTTGTTTTATCAGTTCTAAATTTGCCACCTTTCATTATCATCACTTGCCCCTTAATTTCAGCACCGGAAAAAAAAAAAAGAACAAAAATCCTATCTTCTTAACACCATTGTCCAAAATATCTGCTCTTGCTAACTGACACAGGTCCACTTCTTATTGTCCCTAGGTATGTCGAAGTTTTACCTGAAAATCTTACAAAATTAATTTCACTGATGCTACTGAGAAAGCAATGGAAAGAATCTGTCATAAATGAGATGTGACTGCAGACTCTTAATAGGTTTGGAATTCACGATTCAACCCTATTGACTTTAGCGAGCTTTTCTTCAGATTCACAGTTCAACACAGTATTGTCAAGGTAGTTATTTAGCATGACTAGCTGTATTAAAAAAAAAAAAATCATGTCATAATTATAAGTCTCCTTCTATGTTCTGTTCTAGATCTGTTACCCTATATAGGTTGTAGCAAAACTAATGATAGTTTGTTATATGTGCTTTCAGTTTAAATGTGAGCATGAGTCTTATAAAATGCAAATGAACAAGCAGATGCTTTTTCGTTTTCATTACAATTCACTGAAATTCACTACAATTTTATTTTTAAAGAGAAAATAATTTATAATTCCTTAATTTTTAAAAACCAAAAACCCCAAACATATCCAAGTTTTATTATCTGTCTTTAAGGATTCTTATTGACTGTCCTTAGCTTGGGAGTCATGAATAAATACCATTCTCCTTCAGAAGAATTATTGCCTGAAAAGAGAACCTTCGACAAATAAGAGTAGGGCCTCAATATAGCAAATTCCTTGATCCACTAAAACACTGTGCTGCAAGGCATGTAATTTTACTGTGACATCAAAATAAAGTAGTTATCTTAGAACGCAAAAAATATAAAAAGGACATTCAGCAATTAAGAAGTGATTAAAAATATATTTTCCAAACTTATGTGCTTGAACATTATAAAAATGTGAGTCTGTCTGAATTAAAGAATTCAGTCTGCATTAATAACCTGTAACATGAATTAACATACCAAATACAGAGAGGAAGACTAACATGGAAAATATTTTGCTTTAGGCAAATTAAGTAGAATAGGGATTGCATAAACAGGGAAACTAAACATAAAACTAAAAATTGTCTTACAATTTTAAAAGCAACAATTAGGTTATTTTAAGGTATTCTGGGGTCTTTTTAATTACCTGCTGTTGTTAAAAACCAAGATATAAAATTACTGTAACTAAAAGAGTTAAGAAAAAAATAGCGATTTTAAAATCAGCTAGGTTTATAATTGTTCCCTCTCTGTGACTAAAAAACAAGCAATATCTGATTTAATAAGTGATTTTTAAGAGAAAAAAAATCTGATGATGTTTAATTCTTAAAATAAAGAATGTATATGTATGATTTGATATAGTATTATTGAAAAACAGTACATTTTTCGCTGTATTTCAACTGCACGGTGTTCATCAGCGAAAAGCAAAAACAGATGGTTTTACTCATGAGCTAATACTAACAGCACATATTAGAGGTCACCCAACCTTTACCCAATGACACACAAATTCTTCTGGTTGTTTTAACTAATAGATAGTGTTACTTCATTTTAAATAATGCAAAGCAGTAAATATTCCAGAAAAAAAAAAAAAAAAAAGAAGAAGAAGAACTATTGGATTTTTCAAGTGAGTTGGCTTTTTGAACTAGAGAGTACTAAAAGCATCACCAAGATATTGCAACATATAGCAAGATATTAGGACTTGGACACATTCACACTCATTTTAAATGAATGACAAGTTACTTACTTTCATCATTAGAAACATTCCCCAGCGAGGTGTGACTGGAATAACGTTTGTTTTCACTTTCATTGAGACATCGTTCAATCCAACTCTCTGCAAAAGAATGAAGATGCTCTTTTTTTTCTGTTTGTCTTTGCATAAAAATATAGACTTCCAACATATAAAACTAAATAAAGCACCGGTTTTCAACAGATGGTGTTCTGTAGCATTTCTGTTAATATGTGGTCAGTCTGAGGTTGTTTAGCAAGAAAATCTGTTGTTGCTTTCAAACTTAAGTGTTGCTTTTTAGTTTAATTTTTTGTTTGTTTGCTTGTTTTTAAACAACGAGGCTGAAATGCTCCCATGCACATCACAAAGCTCCTCAGGATATTCTCACTCTTCCCCATCACATGATACATTAAAAAAAAGAATCATCTTATGTGTGCAACATAAATTAATGCAATTTGTGCGTTTCAAAGTCTTAGTCTGGCAAAGACTTATGTACTCGAGCATTTCCACTGACTTTGGAAGAACTCTTCACGTGTGCGAAATCAATCATTCATGTAAATTTTTGTTACAGCAAGGCTCAAACAGTGCTCTCTGAAGTCCAGTCCTATGACCCCATTCATCCTGGTGGAGACCCAGGCCCTACCGAGATCTTTTCTATGCTGGTACAAGCCCGACATAGAGAGTCAGCAGCCACTGAGCTACTCGAATCTTTGTCACTCCGTGGTGGGTGCTCAACCACTCCTGTCCCCCCTCTTTGTCACTTCCAATTTATTCCCACTAGTCAGATAAGGAATAGCATTATATTGATTTGACTCTGCTGTTCCTCTTTCTGAAACCTGTAGCATATATCCCCTGGTGACTTTAGAGGATGTACCAGGCTCAGCAGAATTTACTGTTATGGGTTGTCAGGGAAAAAGTTGCACCTTCCTATATGTTTCTTTGGACAAAGTATGAAGTACGAGTACTTGAGTTTGCCTGGAGTCCCTGGATGTTGCTACCCTCATAAGATGACCTCCCTCATAAGATTATTTTTCAAGGGCATACACATGGGAAGAAATGAATTTATGCTCACAGTGCTCCCTGTGGTCAAAGCAAGAAAAAGAAGGGACAGTTGGGAAGGCTGCAAGGTAACCTCGCAAGTTACGACAGGAAACAACCCCACTGAGCGAAGAGACCCACAAGAACTAAGGGGAAACAGGCCTGGCCATCAGCAGACTGCCGGAGCCAGAAACACCTTCAAAGACACGGAAATGGCTGCAGATTCCTTTCCATAAGCCACCCGCCCCAAGACACATCGGGCTACCAGCACAGCACAGGCAGTGGCCTGCCAGCCAGAGAAAGCCCAGCCCAGCAGCACAACTGAAGGGAGAGCAGAAGCCCAGTGTCTCGGGAAAGCTGCCCAGTCTGGTTTATAGAAGGTAAAAGTTGCCATGGCTTCATTTCAGCACTTGATGCCAATAAATAAATACAGTAATAGTCACAGCCAAACACATCCTCCAGAAAAAAATGCTTTTTAAACCCAGACAGTTGCACAAACTCATGTATATTCCTCTGTACACACACTCTGCACTGCCACACCAAGGGGCAACGGCACCTGGGTAGGACTTGAGAAAGGTCTGCTGAAAGCCCTTCGGGGCTGATTTCCAGGCCCTGCCACAAGACTCCAGGTACCGTTGCTTTGTGCCCATCTGGTTTTCAGGCAGTGTAAGAGATGCTGTGGCAGCTCCAGGCCATTCCTTTCCCTCTGCCTGTTTTCCCTGTGGTAATCAACACGCTGCAGTGCTGCCGTTGTCGGTACAAGCATGTCCCCATGTGTGTCTTCCTCACACACCATCAGTCTGCCCCGCACCTACAGAGCCTCACGACCGTGCTGCCCCTTCGCTATAGCCTGCTCCCTTGAGGAACTCCTCTGAAAAAATCAGCAAAAATAACTCTTATTTTCAATAAAAGGATTTCGGGACATTTCTTCTCCCATCAAATTCAACACGGCTTTGCGTAAAAATCACTTTAAGGCTGCTGACACGGCAACATAGAACTTGCCAGCGAGGCCTGCGCTGTCTGATCAGCTCCCGCTCGGCTACCAGCCCACGAGCCTGCGGCGACTCAGACTTCGAGGCTTTCCCTTCTCACGCTGCTCAGCTGCCTCGGGTAGGGGGGTAGCACCTCCTCCTCTAAAGGCCAACACAACGAGATGGCTGCTTCCTGCCAGATTTCTTTCGCTGCCCTAAAACTGAGCTAATAGAGTCTTCTCCTCTCCCGTCTCCCCCCGTGCCACGAGCTGGGGGACAGGAGCTGGGATCCTCACAGATCACGATGAGGTGAAGAGAAACTTGCAACAGAAGAGGACAGCATTGGAGAGAGGTGCAGGAAGCCTTGGGAAAGATTACGCTACCTCCTCCTCCTCCTTTCAGCGCACAGCCATGGCTGTATATAATTCCCTTGGCTCTGAGCCCAGCTGCAGGGAGTAAAAGCAAAGGCGGCTGCCATTAGCGCCAAGGAGAGACCGATGCCCAGCTCTGCCCTTTCTTTTCCTCCCGGCACTCAGAGCTGGGAAGCTGGGATGCATCCTCTTCCCTCGGCAGCAGGGAACTGGCAGCAGCCATCTTTAGTCATGTTCCCTGCTTAAGTAGTAGGAAAAACAACTTTTAAAGTGTCACTCGATAACAATTTTCACCACCCTTGTTCACGTACTGTCTCTGATAACTATGTATATGCCCCTTTTTCATTGTAAAGCAAACATTTTACACTACAAGACATAAAGTCTCTGGAGTAGGGTGCAGTTACTGTTTAATTATGTGCTGCAACTCCTTTGGTCCTGAATCACCCCAGTTCAGCTCACTGCAGCCTGAGTCTGGCTTTGTCTTTGTGGCCTTGCATTTAAATAGCTGATAGAAATTCTTCAAGTCTGAAAAGATACATGACCTGTCTGGCAGCAAAGAATGAAGAAAACTAACTCTTTTGAGCAAAAGTGTCAGGGAGTTTATGGCAAATTTGTCAAATTATTTGGCACATCAAAAAATGCAACAAAACCAACTGGCTATTTAAAGGCTGTATTATCTCATAAACTGAGTGATGTAATTATAAATACATACTAATAAGTAGTATAAATAAATATTAATAAGTAGAAATTTTTTACTGTTTGTATAAAGAAAAAAGTTTTTACAAAACTTTTAACTCCCAATATTAATAAGAACACCTTCAGGCATTAAAAGAAAATACAGCCACAGTTTTGCTGAAACTAAAAATATTCCCTCCAGGAGCCCACAGATCCCAGATACGATAGCACCTGCCTAATATAAAAAATAAAAAATAAAAATAATTTTTAAAAAAGAGGAAAAGAGGCAGAGCAAACAAAACAGAAAAGCAAAACTAAGTCTGATTTTAGAAAGTTCTTTCAGAGTTAATACTGGGTGGAGCCCTGTACACATCAAATGCTCCTGTCCTCACGACACAGTGCACTGGTGTCTGTCCCAGGGAGTCTGGGTGCAGAGCTGGAGAAAGAGACCCATGGCTAACCCTCCCCATCGGTAGCTGGAGCCTTCATCATTTGATCCCAAGGCTGATGCCAATCACACTACCCTGCGGCTCTGAACAGGCATCAAGTCACAAGGCATGGAAGGTTTTATATGATCAAAGCCTAAATTATTGCACCTGGACCTTACAAACTTCTCATAGGCAGAAATTCACATCGGGAACAGTCACAGACTAACAGTGGGTTCAGTGGTGATCAAGCAGAAGTGCATATCAGACTTAATAACAATGATGAATCATCAACACAAAATGTAGAAACTCCAGATTTCTAGTGGGGAGTGCATGTGAGAGCAAAATAAAATGCATCCTGTCTCATACAGGGTGTAATTTTACTCACTGTGTTTTCAGTGTATCAAGTCTTAAGGCATTTCCCCTCCTTACTCCCTAGGACTCCTTCCCACCCTGAGCCCCAGCATCGTACCGCACCCTCAGTTGTACCAGCACAGTGCTCTGAGCAAGGATCAGCACTAGCCAAAAAATATCCAGGCAAAATAAATAAATTAATATCTAGTAGTAAAATGTAGTGTAGTCACACATTGATAACTTTGTGCTGTAACAAGATACGGAGGCTATTACAATCTTGTTAGCAAAAAATGCAACCAAGGTGTAATGAATGGTGTTTTGAAGATGGACGTTTAAATACTAGATCAAGTATTTAATTTTGCAAGGATCAAAAGTAAATTATAATGAAGCACACAACTATGTCCCTCAGCCTTATAATTTTTGTTGTATAATTTGGTATACCACTAAATACAAATGCAGTGTGTCTTCCGCAGGGTTCCAACAGGAGGGAAAGGAGACAGTTATTCAAACAACAATTTCTCCAGTGTCAATTTTCTGACAGAAGAACTTATCATGATGCAAACAAAAAATATAAATTTTTCCCAATGAAGTGCGGAAAGACGGATTTAAAAGAACTATGGAACTACTTCTGGCCCTCATTTCATCTCTTCTCTTTTTGGTCCTAATCTGACTAAGACTGGCATGTACACTGAACTTCAAGCATGGGAGTACTCCTCTTCCCTTAAATGTGTCCCCCATGCTTTTAACAACAGAAGTTTAAACTGAGCTCGTTTTTAAGAGTTGCCAGAACAGAGGCCTGCATGTCCCTTGTCCCCACCATGGCTCTTCAGACCAACAAACCTATTTTTATTGGTATGGTGCTTCAAACAGGCTGGAACTCCCCAGAATAGAGGCAAACACATGAGAGCTGCTCAGGGGCAGGAGGTTTCTCAAACTATCAGGAAAGAGCAGCACAAACTGCTTTTTAAATACATCTTTGAGAAATTATTTTCACACATTACCTCCTTCAGAAGGAAGGGTTTGCTCCTGGAAGACGCCTTTGAAAGGCTTCTCCCTACAGAGCCTCAGTCGAGGCGAGAGAATACAGCAGAGGTGCCTGCATAGTGCCAGTACGTTTAATGAGATAATTACTCCGTCTTGCTTGTGTAATGGTTATTGGCTTAGCATATTCGCAGCCCAGAAAAGAAAGCATTCATTGCTCCCACATGTGCGTAGCCACAGCAAGAGCAGTGAGAAAGCCACCTGGGCTCTGCTCTGCGGAGGGGCAGAGGAGGAGGGCCTGATCGCAAGTGGCACTGGCTTCTGCAGCTGCTGTCCTGCCAGAAGGGTTAAGAGTTGCTGCAGTATTAGCACAACCTGTAATCACAGCCTCTTCTGGCCTTTGAGAGCCACTGTGTTCTGCTTGGCACCCAGGCAGGACAGCAAAAGCAGCTGGAGGGGTTGCACCCCACAGCTGGGAGGTGAGCATACCCAGAGCCTCTGGCTGCAGCCCCGTGGACACATGTGTGCAGGCTGAAGGGAAATTAAAAGATTTTACAGGCAGAATGGAACTCCGTGGTCACCTAATCTGAGCTGCATTTTGCCTCACGTCATTAACTTGCAGTGGTACTAACTGCACTGGTTTCCCCCAGTTATGCAATATCCTCTGATCTGGATGTGGTCATATCGCTGGCATAATTTTGAATCACTATTTTTTACTGAAATAGTAGGAATGTTCATGTTCTAGAAACATAGCCAAGGCTTGTTGTAATCACAGTATCACAGCCTGCACAATCACCATACACTTATTTCACTGCAGCCCTAGCAGCTGCATAGAAATCCCTCTCATACACCTTCAGTTCTAGATGGGCTCCTGTACTCCTAATTTTAAAGATATTTGCCAACAAGGATGAAAATTCATCTAGTGTTCTGCACAGGGACCAACATTTCTTCCACAGAATTTTGTTTGTCACTGAAATAGACCCTCTGGGATAAGAATTAGAGATTTTTCAGGACCTGAAACTACTACTCAAGCCATGTACCAACTTGGATGGCGTAGCTGCAAAAGTCCAACTCCTTATTTTTATTCACAGCTGCTCTTACAATTTTTTCCCCCGTTTCTTAAGGCAAATGTATAAAAAAAATGAGAAAGGAACTGTGAGCAAAGGCATATAAAATGTAGATAATGCAAATATAAAGGGACCACCAAATTTTAGTGGATTTACAAGAGGACCTGTTGGAAAAAAAAATACTCAGAACTGATGGCAGACTTAATTTTACAGTTCCTGTGACAGAGGAGGAACTCCTGTTGCGCGTATGGAGTCTTAGCACCCCTCTGAGTCATTTGTTCATCGTTCTCAGAGAGAAGAGTTACTCATCTCTTCCTGCAGCATCTCTGCCAAAGTGTCTCAGTACCGAGCTGGCCAGCAATACTGCCTGGCTGCTCATCTGATCTGTTAGGCCAAGAGAAAGTGGTTGCAAAGAGCAGACTTAGCAGGTAAAAGCAGTACCTCAAAAGCCCAGGAGGCTGATCGAAGGTCATGGAACCTCACATTTCTAGCTTGTTGGCCATGGTACTAACCAGATATGATATTTGTCATCAAAATTCTCAGTGGCGTTGATGGGATGATATTCTACAGCTTTTCTTTTTTAGGAAAACCACTGCTACCCTAACAGCTTCTTCTGTTGTCTGTCTCAGAATAAATGCTGAGGTCTGCACCATCGAGTGATGCTTTTCTCTGCAGAGCTTGTATTGCTGAACATGATCTGAGACATGCCACCACCCAACAAACCTTTTGTTCATGCTGTCTTTGTGGCACCATTGCCGTGGACAGAGAAATTCTAACCTCTACAGATGTTAATTTCATGACGCCTGAACAGCCTGTGTTCTTTGACTGTCTGTTAGTGTGCTGCAAAGCTAATTTCTAACTGCCATATGGATAGAAGTAAAGCAAAAAATGAGACAGTACATCTAATATTTTCTCTGGTGCAAGTTAAAACTGCACCTTACAACACTTCAATGTCTTGGTTCATTTAGTCATATCAACTTAGCAGACAAATCACTACCTTGAAATAGTCCCTTTAAGGCAAAAGAGACTATCCCTTTCTGTCAGGGGTAATGATTAGGAGATAAACTTGAAGTCAGACCCTCAAACTATTGAAAGCCTTCTCTAGTACCTGCTGCACATCACACCTGCTCTGACTAGAAGCAGAGGATTCACATTCTGAACCTCCCATACACCTTGCAGTACAGCACTGCTGGTTATAGGTACATCTGCCACTCAAGAAGACAGCAAACAAAAATCACCCTTTCTCTGAAACCTCCATCTGCTATAAAACCGAGACCTGAGCAAGATTTCCTAGCCTGGCCTCTGCACAATGCAATGAAAAACTATGTGCCTGTAACATGACAGGGCCCAGCAGCCACCAGCTCCCACGGAGGGCATTGAACTTACCAAAATCAACAAAAATTAAGCAGAACAAGCTATTAAGGACAACTAATCACACAAATGGGGATTTTCTAAGATTCAGGCTTTCATAGGTGATGTAATCTCCCTCCTCTCCATGGTCAAATGAAAGGTTTGTGAGACCATATCAGGGCCGTTGTCCAACTGC
The DNA here is from genome assembly GCA_013399435.1 of Arenaria interpres. Classification (NCBI taxonomy): domain Eukaryota; kingdom Metazoa; phylum Chordata; class Aves; order Charadriiformes; family Scolopacidae; genus Arenaria; species Arenaria interpres. The sequence goes on from VXAK01009150.1 coordinate 186,053, forward strand.
TGTTCCCTCTGATTACTCCATCACATGGAGTTCATGTCCTCGTTCACAAAACAGCTCCTCTTTGACCATCAAGGTGGACCTGCCACACAGAGCCTGATTTTGTTCCTCGCTGCCTTGGCTGACAAGGCACATATCCTTCAGTTAGTGCTCGCGAGCTGCCAGGAACATCTTCAAGCTCCACAGGAAATCATGCCAGTGTCCTCCTCGGTCGGTCCTGCATGGCCATCTTCTGTTCTTCCAAGAGACCTGCTCCTCAGGGATGACAGTGACACATGGCCTTGGTGCAGATGGTAGAGCTGCTACTCTGACAAGCTGCCAGATACCTTGGTGCTTTGTTTGCTAATCTAACTTTTTATTTCATTTCCAACAGGGCAAAATGTCAGGCACTCTTGTTGTAGTCCTTTCTTTTGTTCTCATTTCTTGGCATACAGTTCTCTTGGAACTATTTCGGGGCTAATTGACATTGGTCCAGGGCGCTTACTAGATGTTGGCAGGAATGCTTTTGTCCTTTGACTTGTGATTCTGGTGAAGCATCGTGAAATTCACTATGATATCACAGGAATTGAATCTGTGAGGGTTCTTTCATTTTGTTTAACCAAGTCTTCACTCGTAGTACTGATTTTCTCTTAACCTGTTTAATAAGGTGTATTAAAATTTTTGCATGCTATGTTTAAATTGATAAAAAAAAAAAGCACCAAGGTTAATTGTCTTATAACTCACCTAGAATACTTGGGTAGGAAAACTGGAATTTATGAGATGTTACTTTCTTGTTACTCTGTGTACTATGCAGAAGTTCATCTAAATGTGATACTTTCGTTGAAGTACTGTCAACAAGATTCCTCATTAAGAAACTGCATTCCAAATGTAGATCAAGCACAGACAGGAACTCTAGAATACAAGATTCCTCTGCATATTGATTCTGGCATTTAGGGCAGTTTCTAACCTGGATCAGACAGGACTTCGAAGTCCTATTCCCTTCTCTGGAACCATGTATCATGTTGCTACCCCATTTCCAACTCAGCATGCATGTTAATTGAGAGTAGCCATTTCCCTCTCCCAGTAATACACAGATGCTATCTGTCACTTTATTTTGAAAAGTAAGTTTCACCAGACCCATAAACAGCCTCCTAGTTTTTGCCATATCAAGGCTATTCCTCATTTAACAGAGAAGAGAAGAGAACCTCATCTGGTCCAATTTCACTGCAGTGACATTTCCTCACTTTTGCCTATGATCATTTAAGCTAGTGACACCAGTATCTGGCCAGTTCAGCTCTCTCAGGGCAGTTAACTTACACGGGTGTGCAACATGCAGCCAACCTTTCCATCAGAAGGATAATCACACATAACACATTCTTTCCCACACCAACTCTGCATACAGCAGAGCATACCCTCATGCTTCTATGCCATAAAAGACAGTCTCTTGATGGCATTTTTGCCCCAGCTTTCATTAACTTCTTATGGATTAACGTAAGGCACACTACAGATCTGATAAGAGGAGGGTCTTCACTTCTGGGTGCCTATCACAACATGTCTTATACTCCTACCCTACAGCAGCCTCTGCTCACTAGCTCTTGGGTTAAACATTCTTGGCTGCTGCCATGGTCCCTCAGCTCACCAGTGTGCATGACAAGACAGGCAGTCCTCAAATCCTTAATTCAGCCCCATTTCACCAGTGCACAAGGCTGGAGTCATTTGGCTGAGCAGGAAGTCTGCGACTCAACAAGAAACAGGATTTGCATCAAATGCACGAAATGCTTTTCTCTGCCTCAGGAGCCGATGACTCCAGCAGACAAGCCAATTTGGCGCAGAAATGGTAGTACATCACTAAGATGGGCCCACAATGATGACAAAACAAAAAGATGTGAGGCGGGTGGGAGATGCAAGAAACACTGGCTTTGGGGCTCAGGGAGGTGAGAGAAGAGAGAGAAGGCTGGTTGTTTGAAAGGACATGAAAAAGGAATAGAAAGGAAACAAAAGGAGGAATGACAAAGAAAAGAGCATGGTCAAAAATAAGATACAGAGGGAAAGAGTAACTATAGAATGATTTTTTTCTTTTAATCAAGAGAAGAGGTCAACTCCTGAAGCGATGGAACGATGAGAAATATTTCTCATAATAAACAGCATCCAGGCCAGGAGACTGAAGGAACAAGAAAAAAAAGAAACAGACACAGATGTGCAAAAAAAACCACCTCAGGTGTCAGCACCTAATCACAGCAGTAAGAAAGAGACAGGGACTTGACTGAAGAGGAGCATGAATCAAAGGAAAGAGATACTGTATTTATTGAAATGGTGGCCACTTTTCCTCACTTATGCACATCTATTCCAAACCTAGCAGTTGCTCACTACTGTTGAAGGATGCAGCCATGACATTACTAACAACCTTTTTTGGGAGCAACTATGGCACTAACTAGACAGAAACAAATTTCTTTCAGCTCTCAACATGCACCCAGAGAATATCTGCATCCCAAAACTAGCAGAGAAGACAATAATAAATCATCATAACATGCTCCCACAAAGATTGGTACCTATCAGAACCAATCTGTGTATGCAGAGCAATCATTTCATGCTATTAAGTTTACAGCTTAAATGTGCTCGTTGGAAAGTCTTCACTCAGTCCTGAAGTGCCTAGAATTACAGATTTATAAACCCTGTATGAACTTAGTCCCTTCCATGCTGTCTCTTCCTTTTCCTTAAAAAGTACCATGAAACTAGACCAGTGCTTTTAAAAGTAGGAGCCTGGCTTTTCTGAGAAGTCTCCAATCTCCTCTGAACAATATGCAAAGCAAACTCAGGGAGGGAACATGAGAAAAAAGAGAAGTCTTCTTTCCTTCTCCTTTTTTTTTGCCCAAGACTCACCAAAACAAGAGTCTAGTATTGAATATTCAGCGCTGAATACTAACTGCTCAATAGACGGTCTGTTTGCAGAGCTCAAAGTGGAAATGACCCAGCAAGGAGGAGAGGTGAACACTCTGCTCCATCCATGTGATTAAACCACTCTTTAAATGCAGTCCTCCCCAGTTCTCCCCACCTCGTTACAATGGAGGCCATTTGCTACCCCTACCACAACTCATTTTTAAAAAAAAAATGTTTGCATTAGAGGGGCCCCCGCACCAGTATTGTCCCCGTGACTCTGTGTTTAAGAGAGGAATGTGAGCTCCAATGTTGGGAAATCTGTGTGAGCCATCGAGTCCGACCAGAGGGATCTGTTATTGCCACTGCTTGGGAATAAGGAAGCTGGGTGTCCCAGCCCTCAGCCCGCACAAGGCATGGAGTAAGTCTCACCCCGCAGCTGCCTTGTTCTGCTGTGGACCTCAGAGGTCTCTTCAGCTCTGAGTTAGTGCACTACAGTGTCACACTGTGAACACCCAAGATCTCCATCTCAGACACAGCACCAGACACAGGTCCTCTCCTGCTGACTCTGGGGTACCGAGCATGTTGGCCAGCAAATCTTTGACCCACTGCCTGGCCAGGTCTGACATACAGAGCCTCATAGCCAAAGAGCTGTGCTGAGGCTCTGCAAAGAAGCCCATTCCTTCCAGCCACCACATGAGCCCAGGCACCCAGGGAACAGCCCCGGCAGGAGCAGGCATCTCTTGTAACCAAACACCATGCTACTGCTGTATCCTGACACACAGCACTTGTGGAGCAGGACTCCACTTTTGCCCTTTTCCACATTTGCTTGCACCATATTTTCTTACAGTGTCTCTCAGGTCACTGTCACCTTCAGGACCAGCTGGGAATTTTTGTTTCCCCACATTGCTTAAGTTTTGTAGGGGGTAGAGGAGTAGCAAGGGTTTTACTTTCCTCTGAGCATCAGAGATGGGAACACCCAAGAGCACAGTATCTACAAGCTATGCTGCAGAAGCTAACAGCATTAAACACTCCTTTGCTTAATTAGGACATCCAGCCACATGTTCATCGTTAAGCTGAATGTCAGATAAGGTGGGAACCACACAAGTCAGGTTGTTGAGGATTTTATTCTTTTTTTCTCCTCTGAAAGATAGGATTAAGTCTACTTCGTATGACCATCCACAAATTTTATTCAACAAATGGCCTGTTTCTGCAAGATCCTAGAACATTAGTAAAATATACAGCCTTTCCTGCTTGGCCTCTGATAGCCAGGAGCTTTTGACCTTTTGCAGCAGGCTGCAGCTTGGTTACAGGGTGCTGAAAAGTGTCATGGGTTGTGGAAAGGATGTTCTGTCAGGCCTTTCTAATTAGGTATGCATTGCTGTCACCATGCGGGAACCGAGCTCTGGGACACAGGTGGTTCCTCCCAGCGCTGGATGACCGCTCATGAGAACCCATTTATGAATTGGGCTCCCCCTCCATACTGCTCTTCCTCAGCTGCAGCCAAAGTAGATTTAGCACTTCTGATAGAGTTTAGCAATTAATAATATTCTGGAAAAAAAATAAAATATTAATCCTTCTATCATTGCATTTAGTGGTATCTGTATTTACCCCTACATTTGGCTTTTTTCACTACTTTTAAATTCCCCTCACCACTGCATTTCTGGTGTTATATTGTTCTACAAGTTTAGCACAAGCCAGATCTGGATTTACAGATCTATACAAGAATGGAAAGCTGATGCCTGTTTTGTTGACATGGAGGTCTCGTTTGCAAATTTATATTTGCATGTAAGACATTTTTCATATAATGAGTTCTACCCAACTTAGCGTGAATGTCCACAAGTCTTGCGCCAAATAGCCAAATCAGTAAAAATGGCTGCACTGAAGGAAACACAATAGTCTGATAGTATTATTCTAAGGAGCAAAACTTTAAAAAGACAAGAAAGAGGTGAGCACCAACAAGCAGTTCCATTTCTACTGACAATATTCTTTAAAAAAAAAAAAAAGGCAATAATTCCTAACACTCGAAACTTGTAGTTCTTACTTCCAGGCAAATCTCTTTTTTTCTAGACACAATCTCAGCAAGCAGATCAAAACCCCTAGAGAAGAGGATTTTGTGTTTTGAAGTGTTTGAGTCTATGCCTTGGGGTTCATGAGCACCCAGAGCTCCGGGGGGAAGTTTCTCAGAGCAATGACCACAGCATCAGACTTCAGCAAGGCTAGAAAACCAATGAAATCCCCATGTACATCCTCAACCTGCTGCTCTGAAATTAATGCATCAAATTGCCAGGGCTGTAACATTTAGGGACTCGCTCATTCGGAGAACGTTCCATCTATCTGAAATGTATTGTTTCCCATTACCATAATATTTAGGATCCTATGCAAAAATGTTCAGGATAAGCTGCTAATTAATTGCAAACCCATCACTCATAGCTGTGAATCAGCTCCTTAGTTCCTGTAACAAATTCCATCATAGAGAAATAAAGTTCACTTACCGATAAAAGAAAACAAAGTGCTTAACTGCAGCTGAAGTGAAGGAAACGAGGCAGCGCTGAGCCCTGCATTTTGGTCTTGAGGCAATTTAAACTGCAAATGGGCTTTTCCTTCCTTAGTAGGTACAGTGAGAGACAAGGCTCTATTTAACCCTCTTCGCTTTTCCTGATTGCAAATTTATCAGAAAGGGAAGAACAGCCAAAAATATTTACCCCAATGCGTGTTTACATACAGAAGCTACAGCTCCTACAGAAAGACTCTGCCCCTGACTCAGGGCACCATTTCTAACACTGGCCAGTATTTTACAGCTCATCAATTGCTCCTGCTGCAAATCTCCTGGGAGAAGACAAATGGGAAAGAAGATGGGCCAGGACGGCTATTTATGCATGTAAAATAGCTGCAATTAAGTTATTACACATTCCCAGCCATTGGGAGGGATCATTACGAGCTAACCCTGGGCACCTGCCCTCTCCAAGCCACACACACGGACTTCAACAGGTGCCTCCCCTGTGGAGCAGACATCGCAGGACAGGGACCCATCTCTCATAGCAGATTCTATTACAGTTTTAAATACACACAGAAACTCTCCAACACACATATACAATTCTATAGGACCTAAAAGGTGTGTGCAAACACGTTTTTAGTACAGACATACCCAAAAACACCCTACACAGACCTCCACTGGCTTAATCATCACCACGTTCTCTTCCTTCCTACGCTTGTTATCTATAGGATCGCTCAGCCATCAAATATCCTTTATGCTATCCATCTTCCTAACTAGAATGTTAGCAATCAAATCCCTTCGGCCGCCGGGGCGCTGGGCTCCAGCAGGGTGGGATCCTACGGGTTATTCATTTTCAGACACAATGAACACAAATAGAAAATCCAGCACAGATGCAGGGAAACAGACAAGTGGGTAAACTCGGAAAATTCACAAACCTCACTGCTCACGGAATTGTGAGCTAATTATTTGGACTGAAATGTCACACCAAGTATCCCCAAAGGACTGACCTTATATTTGTATTAGTTACATGACAGCCCACTGCTGCTCTAAAGCCATTGTCACCAACCGTCAAGCCCCGGCTGTATTTAAGGCCACCTCTTCAAAAGTCTTCATCTGAAGAGGTACTGACGTTTTATCACTGCGCGGTTTTCAGTGATCTCACGATTTCACCTTCATTTTGCCATGGTGAAATTCTATGTATAGAAATAGTGACCCACGGGAGGCTCCTCCTTATGGCTGTCCTAACTTGCAAACCACTTGCAAATTAAGCTAGAAAAATGCAAAGGTGTTTACACCTAGGGACGCTGCAGCTTTTACTGCTACGCTAACCTTCTTCCTTGCCTGCACACTCACCGCACCGGTGGCAGAAAAACCGCCTTATTTTCTAAAAGCAGCCAAGCCAATGACCCCGATCACTGTGCCAGTGACTTTCTGTGGGACAGCTCTAACTCCCGTTACACATATCTTGCACGAAATGGTCTCTTGTAATTTCGAGAAGATCTTTTGCTCGATAGATGTTTACTACTGTAAACGTGCAGCGGCGACGGACCAACTGAGGCTACAGGTTTCTTAACAGTCTCACAGACAGAAGTTGAACCTGTCTGAATCCAGGGTCCCTTCTTTAATGAGGGTTTTACCTCAATAAAATCTTGAGGGCTGTAAACTCTAAACCGTAACTTAAATAAATTAAATAGTTTCCTAGACTTTTTCCTTATTGCAGGTAAATAACAGATTGCAGAGCAGTGAAAAGTACCGCAATTCCCCTTCCCTAAGTAGTTCAGAATAAATGTGGTAGCAGAGAAATAAATCATAAAACAATTATTTTCTCTGAGTCAAACTTAGAAGATGAACTTCTTCGTTCAAGGTAGTTTTGATCAATTTACAAACCTCTAAAAAAGATTCCCACAAATTTTACAAACTTCTAAAAAACAAAACAAACCCTCAGGAATGAAGACCTGATCCAGTGCTGGGACTTGCGTGTAGATTCCCGTTCTGCTGCTGCTTAAGGCAGAGGGAGCTGCCAAGGATCAGGCTCTACTGTGCAAACATTGTCCACAGGAACTCCGCAGCCAGCAGGAAAGAAAACATTTTTGTTGCTTTTTTTTGTTGCTGTTGTTGTTCCATTTCTTTCATGTACAAAATGGCATAAGATATGAAATTACATAAGACAAATCATCAGGTTGGATTATATAAAGGACCAGTGGTATTTCTTTTGCATGTCTGTATCATATCGAATGTAGGTTTCAAAAGTATCGTTGGATCATCTTAACTGCTCAGCAATTGAGAGAGTTTATAGACACCAATCCTAGAACAGTAAATAACTTTTTTTATTTACTGAAACAAAAGTAAATCACGTTTTTGCTTGAGAACGAAAAGTACTCAAGAAAAGTGAGAAAAATAGCCAACAGCAAGTTCCTCTTCATCCGTTAGTAAACTGTGTTGCAATAAGCAAAGCAAACAGTTTTCAGCAACAAAACCACTCATTTGGATCAAAAAAATAGAGACCTGGGATTGCACGCTTCAGCGTTATACGTATGTTTGGAAATGTCACAACTGCTTTCCCAACCAGCATTCCCGTACTTATTATGGATATTAGTGATTTCATTAAGTGAACTAGGATATGAAAATCATTAATTCTCCTCAATCATTGCTTATATGCTAGATCCTTTTTTAAATGACAAGCTCATAAAAAAGGCCGCCCACCACTGCCACAACACCCATATTTTGGTAAGAATATAGACCGAAATCTGGCCACCACCACAACATGTTCCTCTCAGGCATTGGAACCCGCTTTTCGTGGTTCACACAAACTGCTTTAAGGGCCTAATCCCAACGTCCTTGACAGCACTGAAAGGCTTTCTGCTGGTTTTAATGGGGTTTGGATCCGCTCCTAAGTCTCAGCTTCACGTCCCAAGGATCTCATCCATCTAGCGCTCTGAAACCAGCAGAGTTTTTGCCTGGCTCCAGCATTGAAATAACGAGGGATATTTATCGAGTCACGCAGAAAAGTTGCACTCCAAGAAATCGCCTCCGTCTCCTTCGGCTCCTTCCCTCCCTGAAGCGGTGAGGCGGGGAGCTTTCCCGGGGGTGCGGCGGGGACGGGGAGGCCGGCAGCCCCCCGGGAGACCGGCAACCCTGCTGGAGAAAAACGCCGCCCCTCGCCCCCGCAGGCTGGGCGGCACACGGGGCGGGAGGAGGGTTCCGTCGGGGCTGCGGGGGGATGCCCGCCACTTGGGGGAGGGCGCTCCCCGTTCTCCGGGGTGCCAACCCACGGTGCCGCCGCGGCCTCCCCATCCCGCCCCCGGGCGTGCACCCCCCGACGGCAGCGCCTGGAGCTCACCGTGCCGGTGTCACTAGGGGGGGCTGCCGCTGGGGAAACCTGTTATTAATACTCGGGACGTCCCGCAAAGTCTCCCCCCCGCACCGCCTCGGGGCTCCCCGGGTGCTGGCCCGCCCGGCCCCCAGCACCCACCCCGCCGCCGCC
>VXAK01009150.1:199865-238304 GCA_013399435.1 Arenaria interpres
CAGCCCGCGCCTCCCCCGGCCTCCCCCGACCACCTGCCCGGCGGCGGGATGCCCGGCCTCCCCCCCGGCCGTTAGCGGAGACCGTTAGCAGGGACCGTTACCGGCCCTGTCAGGGGCACCCCCGCGCTGTGGGTGAGGGAGACGGGCTCTGCCCTGCCGCCAAACGCCCCTGGGAGCCGTGGGGTGTGTGTGTGTGAGGGTACTTTTGCTCACCACCACCAAACCAGGGGCATTTCCCCCACAAACCAGGGTCCTTCCCTCTCCTCCCACCTTTTCTAAATTTGGGGCTTTTTTTCTTTCCTTTTCCCCTAAGGTTTTACTGTGGCACGGCATGAGGCCTGAGGGGAGCCCGTGAGGTGAGGGGCCCTCGAGGCTGGCCTGCCTTTTTCAGGGTAAGGACAAGGCCCTGCAGCGAAGCAGAAGCCCCTCAAAAACACAACGGACATTTCTGGCCTTGAGCAGGGCCCATCTCCGAGGCCTTTAACCTTAAAAAAACGGGAAATGCTGGCAGTGCCGCATCAAGCTGTCTCTAAGTGGAAAGGTTACCTCATGCTTCCAGCCCTGCCCCTGGCTCTGCAGGTGGTTGGTGTCCTCTGCAGCCCCGTGGACAGGCTGGGGCACCCGGATCTGGGCAAACACTAGCCCTCGGGGACTTGCCCAGGCTCCCTCACCGGGGTAGGCGTGCACTCATGCTGCAGGGGCCTGACTTCTGGAAGAGTTGTGAAGACCTACAGTGGCAGCCGGCGGGCCTCCGGGTCTCCTGCCTGTCGCAGGTATTCCGCGCTTGTGGAAAATGGGTCTTCACCAGTTTGAAGCATCAAGGGGTGGCTTCCGTGTTGTTAATGTCCCAGAGATACGCAAAATAGAAATACAGGATATGTGAATGTAGGGATATGTGCTTCCTAGGGGGCTGAGAAGGATGGGATTTAGCGCGGCCTAGATGTCTAGAGGCTTGGGGTCTCCTTTGACATGATGCAAAGACGTACGTTCTCTATAGGTGATGATGCGTGGGCAGGATTGCCAGCGGCACTTCTGTTAGACCAGAGGTACTCATTGTAATCTGTTTACTCCCTGCCTCTCCAGATTAGCTCCCGTCCTCTTCCCACTTACCTCAGCCCCTCCTCAGTGTGTCAGATCGACCTGGTGTCCTTCCACAGCTCCGTCATTGTGACTCGTTTGCGTTTTGCTTACCTCTTTAAAAAGCACCTTGTGCTTCTGGATATCCCACATGACACTTGATAAAGTACTTTATTCTTCTGGAAGTGTGGAGCATCTCCCGCTGTGCTGCAGGTTGGCAGTTTACAGATGGAAGCACTGCTAGTCACAAGCCTTTTTTTTTAAAAAAAAAGTAGGCTCCAGGATTTGATTTGATCCAGAGCACAGGGCAGACCTCAGCAAGGATGCAAAAAGTATAGAGTTGGGAATTTTTGCTCCAGATTCTTGCCTACGCAGAACATCTACAAGCCATAAAACAAACAGTATAACCCTACACTGCATCAGATGATGTATTTTTAGCGGAGAGGGACTCTGTTGCTGTTGTGAAATGAACAACGCCTTTATTGGGCAAAGAAGAATATAAACTTGTGCTGGTGCATGGAGAGAAGAGCAGGGTCATCAAGGGAACAGAAGACACATTCCGGACTGCATCCAAGCTGCCAAACAACTGGATGTGAAGCTGTCCTATCCTTTTAGATGACTGACTGATAATAAGTTTCTTTTGATAGCTTAGCAAAGCAGAGGCAGAGTGGAGGTATGATAGTTCATATTAATTTAATGGCCCGATAATTTGAGCTCTCTCAAAAACGTGTTTTTATGACTATCTTCTGCTCTGCAGTTGATTGGACCAGCAGGCTGTGACCACACAAACTTTTTTTTTTGCCATGTAAATCTGCTTATGCTTGTACTAGACTCTAAACATCAGTACTAAATATTTTGGCGGTAAACACCAAGAGTTTTTTCAACCAGAGAAAATTGTTGGCAAAGAAACATTAAAAAAGTATAAATATTTATTTAATAATCTAGCTAGAATATCCAAGGCAACTGTAGGCTGGAGTTGTAGAGCAGCTTTCCCGCAGACTAGCAGGGACAAGAACCTGCATTAGGTGTAGCGAGGAGTATGAAGGGCTTGCGAATGGAACTGTGTAAAATGGTTATCTACGACACCAGGGATCTGAGTTCAGGGACTCAGGGGATCCTTTTGGATCGGATGTGCCTCTGCGCAGACTGTAAGATTGCTGGCAGCAGCCAAATACACAGCGACACTTCATTATTTTAGCAGTGGCTGCAGTCTGTGAGCGGTTCCATATTTTCTTGCCTAAGCCAGCAGCCTCCTCCTCTCCGAATGAACCCACTCTTCTGTCCACCCTCCTTCCCAGCTCTTCTATTCTTCCATTTCTGCTGTCTTCACCTACTGGGCAAATCCCATGGAAGACACAGAGAAGGAAATTGTTTCTCTATTGGCTTCTCTTTCCCACTTACTCATCTTTATTATCAGAACAGGAAATGTTAACTTTATTTTACATATATTAACACCCCTGAGGAAGTTATACATGTAGGTGAAGGACAAGATATGGAATAAGCTGACAGATGACTTCTGGAATCAACTCTGTGTATGTGCTTGGGGAGTGTGATGCTGACAGATGCAGGAACTGGAAGAAGAACATCAAAAGGCTGCCTAGGTAAACACATGCGCCGCTTCCTTCAAAAGGCTTTAATTGACACAAGCACCAAGAGAAAGTGGCTATGGCAGGCACATATGCAGGTACCTGGCAGAAAATGAGCAGAAGAGCAGAGGCGTGCAAATGATGGATTGCACGTGCACCAGGCAGGGGGTACCTCCTTCCTAGTTTGAAAGAAAAGTAGCATGAATTGCAGCTGCCTTGCTGTAACTGTAGACTTGTCTGAAGCCAAATTTTGTTGAAGATGAACACAGGTCCACCTTAAATGATTTTTTTTTATTAGTGCTCGTGAAAGGAATTTTGCTCAGCTCCAGTTCTCAGGTTCATGGAGAAGCGCAGTGCCAGTGTTGCCAAAAGGGACCAGTGAAAACGCCTCGTTCACACTGGTCAGCTTCAGCCTGCAGGGAGGAAAGGAATTCACTCTTTCGGGTAGGATCTGTCTAGAAGGAGTCTAGAAGAACCCCTGCCCCTAGGGGTGCTGCCCTGAACATTCAGCCTGGGAGACTCTTGCTGACTGTAGTAAGAGAAAAGGGCAAGCAGTCATCGATTCCTGAGCTTACACCAGATTTAGCTGGCTTTTGTTGTGTGTGGCTGGTACTAGTTACCAGAGGATTTGTACTGTGTGTTGGAAGAAGAGCCAGCCCTAAAAGCTATTATAGACAACAGACACAGAAAAGATCCATTCCAGACTGCATCCAAGCTGCTGAACAACTGGATGTGAAGCTGTCATATCCTTTTAGATGACTGACTGATAATGAGTTTTCTTTTGATCCGCCTGGAGCACGGAGAATTACCTTCAGCGCCTGCCTCCGACTGGCAGGGGTGAGGCCTGAATGCAAAGTTAAGTTTCCAACTCACTGGGAGCTTAAGCGAAAACCAATTTCCGTTATTAGAACATAATTTTAGCAAAAAATTAGAAACTTGCTGTTTAGCACATTGATTTCTTTTCTTCGTTTTTGAGTTATTTTTTCTGTTTATAATGTTTTGCTGTTAAGTCTGAGTGGCCAATAACTACCACGCACCGCCTGGAATGGTAAAGCACATGCATAGGTCAAGTAGCTCCCCAAAACTCATGCTAATGAAAGAGAAAGGCTCCGCTGCAGTTAGCAGTGGGGAATTGCTTGTGATTTGGAACTACCATGCTGTTTATATACTGTCTGGGAGGAGGGGAAAAGGACATGCACAGTGAAGCTTTGAAAAAAAAATAAATGGTCCTTGGAACCACCTCAGAGGTACCTGCCTCAGGAAATACACAAATAAAGGGGTAACTGTAATTAGGAGAAATATGTAGTTGTTTGAGGGTTTTTTCCCCCAGCAGCAAGATGCAAAGAGCAATGGGTTGCTCACAGCCTCGGAAGGATTTTTCAGGAGATGGTACAAAATCTCAAGTCCATTCACAGGATATCCAACAGAAATCTTTGCTGTTGTCTTTGAGACAGGAATAAAACCACTTTTTAAAAATTCCAACAGCAAAAAAAATCTCAGTATTGGCTCTGACCTGGGTTTGGAGAGTTTGACTGAGAGTTCTGGTGTTCTGGGATGTATGTTCATAGGTACAGAAGGCAGAGAGGGTGCCTTTACCTCCTGGGTTCATACAGTGAGTTCTTAAAGTATTGTTGAGAGGCAAAACTGATCCACTGTCCGATTCATGCAGTCTTTGCTACCTGAAAGAAGAGAATCTGACCAAGGCCATGTACACAGGGCAGAGTAAGGTTGACGAAGTAGCCAGTCCTTACTCCTGCACCTCTCTACCACTTCCCAAAGAGCGAGCTGCCCCACTGAAACTGGTGGGCCCAGGCTGAGATTGAAACATTTCCAGAGAAGGACGGACCGAAGTCAGAACTTGGGTTCAGACATGTTCAAGTTTCTAACAGCATTTAGGTTTAAAATGTGGATCCATTTTCTGGGCTTCTGAGCCTTAGACACAGAAACTGGAATCCAGGTCTTCACCGTGCCTTGCACACATTAAGCCTCCCAGCACTGGTCCAGATAATAGCAAAGAGTCACCATCTGGCTGGATTTTACGGTTTGATGAAGTGCTCAGTTTTAAGGCAAGCACGTGTCTGGCACCTGGGGACTGCGGAGTCCTGATCCCAGTTCTGGCACGGTCCTTCTGTGGCCCTGGGCAAGTCACGTCCTCTTCGGAGGAGGGAATTCATCAAGTGCCCCATGGCCCCGCTGAATAGGCAATGGGCTGTAAAACAATCCTCAGCTCCAACTGGAGGAGAGGCCGGCTGGAGGGGCCTCTCGCAGCGCTGAGCCAGCTCTGTGCCATGGCCCTGAGATGCTTGTGCTGGGACATGGCTGAGGAGCTCCCCATGCTGCTCCTGTGGGTCACTGCGGCAGGGCTGCAAGCCAGGGAGGTCCTTTCAGGGCTAGTCCTCCCTCACGCTAGGGCCATCCTGGGCCTCAAGAGCCTTGACACAGAGAAAGTCTGAAAAACAGACATGTTTTCAGTCCATCTAGTTTAGTTTTGCAGCAGTACGATTCCCACCGATTCCTAGCTATTCTTGCCATCAGACTTTACAGGTGTGTTCCCAGCAGGGCTTGCAAACCCATTTTCCGATGCGCAGCATTATTCATTAGTTTGCCACTGGTTATCACTAACCAATGAAACAGTCTTCAGTCTTTTTAGGCTTTTATGTAGTCCCATTGTGCCACAGATATTTTTCTATTTACCATCAGGAAACCGGAGAAAAGACATACAGTAGTTTCTCATCATCATGGTTCCATGTTTTTCATTGGGTTTCTTCCCTGCTTAAGCAACAAATAAGTAGGGAGTCCAAAGAATTAAAAGCTCTCTTTGCATTGAAGCTTCTTTGTAAGCAGAACTCTTAACGAGATACGGGTATGACAAACAAAACCAATTGTGCTTAGTGGGAGCTCTTTACTTTCCACATCTTAAAATTATTAAATCTCTGTATGCCTATATTTCATATTATATCCTCTTTGAATGCCAAAATTGCCCAGCCTGGTTTCATTTTTCTTTATTGTTCAGTTTTCTAGTATCTATGTTTGGAAACATTTACCTTAAAAAAAAAAAAAAAAAAAAGGAAAAAAAAAAACTTGTCAGGGTTATGTAAATGACTCGAAGTGAGGCTGTTATTCTCCGAACAAGTGACTGACCTTTCCCACAGTTCCAGAACTGGCTAAAAGACCCGTGCGCTCCTCTGCCCCACAGCACCCTGCAGCCCAGCCCCGGCTTGATTCTGTTTCTCCCAACAGAACAGCAGAGCTGAATATGTCTAGTGTTGGAAAGGGGTAGCTTTTACTTCATGTCTTTGTTTTGTAGTGAAATAATAGACTTGATTACTGAATTCTAGGTCTGTAAATGCTTCTACCTTTTAATAGCAATTAATCCTTTATCTGCAAAGTAAATGGCGACTTACACATACCGTATGAAGTTAGATATGTCTTCCAACAGCAGCCCACATCTCTAGCTTGTCTCAGAAAGTGGACTGTATTTGGCATTTCAGCTGGGACTAACACTAGTGACCTTCATGCTGAATATCATTTCTAGGAAGCCTCTCCTGGACACTAAACACAAGAGATAAAGGAGTTGCAACGGAATGAACACTTTACAGCAGTTTTTACAGGCACAGCTCCTTGTGCTAAAGCCTTAAGATTTTGTCAAGCGTTCTTCAGAATATTATATCTCTTTCAGCAATTAGACAAAGAGTCATGGCGGGGTTGATCTGGGCAAGTCTAGTCACAGCAGTACAGCCGCTAGCTCACATGAGACCTCTTTGTGAAGGCATTCACTGTATAAAAAGGGGGGGAGGGGAGGCTGGCTAGGAAGATAATTCAAAGGGTTGCAAAGATGAAGCTCACCAGAGGAGAACAGCGTGACAGCTCTGGGGTTCCGAGAATGTATTTTACCTCCCCTAGTCCATGCACCATAATTTTTCCTGGCTGATAGAGGATTCCTTCCTTGAATAGCCACTTTGACCAACTGTATTCCAGGAGTCCATAGCTGTTTATTCCGTTTCTGCTGCTGGTTTTGTAATGCTTATTCCATTGCCAAGACATTACTTGAAGGCGTCTATTATGATGGAACATAGGTAGTCTCTTAAAGAGGGGCAAAAAATAAAAATCAGAGTTTCAACTCAGATCTGCACTCAAATGAGCCTCTGGTGTCTGCACAGGCTTAGGTTAGACAGCAATGATGTGTAAATGGAACTGATGTAGGTACCACCAGAATAGCTAAGAGCGGGTGACCTTCACCGCTAGACTTGTCTAGCTTCTATGTTCTGCTGGATCCATCAGTGCTAAGGCTGCCCCTTTCTTCCTAAACTTCAGCTATCGCAGAGGATCTCCTTCACCCTCACAAAACCTTTCATCCCCACACTTTCATCAGCTTGAGGTAAATTAACTGCAAGGCTGCCCCTCAGGGTTGCACATAGACCCATTCTCTCAATAGGATTACTCATGTGCACGCTCCTTTGCTCCTCCTCCATCTCTGCTGTGTCTGCTTAAATTTCCACAGGTGTCATTGTACACATTGCTTAGTCTTTAATGTGCTGTAGCTCTGACCATCTGACCTAGGAGACCACACTAGCTAGCAAGAACACCTTATCTTCAGTGTAGTTTCCTTGATCCAGGTTAAAACTACCCCCCTTTCCCTCCCCAGCAGGCTGTAGCCTTTGAGGCTCACTCCCTCTGCTGGTGCACCCGAGCCTCAGTTTGGCAAACTCAGGGAGCAAAGCAAAGCTTATTAATTTGTTTGGGGCTTCTGGTTAACTTCTTCCTCCAGTCTGAAGCCGTACATCACTCTCTTGTAACTCTTTGTAAATAACCTTGAGCCATTCAGATCCTGGTAGAGGTGCTTCAAGTGCTTTTCCAATCTAAATGTGCTGTGTTGACATCTGTGTTGTCATTAGTCCAATTGCAAGAAGAAAAAAAAAAGAAAAAAAAAAAAGGAAAATCTATCCCTTTGGACTTGATTTGTAAGTCCAGACACAAAACTACTAGTTTAAGCATTTTGGTGGAAGCTTACAAAGCAAGCCTACTCAGGCTGATGCTCACATGTGCCCCTCAAGCAGCTCAGAGAACAGCAGCAACATAACTGCAAGAGCAGTGTCAGGATCAGCATGCACAATTCAGCCATGCAAGGAGCCAAAAAGCATCTCAGGACTTCCGGACCATAGGCAGTGTTCTGCGTCCTCCTTGATCCAGAGTGCTGCCTTTCTCTGAAGCACTTGAATACGCACATACTTCAGCCCTACCTCAGTGGGACTACTTTGCTTAAAACGTTAACCATATGCTTTGACAAGCAAAGGCTCAAAGGAGTTTAGAATACTAGGTGACTCTTTGTTCATCCACTGCTTTAATTTCAGGCCTTGGATCTCATTAAAAAACTCAGCTCTTCCCTTTCTAAATCCTTTCAGGTCACTCAAACCTGCTCCACTGTCAGTGGAGGATTTGTTGTTCTTCATAGTTCTTTTATTTTGAACAAAGAACTTTACAAAAAGAGTTCTGAAGTCCTAGGACAGCACAGCATACATCAGTACCTAGTGTTTGCAGCTCATCTTTTCAGGGCTTTGACCGGTGTACTATTAAATCTACTGCACTCAGTAGGAATTGAATGGATACCTGTGAGCTGTATCATGCACTTGCTGATACAAGTCACCTCCCTTGAACTTCACGGCAACTCCATACATTTAGCTTAAAGCAGACTGAGTGTATAATCACACCATTGCTTCCACATAAATGCACCTGCATATTGAAATCCCCCTCAAAATGTCTCATTTCAAGTTCTCAATAAAGCAGCTTAATTTCTCTAAGCCTGACACTACTTATAATTCTAATGCTTTTACAAAATGCTTTAGGAATAGGAAAATGGTTTAGATGTTATATGAAGGCTTTACCATCCTTCCACAACCATCAACACATATTCAGGCAGTATTATTTAAAACATTTATTAGTCTTTCATATTACACTGGTCCAGAAAACATTTTTAACCTCTGTGAATAAGATGTTCATTTAGCTCAGCTCAAGCCCTCATCCAGCAAAGCACTTTTCAAAACCAAGCATGGGATTGTCTGAAATGATGCAAGTTCTTTGCTGGATCATGGCTTTATTCAACAATTCCCTTATGTCCTGTTTATTCAGACTAATCAAGGCTTTTAGAACTTCTCCTCGTATATTCTATTGACAGAGCTTCCCCTATCAACTTAAAAAACAGGTAGTACATGTAAGAAAGATTTCTTACACTGTCTTGCACCTCCCTTCTACCCACTCAGGTTTTAGAGTTATTCCTGTTCATCAAAAAAATCCTCCCATTATATATTCTGGATTTCAATTTCCCTAAAGTACTTTTTTTTCCATCTTTTTCATTCATTGTACTTAGCTAGTTTTAGCCTAGGTATGATGTTCATTGACTGCAGTTCTTGAAATAAGAGTTTACAGGCATAAGGTATGCGCAGAGATGACACGTGACATGATGACTTGCAGTAGTGGCACCTAGGGAAACAAACAAGAAGAAAGTCAGAGTTGGTGCATAAATGAAGCTCTGCAGAAAAAAAACCCAACAGTTGCCACTATCCGCTGGTCTCTTCGTTCACCTGCATTTAAACACTGGGCTTAGTCCTAAAAAGAGCCAAGTGTTTGAAACACATTTTAGCACATAAGACAGTCGTAACTTTATGCCTTTAAATAATCAGACTGAAGTCAATAGAAGTTTAATGTTAAATCTACACTTCTCTTGGAGGAGAATCACAATGGTCAGTAGCCAACAGGACTGACTTCTACTTCTTCACCACTCACAACTGCCAACACAAATTCAGCATTGTGTAATGAGAGAAAGGAAGTGAACAAAGCTAAGCGTTTCTGAAAACATGGTTAATGGTCTAGATTCTCTCATGTATACGTCATAAAAAAGAGGCAGGAAGAAAGCAGGATCACACTTAGGTTTTTTTCCTCATAACAAAATTTCACCCTATAATGTCTCAAATCAATTAATATTCCAGAAAAAGGGCATCTCTTATACCTCTTTGTGTGAGCGGGCAAAGCTTCACTTATTCCAGTAACTGCTTTGGCTTTTCTAAATCTGACGACAGGCAGCAAGAAGGCAAGAGACTGAACTAGGTGTTTCCCTGGAACAGGCTTCTCCTGTAGACAGTGTAGAGCTAGCACACCTTTAGAACAGAATAGGCCTCAGCTGCAGGTTTAGAACTGCTCCCCTAGTCCAAATTTATAGGGAAAAGTGCATTTTTATGGTGGGAGGAAGTGACCAAAACAGAAGCCAATGATAACATACCAAGTAACTGCTCTCAATAGAAAAAGCCTTGCAAGCCCTGGAAGCTGATAAGGCACGACTTTTCTGCTATGAGCAGATGTCTGGCATCTGAATACAGCTACCAGGGACTGAGGAGCAGAGATCCCTCACTACACCCAGGCCCAAAGCCTCACCATTCTGGGCCTGCTTTGTACTTGGATGGGGATCATCCTGAAAGGTTAAGGTGCAGGAAGCACAAAGCTCTGTCAAACGGAGATCACAGAAAGTACTTGAAAGACCATTTGGTACAAGAATTGATACTAAACTGGACAGGAAAAGGCAACTGTGCCAAGGATGAATCTGGAGCAGAACCAAAATTTTTCTTCAGGTATATTTTAAAATGCTCAGACTCTAGGGATTGGAATAACTTCTCATCTTATCATCAAAAAAGGACCTGATTCTGCTCATTGCGTTCAGTGGAGTCCTGTCCCTGAGCACTAGTACAACAGCAAAGTTGGAAAATTTGAACAATACTGGTACATCACAGTTAGTTCCTACTGTTTTGGTTTTTTGGGGGTTTTTTTGTTGTTTTTTTTTAACAGGGACAAATTCTGTCACTGTCACAACAGTCTCCTTCCTCAGCGAAAGTACCAGTTCAGGCCCTAACAGTGATCTGCTGTTACTGCCTTGCAGAAAAACATACCCAGTGCCTAGTCCTTGTCTGGGAGGAAGGGCTCATCTTCCTCCTTAAGGCAAGTGTCCTTAATGCTAGGCACCAAACAGTATGTTTCTAAAAGGTCTTTTGCAGCAATGTCTTGTTATTAATGCCAGAACCACTGAAAAGGCCCATTTGGAAGTTTCTCTTAATGACTTGGTCTCTACTGTGATGCTCATTATCGGGCCACTTGCTTCAGCTACTGGTAGACACAGCGTATCATTTAGCAGAAACTACCTCTTAGCAATTTCTCTCACACATCAGACAGCTTTTCACAGAATCAGATTGCAAGAATGTCTAGCTCTATCTTGAGAGAGTAGTTTCTTTCACAGTTATTTAAAAAGAGTTACTAAACTTTGTTACAAGCTTAAAAATATGAAATATAGTAACAACAACTTAAAAATAAAATCCAATACTATTTTTCAAGTTCAAAGTCCTAATTTTCTTCAAGGTGTCCTCACTTCCTGTGGTCTCTGAAAATCTTCAAGGACCGCTCTGAAAGCCAAGGTGTTATAAAAAAAAATGATAATTGAGCTACATCTGCATGTGAGTTTTTTAAGGCAGTGCTTTACACAGAAGTGGTTGGTTGGTTGACTTCTGGCATGCCCTTCTGTTTCACACAATTTCCTTCAACTGTTATTTGTATTACAGTAGTTTTAAGAGACAAGTTTTAAGAGAAAAAGGCCTCACTTGCTACACACAGTGTACAGCACTTGAGAAAAAACAGGACTCAAAAATCCCGCACAGAAGGCAGTAGGACAATGCCCAACAAAAAAATCACCAACCGCAACAGGATGCACAGAGCATGCCTTGTCTCTCCTCTGGATTTCACATGTGTTTACCTACCTCTGAACGAGTTTCCGCTCCACAAGGAGCAGAACTGCTGCTGCTGTTAGCAGCAAACGTGGTGCTTGGTTTCTGGCCAGAAGCCACACGCTTCAGAAGAAAGGCCTGACCAAGGGCAGAAATGGTAGCTGTCACTTTTACACATCTACAAACTGAGAACACACCTTTTCTACTTCATCGTATCACGGAAAAAAAATAACAATCACTCTCAATCATTGAAGTGAATAAAGTCCAATTTCCTGCGTTTCCCAATAGATTAATATTTATACCCAAGATGTGGCAAGTTTCCAACAATGTTCTTTTGAGATATTTGGAAATGAATCCTTCTCCTCCTTCCAACTCCCCATCTTCACCCAACATGAAAATTAGAGTAACTTGTAACTTGAACTCACACAGTATATTTTTTCCTCCCTTAATCACAGAATTCCAGGTCACCTGTTTTCAGGAAACTTGCAAGATCGTTGCATGTCCTTGCTTACTGCAGGGGGGGTTGGACTAGATGACCTTTAGACTCATAGAACCATAGAATTGTCTAGGTTGGAAGGGACCTTTAAGATCATCTAGTTCAAGCATCAACTTAACTCTGATAAAAAAAAAAATATCACTAAACCATGTTTCTAAACAATGTCTACCAGTTTTTTAAATACCTCCAGGGATGGTGCCTCAACCACTTCCTGGGCAGCCCATTCCAATGCTCAATAACCCTTTCAGTGTAAAAAATTTTTCCTAATATCCAATCTGAACCTCCCCTGGTGCAACTTGGGGCCATTTCCGCTTGTCCTGTCGTCTGTGACTCGGGAGAAGAGACCGACCCCTGCCTCTCTACAGCCTCCTTTCAGGTAGTCGTAGAGAGTGATAAGGTCTCCCCTCAGCCTCCTTTTCTCCAGGCTGAACAACCCCAGCTCCCTTCGCCACTCCTCATAAGACTTATTCTCCAGACATCTCACCAGCTTCGTTGTCCTTCTTTGGACCTGTTCCAGCACCTCAATGTCTTTTTTTGTGGTAAGGGTCCCAAAACTGGACACAGTACTCAAGCAATAAAGTACAACTGGTGCCGAGTACAGGGGATTAAGGTCCCTTCCAACCCAACATATTCTATGATTCTATGATCTCATAAACTCCTATTGGTCTCAACAAGTCTGTTTTTCTGCCTGGCTAAAAAAAACCCAACAAGCTGAAGCAAAACATTTCCCTCACCTATAAAGAATATAAAAAGAAATTTCCCTATCTTCTAATAATAGTGGTATATTTCCAGCATGCTACAGAACAACTTTAAATGTACCATCTCAAAATTACTGTGGAGAAAAGATGGTTAGAGCAAAGCCTATAATGTCACACATGGTGAGCTCCACATAGTTTTGCCATCCAGTTTTATGCTTCCCCTACACAGAAAACCAGTTTGTTTGCAGGAGACAAACTCAGTACTGCCTTAGGACACAGAGTAAGACAGCAAGACCGTTAGCTAGTCTAGAGATAAGTTTCTTAGGGACAAGGCAGTTGGGCAGAAACCAGCTGAATTTCCAACCAGACAGCTGCTTGTCTCAGGCTACAACACTGGTGCATTTGCCTGATGCTTCGAAGAGGAGCTCCTTGCTCTACAAGACTACGAAGGCATTTGGGAGAGGCACAGTGAAAGAAAGCGGTATGTGCGCGATTATGAACTCCACAGCGAGAGAATAAGAAAGCGGGAGATTTTGCTTTCTTCTCCCGTTCTTCTGTGCCCACTCTTTCTCTTCAGCCTTATGAGGTTCAACATGTGATCGCACCAGGAAGATCTGTGAGCAGCCAAGCTAGTAATCTCATTTCCGAAGTCAGAAGAGTCAAGCACATTGATGCAGCGATTTTCTCCTTTTCAAAAAAGAGATGATATACAGGATTGGGTGTTGGCTAATGCCCTGCAAGGGTGGGAAGGAAGGCAGCAGACAAGAGTGAATGTAACCTTTCCCACAAGCATAGCTGGCTGTGAAAGACAATACCTGTGCTCCCACAACAGGGGAGCACCTCGGCCCATTGACTGCACACTCACTTTAGTCCTAACTTCAATCAGACCATAACAAAGAACCATCCCCTGTCACCAATTTTCCAAATATCAATTTTGAACATTGACAGTGGTTTTGATTAAGGTGCATGGGACTGTTCATCGGTGTCTGCGAGTACTTTAAAACTGAGAAGCACTACAACCAGGGGCAGGGTTCTGTTACATAGAGACACGTTTACCTGGTACCACTTTGCTTTAGCAACCTGAGGTCCTGGGGTTTTTTTAAAGCATAAAACATGTCACATGCACAAAGTGAGGAGGAGACACCATGGTTTATAAAAAGCATTACAGTTAAACAACTTACCAGCCAGAATACCCCAACAAGCCACACTGTCCACAAACATCCACTTCAAAGGCATCACTTGAAATCATCAGTCTCTCCAGTAAAAGCATGCTGGCTCCATATCCTATCAAACAATCCCGTTCCATCTCCCCAAGACGTAAACCACCATCACGGGATCGACCTTCAGTGGGTTGCCTTTGAAATAAAGATTTGGAAAAAATGTAGTAAGTATTCCAGAACGTACATTCTACAACTCTAGGAATGCTTGTCTTCAAACTGTAGGAACTGTACAGGATCAATGGACAGCAGCATTCTGCAAACCAGAGTTACTGATCTCACAAAGGTGTTAGTTGAAGGGATTCATCTTTGCCCCCGCACTGGCCGTATCATGTAGTTCTGTGAGTGGTAACTGCAGGGTCAGGCCATAACTCTACCTCACGGACTAGAGCTGAATAAGTGAAAATAAAAAGAGACCGAACAGTATCCAAGACAATCTGGACACAGATTTGGTACTCTTTTTTGATGAGACGTTCATTATAGTTTGTAGCTAACTAAATGAAACAATATTCAGCAACTAATGAATGAATCTCCAAACTAATGTTTCAGCTGAACTACAGATAAGACTAAATTCTTAAAATAAAGCCATTTTTGATCTCAGAATACCAAAACAAAGCAGCAAACAAGTAGTACGCATATTACTTACTCATTATTGAAATCCTACTTTTTTTTTTTTTAACACTTAACTACTTTCCTTTTTCATGTCTGACAGTTATTAGACTAATTTTTGTACTGTATGGGTTCCTGTTTTTCTAGTTCCTCCATACAAATCAAACTCTCTTTTTGCCTGGAAAGACTTTCTGTTCTCATAGTGCTAGAGGAAAGTTTCAAGAAAGCAGTGAAAGTGTACACTAAAGATTTTGAGGTAAAAAGGCAAGGTACAATATATTATTTAACATTATGACTGTATAAGCCAATATTTTTTTTTGTTGGATATAGTCAAGATTTTTTAACCTCGTTTGTCATACTGCAATTTCATACAGTATCAGTTCAATTCTCATGTACTAGCACAATGCTGTAGTATTTCGGTTGCAAATATTAGAGTGAACTATGAAGCAAAAATAATCTTAAATTCCTGAAGCACTAACACATTGCATGCATTTTATTAAATATTTCCATCTTGGTATATTCCCTGAAACATGACAACAAAGAGAAGGAATTAGAAAAATGTTATTTGCAATCATAAGAGGTTTCACTGCTCAGTGAAACCCCATATTTATGTGCAGCAGTGTCAACCACCTAGAATATCCAATGACAGATCTCATAACTTTTGGAGTATATTTGTTTATATTATTTCAAACAACTATATTTGTTAAGCATGCTAAATATATTAAAAATGAAATTTTGTCAACTTATTGCAACTCAGAGAAAAGGATTTACAAAAGCCTTCAACATCTAATAATCTTTTGTAACAAGTGTAAAAAAATATACTTAATTACCACACCAAAGTATCTTCTCAAGATGCAAGTTGTATTTGTTTTTAGGGGGTAGTAGTTTCCCTTACTCTGACCACACTGGAACCTCAAAACTAATCTGCTTGTAATTCAAATCGTCCTTTTCATTCATATAACCTTCTATTTTTCCCACTGTTGGGAGAATGGATAGAAGTTGTTTACATCCTGATTAAACTCCCTAGGGCCCCCTCCCCAGATGATGGCACCATCACTGTTCAGGCGCTATTTTAAAGGACTGACCCTGTGGTGAATGCAGTTTCTCTTCTGAAGTCCCAAGAGGCAGATTTGAAAAGCAGCTGGGGCCTCCAAAGATACTGGCATTTGCTGTGGTGCTAGAAGTGCCTGAGTTTCTTTGATCAACTGACTTTTATAATATTAGTTAATGCACAAGCCTACTTTCAAAAGCTTCACCAGGTGCTCTTCCACAGGATAAAATGACAAAATAGCTTTATAAATATGAGCCCCAATAAAGTCTCAATCCAATTAAGGAAGGATAAAAACTCTTGAAAAATGATGGGGTCCCAACTCCAGCCCTTTAAGAACTGATACGCCGTGGTCTTTCAACAGATACAGGATGAAGACTTCCAAGGCAGTTCAAATACCATTAAAAAAAACAACAACACAACAAGCCACCCGAAACAAAACACCCCAAACTTAAGTCTTAAGCTCTTAAGTGTTTCACTCCCACTATCAAAATGACCTCATTTAAAAAAAACAGAACAAACCAAATCCTTCCTCCCTAAAAAGCAGTTTTCTGAAGTACCAAAAATTTCAATATTGAGATTGAAACTTTGAAAAAAAGTCTAGCTTGTGCTTCTTAAGTCTATTAGATTTTTCTTCCAGCTCACATCAGTTTGAAAATTCCTCATACTAAAGGTTGTTTACAATGTTAAACCAGTATTTATAAAGCATTTGTGCTTCCCCTTTCCCGCTATACACACGTACACTGCAGCTGTTGCCGTGGGCAACTATTTTCATTTTTTATTCTAAATATAACATTCTGAAAACAAAGCAGACTCTTGAAAATAAGACTGGGAATATCATTAAAAAGAGATATTTTTCATCTGTAAAAAAAGTAAGTTCTTAAAATTCTTAAATGCTAAATAAAACACAGTGATTCTTTAAATAAAAAAACAAATAAGGCCAAATGGTCTTCATACTATTTGCCTACTGCATTTAGAAAAAAGCATAAAACAATTAACGTCGGCATTTTTAAGCACATTAAGAATATATTGGCACTACTTCTGCATTTTCTGGAAGAACAGTGGGTTCAGCTTCATGGTCCTGTTCCTTGTTTCATTGGTCAGAGGGGGGAAACAAGTCTACCCCCATGAATAAGAGCAGGCCTTGTAGGTCTCAGCAGACCTCTCTTGTGCCTGTTATGGAAAACCAGTGGCTAACTCAAAATGGGGAGTCATTGGCATAAACACTGATCTCCATGAAGTGGAGTATTACCTAGAAAAACACTGCCTGAAGGAGGAGGGCGTACCGTGCTCCCACAGCCCCAGAGCCCGGAGAGGAGCCCTGACCAGTTGTCATCTCATTACTCCCTGGCAGTATAATAGGAACTGGAATATCTGATGAGTTCAAAAGACGTGCAGGTGGCAGCTCTGACAATGTCTATCAAAACAACTATGCATGCAGAAAGCTTATATTGATCTCTTATAAGGAAAACTAAAAGCAGTTTATCTATTAAAAAGATTTAGCAGGACTGGGTATCTAGGCAACACCATATATAAAACTATGTTTTAAATTAATTGTCAATTACTCATGGCAAAATAAATTAAGTATTGCATTTCATTTAAGAAATACCAATTCTGAGGGCAACATCTTGGTGGTTTTGACTGTGTTGACAGAGTGCTGCTTTGCAAGTCTGCAAAGTCTTGTTTTAATCAGAATAATGTCTAGAATCAGTGACATTCTAGAAACCCAAGTCTTCTACCTTATTCCAGATGGAAATATAGCTTTGCTCTGTCAGTTAAGGTACAATTGATATACAATTAAATGCATTTCAAGACAACAACAGCCAAATTCCATGTTGGAAGCTGTTACAGGATTACTTTTAAAAGCAAAAAACAATGTTAGAGGCATTTTACTCTCCAGGAAGTGCAATGGATGATAAAACAATAGTCAGTATGAAAGCTGGCAAAGCAGACTCTCTCAGCAGAGGCGATGGCAATAACAAAAGTTTAATTAGTTGAGGAGAAAAGAGAAAATTCCTAAAAAACTAGTCAAGAGGCAGCATAAACTGAACATCCACCAGCTTTCCTGAAAGTCAAATAAAGAGCCCTTGCTACATAGTACAATGCTACTGACTGGAACAAAGAATTCAAAGAAATTAAGGGGTGGGGGAAATCACACCACCTTCATCTTTACACGTAAACACCACCTTCACTTGGGGTTTAGGTTTCATTTGAATTCAGTATCTCTAAACAGCTAAGAAGTTGGGGTGACAATACAAAAGCAGATCAAGGGACTTGGATAAGTGAGGAAATCCAGTAAACCAACTGCGTGCACCGTTAGCTAAGACAGTGAGTTTTCATTTTCACATGAAGCACCAATACCGTGACTAACACGTTGAAGAACAGAAGATGGAGCAGATAGATCATTATTTGGGAATAGCACTTATTTTCATATAGGCAAGCAGCTGTGGTTAGGAAGTAACGGTTCTGCTACACTTGCTCTTCTCATGGGGTTGGTGGAAAAGTTCAGCCAAGAATTACAAAAACTTTTCACGATTTGTCTCCCAGTTCAACCACTGGTATTTACTTCCACGGAAAGTGTGAGACAACTTCAGTTTGTCCTACAAACAGCATGAGGTTGAAAAGCCAGAAGGCATGGGAAATAGGCAATGAAAAGCAAAAGAGAAAGATACTTCTGTATCAGGTACAGCAGAGACCTGCCCCTCCATTCTCCAATAGCACATCAACAGGTAGAAGCTGCATCTATTAAAAAGCACAGATTTGCTAACTTGTGCAGTCGGGTAAGGCAAGAGAAGTGGATCAGCATATGATAAGAGGCATAAAAATAAATTAAGAATTAAAGAATATGAATCATGCTTGCTATAGGGAGGAGTAAGGGCAGGAGAGACGTGACTTTGTGCTTACGTCTCAAAAATGGTACAAAAGGGACTGGTCAAAAAGAAGAGTAACACCATGCAGTAGGTGAGGTTTAAATGGTGTACGTGATAATCTAGAAAAACTGGCAAAGGACATTTGGCACAATCTTTTCTAGAATATTCAAGACTAGCTGGCAACTCACTTTCTGGCAAAATTTAGCAAATAATCCTACTGTGAGGGAGAAAGCTGAACTACATGATCTGCTAGAAGCCTCCTCAAAGCAAAGCCTGTGCCATTAAACTGTTTCTTCGAGAGCCAGGAATATCAGCAATTTAGAACATGAGTTCTAAGCCACGCAGCTTGGCTTTAAGGAGAAAAAGTAAGTAACATCAGGGAAAACAGAATGCTTCAAATTCCCCAAAGGTCCAGATAACATAAGCCCACCTCCAGGGGCTTGTATTACCTATTACTTGGAGTACATCTGCTTGACTTCAAAATTTGACACCAGAAGACATTAACATGGTAATCAACCTTTTGTTGGGGAGAAACCCAACTTCAGGCTTAGTTTTAACATGGCAGTTAACTGGGCAAATAAAAATGGACATTTACTACTCGCATCTCTGTAACTTTTGCAATTTATTAGTGTAAAGGTGCTATTCTCCTGCATGGTATTGAATGACAATTGTGGAACAGCACGTACAACCCTAAATTGAGTTTTAGAGTTGAATGGAAGAGTCTGTGAGGCAAAGTGCAGTAAACCAGGCATGCACATTATTCTAATGCTTGTTTGCACTACACTAGAGCCAAAGCATTTGATTTGCCTTGACAGGTAAAGACATGGGAAGCATCAACATTAACCTGCTGAATACCAAAGGATGCTGAAATATTTAAAGAAATTTCTTCTTTCTACTCAGACCCAATTTTGCAAAAGTTAAAGAAAAAAAAATCCTCCTAAAACACCTACTATATGAGCAATCTGTCAGGAAAGGGCCACAGTGTGCACTGTGAATCAGTGTGTGGTATTTTTACCAGCTGTTAACAGAAGTCTGAGAAGCAAACTCAGTTTTGGACCACACAGAGGACACCTGGACATTCAGACAACTTCCTGCCACAGTCTACTGTGAGAGCTTTTAGTCTGTAACAGTGTATTAATATATAACAGCATCTTGTGTCAAGTCTCAAAAGGTAAACAAACTTTTATATACTGCCAGTCAGCTGGGCACACTTCTGAATGTACACAAGAATTTTGTGCTTAGCCTGTAACGATACCTGGTGAGCACTGCTCTGGGTCCTCGAGCTCTTGCATGCATTTTATCCAACACCATGTGCTTTAGTTTCTGGTAATACACAGGGCCAAAATAGATATATGCTTCCAAAGGTTCCCTGAAGGAATAAAAAAAAGACCAAAAAACAAAATAAAACCAATATTCACAGTTAGGCCATACTTACCTTATGAGAGACAAGTGTTGTGTACAGAAGGAATTTGGAACAATTTGGTAATCAGGAGTCAGAGAGAAACGTGTCCTAGAGAAATTGTCAGGACAATCAGTCTGAAAACTCAGCAGGGAACCCTTCTGAACACAAGAGCAGTACATTTTCAGTGGAACATACTGCTGTATGCATTCTAGCGAGGAACAAGCTCCTGAACCCTGGCCATACGCTGCGCAGGCATCCCACTATAGCTGCACGTACCTGCGTCAGCTCTACCATGTCAAGTCCCTCCTCTGCCTGGGCAGGAGTGTTTCAATAGTGTCATCAGTAACCGATAAAGACTGTAAATGTGTCAGACCCTGAGGAGTGACTTAAGGTATTTCTACTTACATTCCTTCATTTTACATCATTCACACACAAAACCACGGTAACCATACACATAAACAAATACATGCAGCATAAATGCTCAAACCATCATTTTTATAGAAGCACTTGAAGGAAATTGCACTTGCAAGGACTTGCTAGGAGCTTGACAGTCTTCCCATCCACTACTTCTCCCTGCACACCACTTTGAAGCACAACCCCAGAGCCAGAGGGGCGAAAGCCCTCCCTGAGGGGCTGTGCATCAGCAGCTCTATCCACAGGACAAAAATCGCTGCCCTGGCTGGCACTGGGGGCTCAGATGAACCGGGTAAAAGGGCTCTTGAGAACTGTGTTCAGGCCCTTGCATCAGCTTGGGAACATCTGTAAGCAGTACAGAGGGTGTTACTCCTTTCTAAGAGCTGGAGCAATGGCTAAAGATTTCTGTGTTTAAAACACCACCAACTGCAAGAACAGATAAGCGCCTAAAGATTGGAAAGGAAGAGTTGAGAGCATTCAGCCATTTCCCAGCTACCACCTTCAGCACTAAGAATGACCAGATTTAACACACTGCTGCTGATTTAGTTTTAAAAAAAAAATGTACGTGCAATGTAAAAACAAGCAGGAGACAACAGTATTGCACCTCCCATTCAGAGTCATTACTGACACAACGCAGTGTTATTCCAAAAGCTGCCTACTGAAGAAAATAATAAAACTTAACTAGACATTTGGAACTTGCAAACTTCCACATTGTTATGAAATCTGCCTTAAAATTTCATAACAAAATAGATTAAGCATGTGAATTTGCTTGGAAAAATATCAGTATCCTACAGCAAAGTCTCTAAATAGGGCACTACAAAGCTGAAGTTTGGGGACGGGATTTTTATGTCTAGATGACATTATTCTCCCTAGCAAACAAGATTAGTCAGATTTGTTGAAAGTTACCATGATGTATCAACAAAAAGTGTTTCAAATACCAGGATACTTGATATACAATTTATGGAATATGGAGTGGGTAAGGAGAATAAAATTATCTTTCTGAAACAAAAAGAGAAACAACATATGGAATAAGAGTGTAGGAAAAGCAATTAAAATAAAAAGGATTTTTAAAAAACCAAACCCACTTACGAAAGAAACCTAAACTTGTTCCTTAAGAAGGAGACTGGCAGGATAATAAAAATAGCAGGAAAGTAGGATTAAGATACATTTTGGAAGGGCAGGCATGTGAAGCCATATGGCCTTTTCCTGTTCCTAAACTATCTTATGTTCTTTGAACTCTGTGGCTCAGAAGCCAGTCTGATCAACACAGCAGGAAGTTTGCAGATTAGAGTATAATGCCAGACTGAATCATTGTGTAATTGAAAGAAGAAAAAAGAAAAATGAAAAAAGAGCACACACAAAATATTCCCAAGGACCAGACACCTGCCTCCAAATTCATATTTTACAGTACTATTAAAGTCAACATGAAAATCTTATCTGATTCCAAGCATATATAAGATTTGCTGCCAGAAACTTGAAATTTCTTACAATGCCTCAGAAAGAAAAAACCTTGATTTTATCGTTTTTGTCATGCAGTAGAAGTTGGGAAATTTTCATATGTACTACAAGGGCCATTCACATTACAGCCATTCAAATACTAGTAATTCTTAAAATGCGGAACTACAAAATACTTCTAAGAAAAAAAAGAACAGTAGTGCACCATTCTTCAGCCCCTTCCCTCCATCTTACAGAGCAGTTTGTAAATAAGAGAAAGTTCCTGAGCTCTGAAACACGAGAAGATTTTTCAGATGTGCCTCAACAGGATTTCCCCACTCCCCTGAAAAATCTAAATCTATCGAGCAGATTCTTACCCAGTGATACCAGATGTTACGTAGTCCTTCCCTAGGTAGTTATAACCGTGGCGTATAAGATCTTCACACACATCCTTAACTTTACTGCCTCCAAAAGCTGTTCCATAGTGAAATCTGCCATCGAGGACCCCAGCTTTTCCAGCCAGGAGTTCAATTAACTTTCCCACCTGCTCAAAGAAACACAGAGTTAACAGCCTGCTCGCCAGTACGGGCACATTGCTGGGTTGGTCACAGCATACGTTAGCCAGGCAAAGTGTCTGAGATGGCAGCCTGTGTTGTTGCATGTAACAGGAGGAGTGGAAGAAGCCCAAGAACAGGGAGTGTGAAGGGGGAAAACCGGACTCTCATCACAGGGCCTGGAAACACCTTTAGGGTCCAGTCAGGCAGCTCCATTTTTTTCCAGTTGTCTGGAAAATGAACAGGATCCAGTGTGGCCTTTTGCTCTAGGAAACAGCCTCAGAGACTGACACACTACAGTGTGGCAGAAGGAACAGAAGGGAAGAAGCTAACAAAGAAAAAAAAAGATCTGAGGCTGTACAAAGCAATCAGTGGAGGTCCCATATAAAGGCCAGGCTGTGAGGTATTTAGTGTGACCCTGTAGCACTGGTGCAAAACTTGCCTCAGTTGCAGGGAAGCGTGTGTAATGCAAGAAATTATATAGATCCAGAACTGCTATTCAAACTCCTCTCCAACCTTTGCCTCACAGTCTGCCCCAGCCAGCTTAGTGGCTATTGGCAATAGGGAAGGAAGACGGAGAGCAAGACATTTTCAAACAGAAAGGGTGCACGTGAGGGATTCAGTTGTTTTCCTGTTAGCTTGATACAGACCAAAATGAGAATGATGCACAAACAGCCCACATTCCTACTCCTTTTACAGCAGGATGTCTCAAAACATGCAAAACAAGAGGGCTGAATACTTCTAGTAGAGTAAGCGTGTGGCATGATGACTGGAGAATATTCTCAGTGAAACCATGTTTCAAACTTTTCTTTTGTTTCTTCCTTCTAATCAACTTCACTTTCCTTATCAGGGGACACTGTCTTTTTAATCATAAGAGAACCACTAACCGTCATACGCGATGGGAAGCCATGAGGGTTCATTATGATATCTGGACAGATTCCTGTATCGCAAAATGGCATGTCTTCCTGGGGAACAATCAGCCCGCACACCCCTGCAGAAGAGAAAACATTTCAATTCACGAACAGCAAACCACCAGCAGGGCTGATGCTCATCACCAGATTTTCTTTAGTGTTTTTCTCCTCCTCTCTTTCTCATGGATCACTTTTTACCCAGATTCATTACCATGACCAGTGCTCACAACCTGCAGGCTAGAAGAGAGCCCTTGTGACAGGAGTGGCAAAATTAGCATACCCTTACATAATGCTCCCAGTGATTTGTGAGTTAGCAAATTAGGGAAGAAAGCTTTGGATACAGTTTTTCAGAGGCAACCAGAAACTTCTGGCCAGTCAGACTAGAATATATCAAGGGAGACCTAGTTTTTAAAGCTGATGCTATAATTTCCTGAAAAAAAATAATGAAGAAATCAGGCCTCTTACAATATCTCTTTGGATGTACAAAATTATTATTGAATCAAAATTTTTTTATCATATGCATCTTTGCTAAATACTGTGATTAAAAACAGATTAAGTGAATACTTTGACAGGGAGTGAGAGAAGTAGAGGAAAATAATAAAAATAACTAAAGACTTTTTCAGGTAGCATTCATTTGCTGAGCAAAGACTGCTTTCAACGAATTACAAAGTACAATCCACTCCCCAGACTGCTGATATCTTGTCAGTCCAAGAACAAAAACTGTACCTTTAAAAGTTTTAGAAGCTGTTTTGAGCCTCCATTAGTACTGGATGTAAAACAAACAAAACCTCCCAAACTCTAAAACTATTTAGGAAAGATTAAACAGAAACATGAAAACTCGTTTAAAGTAGTCTATCACACATCCCAAAATTTTCTTTCCAACCCTTACAACTATTTCTAAAGTGAATTCTGCAGATCAAAATACTGCAGCTATAAATGACCAAGAGATCTAACATTCAGATTCAGGTGCTAAAATGCAGCTGCTTAAGCCCATACTCCTTTGAACCGAAGCTACTGTTTCAGTTGGGCAATTTCTTCCAGAAGCCCTTAGAGCTGAAGGAGCCTGCAAGCTATTTGAGATCAGCCTGCTGCAACTGCCAGAGCACGCTTTGGGAACAGTCCTGGAGCGGAGGGGGCTCCTGGAAGACTGAGGGTGCTGGTTACATCCCTAAAAAGGCATCCCCCGACCAGCCAGTTCACAGGGGGATATTGGCGTCTGCTCAGGAGGGAGCTCCTCTTCCACTGTCCAAGCAAGACAGGGATAGGTGTGTGGGACAGTAGTTAATAGAATGAGAATGGTAAGTATGGGGGAAGGGAGCAGGGGGGAAAAAAAAAAAAAAAAGGATTGGAGCGTCTGGGGCACGGGGGGTGTTCTTGTATTTAGTTTTTAAACCTACTGAAATTAATGTTCATTGTTATATTATGATAAATCAATAACATTCTTCTACTTCTCCCCACCAAGCAGCAATCATTTGCTGAAAAAGAAAAAAAAACAACCCACAACCCACTATCTCTTTTGCGCACAGCTTTTTTATCCTAAAATTGTACATATAAATACTTTATTATACATGTATTATGACGCATACGTTTTGCCTTATTCGCATTTACTTCTAAGAAAGCATTCGGTTGCATCTGGACCTCACGGCACCTGTAAGCCAAAAATTAAATCTTAGCTAACTTAAAATTACTTTAGGCTCTGAAAACCTTTTATATGCCAAGCTGGTTCCCATAGCAGACAGCCACTGTGTTGTTTGTTTTGTGTGAAAGTGAATGATAAAAGATCCATGAAATCGACACAGAAAGGCAGAACAGCAGAAAGAACTGAGGGCTCTCCATCATAGCGGCTTCTACCCTCCGCTGACTTGTATAACAATGGGACCTACACACCCAACTGCAGATCTAACACAGCTGTGCATTTCATTAGATGAAGAGCACTAGTGACACAAGTAAATAATTAACTTATTCTGGTCCGCTGACTGTGGTTATGAGACCAGTCATAGCTGACAGATTTTAATACAAGTTAACACAAAGACGGCATAATGAGCTTAGAAGTTAAAAACAAAATATTTAGACAGAATCCAGCAACGTGAAGCTCACTAGGCCATTTGTAAAGTTTCTATTTTACAGAAGGGGGGAAAAAAAAAGAAAAAAGAGAAAGCTATAAAACCTCAATTCTCAGCTTCTGTATTTTAAGAAGTTACTGAGTTTATAACAGATCTATAGCTTGCCCATGTGTATTCTCACGTGTATGTGTTTTCTCATAAAAAAAACTTTAAAAAACAGAAAGACACCTTTTCTATATACAGAGCTACTTCGAAAAGCAAGTAACTGCAATTCATTTAAGACTCTAACGTGATTTTGTTTTGCAGCCATTTGCCTTCAGAGACTAATGCTTGCAGGTCTGCACTGTAAACTCCTGAATTTGCTACTCTTTTTCAGCCCTGGTCGCTGAGCCAGGGTTTGCAGCAGGGCAGGGAAAGGCAAGCCCAGCAGTTCTGCACTGCCCACCAGTTGCGAAAAAGTGATCAAGTGAATTAATCCATATAAGTGGAATTATCACTTGGAACTGGTTAAGAAAACAGTTAAGGAGAAGAGACTGGATTTAAGACAGCCTCAAGTTCCAAATGTTGCCCTGTTCAAGTATAAACTGCATTTCACAACTGAGCTGCTCAACTACTCCCCGTCCAATATTCATAAATAGGACACCATCAGACTAGTAGGTTACTTTGCTCTGTGGCTCTTACTACAGGTTATGAAGACAGCACATGAAAATTGCTCCCCAGCATTCATGCAAGACATCCGAAATAATTTGGTTTCATTCATTTCTCTTCCCCTCACGATTTTTCTATGCTGCATTTGAAATTTAGCAATACAATTTCAGACTAAATGCTACACTATGATGGGCCTGAATCTGCTCTCACCTATACACTCTGGAGTTCTCATCTAGGACCAGAATCAAACATTAACCACCAGGAAAAGCTGCGATTATTTCTCCAGATGAAACAAAAAACAAAATGGTTTTTTTTTAATGTGTGGACTAACAAGACAGTTGTATGCTTGAGCAAGAAAGCATCCAGCACCTTGTTATATCTCATTTCAATTGAAAATCAAAGTGAATTCTAGGGAAAAAAAAAAAATTGTACATCGATTTCATGTCAGCTTAGATTAAAAATTAGTGAAAATGCTAACAAATTTTTTTAAGATATCTCTCCATAAAAAAAGGTGGACTAATGACCCTGGCAGTTTACTGCAAGGATAACAGTTTAAATTAGAATGAACTTAAATCAGACATCTACAGCGGTTTAACATGCAAGTATAAAACAGCCATAGGCAGTGTTTTTCAATGCTATTGTATGCCAGCCAATAAATGACAGCCCCCTGACTATGCATGATGGCCCCCACCCTCGCACACGCTATCTGCATCAATCCCCACAGCATCTCAACACCCCTGGACCTCCCCAAGGCCCCGACAGACCATAAAGATCCCCTCACCCCCGTACTTTTGTCCTTTAGGAGTTTCTTTTTCTAATCAGGGGAAAATTCAGGTTTCCAGAATTGATATCTTTCCTGTGGTTGCTTTTACAGTTTGCTGACAAACACGAACATACACAGACTTGTAAAACAGCAGTTCGGCAGAGAAGTGGAAGGGGGGCGGCGGGGAGAGGGCAGGGACAAAACACAACAGTATGGGAAAGTTTTTTACCAGCTACGGTAAGATGCCTTCTATACACACACATGCCAAACGAAAAAAAAAAAAATAATCATCAAATAAGTCAAAACAACCTAATATAGAAAACTAATTACTAGCAGCAGGAGGGACATTAGAGAGCAAAGGAGACTAAGTGAATAGAAGCAGCAGTAATACCAGTTTCTATCAGCAAGATAAAAAGAAGTGCATTGCTAAATGTGCTTGTTTACTTATTCTAATGATATGGTGTTAAAAGAGCTAAAACGAACTTGAAAGGCTTCTAATTTTAGATTTACCAGATTTGCCAGAATTTGGAAATAGTCTTGAGAAATAAGACTACGTCATATAATTAAGAGGAGTTGTAGCCATAATGCAGCACCGTGTATTACAGATAAGTGACAAACAGACCTGTAAAAATTGCTAAGGTTAAACAAAAACATACATCTGCTTCCAAACTCTCTAATTACATACTGTGTTGGCTAACTAAGCATAAAACAAGTCCAGAAGAAAAAAAGTGCTGCATCACATAAGCTTTGTTCAATATTGAATCATTCACTGATCTATCATATCACTTGCTACATCCCATTTGACATAAGAGGTAAAGAACAGAATTAAAATTAACAGATAAATAATGCATAAGTAAACTTGATTAGTTTTCTTATTAAAAACATCACTCTAAATGAGAGGAGGTGCTAGAAGACAATACAGTTTGTACACTGCTTTCCCATGAGCTGCTGAATGGTCTGATGTGATAAATTTGCATAGTCTGAAGCACACAAAGAGCTGATTAATTGAAACCCTTACAATGCTTCTGGAAGCAGCTATTGTAAAACAATAACCATAGGAACTTTACAAAATACACATGGCTGAATGAGTCAAGAGCTTAATAAAATGTGTGTTCAGGATACACTATTTGGAAACAGAATTAGAGATTTTTATTCTGTGCCATAAAATGCTAAATCACCCTAATTTCAGAGGTTCAGTTGAGGATTTACTGAAAAGGTCAGAAGGTTACCTGTTTGCTGCTTGAGATAAAAAAATGCTGTAATTTTCTTCTTAAGACAGCAAGCTAAGCTGCAGTTTTGTTAAAAATAAATAGAAAAACAGTGTAAGATTTTTTTAATGGCATTCTGACATCTCATTGTCTCATATTCGACTTCTGGAAATAAAAATAAGGTAAGAAATTCCTACTTTTCCTGATGCCTAATAACTACTAATCATCCCACATTCCTGCAGTCGGTGACAGTAAATTCTTTTTAATGCCATTTCAACCATTTAATTCGTATAAACCCGCTGATGTTTTATTAGAGATAAAGTACTAAGTCAGGCTTGTAACACGGGGGAATATGCCACGAGTAGCTATTTAACATCTTACTTTACATGATCTGCTTATACGTACAGTACAAGTGCCCATTATAAGGAGAAAGATAAGTTGTTCTCAGCTATGAAATTAGGCAAGCAGAAGCCAGATGCTCAAACTAGTAAAAATTTCAAAAATAAGCAAGGTCGGACTTTGGTAGATCAGCAGTATTGTCATGAAGTTTATGTAGTTGACAATGCTGTGAATGGATTTTGTTTTGACACTAAAGAACATGGTTCATTTAGGAAAACAAAGACCATCTTTCATGAATTTAAACTCGCTTCCTTGTCTTTAGAGCTGTTTAAGTGCAGATACTTCAGAAAAGTTTAATCCTTTATCTTAGATCTTCAGCTATTAAAAAGCTTCTGTTTGCCAGTTCAAACAATCTCTTGCTTAAATACAGTTTTTCCACTCCTCAGGAATACTGTTCAGTATTGCTGCTTAGTTCTGTGATCTACAGGACCTTTGTTGGAGGTGTTAATCCTTTTTCACATGAGAGACTGAGAAATGTTCTTTCAGAGAAGTGATATATTGCTTTTTTTCACATCAAAGGAGCCCAACTTTTTCCTCATTGTGACTTGTTGCAAAGCAAGAGGAAATCTGGAAATATAATAATTTAGTTTGTATGGAACTCAGATGAAGCTTCTTCAGCTTAACAATCCTTTAGCCTTCTGTGCTTTGAAAAGTGACCTTGCTTGAAGAATGCAAGACTAAAAAAATCAAAATAATTAACAAAAAAAGTTTCTTATCTTTCTGGAAAAAATATGATGCAATATAGCTAAAACAAAGCCCTAAAGCTCAAGATAAGTCCTCCCTGGTAGGTATATGTGTTTTTTGTGAGACATTAGGAGCTTAAGGGCTTATAGACTAAAGTGACATTCCCGCTCGGGAAGATCTGACTGCAACATCCAGTTTGAAGATGAATATTGAGATAGAGTGAAATATTTGCTGGTGTGTTTCCCAACACAACGTGATGGCCTCATTTGGCTTTTTTTCTCTGTCTCATACACTTCTTTGTTGACAAGTCTCGAAGGAAAGGCTGGCTTTTACGGGCAGTTTGGAAGGAGTGTACTTAAAACATAGACTTGAATAAAAAGAGGGTACGGTGGACAGGCCAGAAGTGGTGACCTTTGCCAATACAGTGTTGACATGTGAGAGGACACAAAGAAAGTAGCAAATAAGGAGTCAGTGGCATATATCTGTATTATTATAGAGGCCTACAAACTCTACCTGCATATTTAACAAAAGGCTCTTCTGTAACAAAATGCCAAAGCTGGTTTGTGAGATTTAATCTGTCATATCCCACTTTCCAATTCCGTTACTCCTTTTCTTTCTGGTCCAACAACAAAATACAGCTTTGGAATACAAATCAATTTGGGATACAGTAAAAAACCCATGAAAAAAACAACATGTGAAATGGGGGTTGTGCAATCTCTTATTTCACACATATTTAATTATTTTAAAACTAGTACTATAATTCTGTGAAATCAAATCTCACCTTCATGCATTCCTTCTAGAAAATAAAAATACTTCACAGAAAAGACTGACAATACAAAAAGGAGAGAGACATGCTTTCTCTACTCACTGAATCAAGGTACTTGTTAACTTAAGCTCATCATAGGTTTAAATGGCCCTATGATGGGCTTAAAGCTAACATTCATGAATTAAACTTCAAGTGGTAATCGCCTGCATTTAGACAAGGATGAGAGAACAAATTCAGGGCAAATTAAAAATACTCTCAATGGAAGATGTTAAACTGTTAATACTATGATCCCTGTTTCACAATTGTCTATATTCCTCCATTTTCCCGATTCCATGTCAGAGGAGGATGATACTAGCTGAATTTTTAAACAGCTACCAAAGGAGATTTTCCCTTTCCTTTTCATGCCTTTTCTACAGTTCTATCATTGCCTGTATTCTAATGGTAACGCCAGTATGTTTCTTCCCTGTATACTGAAGTCACAAAACTGTAAACTCCGCTGTTCTTGTCAGTATTTTTTTTTCTTGGTATCTAACACATATCTTCTCCACTAAGCACATTTCTCTCTGCTCCAGTTTATCATTACATCTTTTCCCATAATGTACTACACGCCAGTGAACTGAGAGGTCTGCTACCAGGAAGGATATGTATCCTAGTAGAATGTAATAATTTAGAATATGATCACTCCCTCGATCACAAGAGGTTACTACAAACTGATGTACTGGACACCTAACAAGCACACGTCTGCAAAGTCTGTATCAACTGTTGCCATGTTCCCACTCATATCACAGAATGATATGGGGTTGGAAGGGACCTCTGGAGATCAGCTAGTCCAACCCCCCTGCCAAAGCAGGTCCACCTAGAGCAGGTTGCACAGGGACTTGTCCAGGTGGGTTTTGAACGTCTCTGGAGACGGAGACTCCACCACCTCTCTGGGCAGCCATATCTCCTAAACCAAACAGAAAGAGACGTTTGCTATTCTGAATAATTGGTGGGTTTGGTTTATTATTAGTATAGGTCCCAATCACAGATACATTCTAACCTGATGCAATGCCAGGCATAATTATGGGTGCCCTCAAAGTTCCCTACAGTATTTAGGACATTGCTTTTCATTAGCATGGGATTTCCACAGGTATTTTACTTTGGAAAAAAAAATATTACTAATTTTCTATAGCTTCTGGGATGTTTAAAAACTACCACTAGGTTCCAACTCAGTGCGTATTAGTTTTTCCTGCACTTGACCATGAATATCAGGGTTTGATGAGTAGCAAAAATGCTCACGAGATGCCTGTCCTTCAAGACTTCTAAAATGAGCTTTTTCTAGACTGTGAGGTGCATTTAGTGGTATGGAAGGCCCTCTGCTCCCTCAAGTCATATTGCAGCCTGCCTGACACAATTCTGTTTCCTTCTGTCATTCTTTGACTTTCACCTTTTTTCCTCTCATGGTCCTAGATTCGTGGAGCACCCTTTCCCTTGATTTTTGGAGAGGTATGAAAATCAGTTCTCTTTAAATCTTGTTCAACTAACTATTTCCATAGCTGCACATCAACAGCCCAGGCTGAGAGAAAAACCTTACCTGCTTAAATTTTTTATGCAAAGGCCCAAAAATATTTTTCATATATTCTTCAATATAATTTGTAGGCTAATTTTTTTAATTCTAGTAAGAAAATTTGTCCTGCAGAGTAATGGTCATATTGTTATCTAATAACTTGCAGCTAAAATGCTGCATAGCACTTATAAGGAGAAAGGACTAATTGGACAAAGCTCAAAATTTATGAAAAAAATGGGATTTGCTCTGAAAGTTGTCATAAGTTTAAAACTACTGCACGTCTTCATTGTGTATGAGATTAAAAAATTATTTTTCAAAGAAACTCTAAACAAAACATTCCTGAAGGAGAATCTGCCTGGAGAGAAGGAAGGAATTGGGCAGTTGAACCATTTCAACTGCTCAACTCTTTCTGTTTGCCTCTGAACTAATAATCTGCCCCCTCACTTACCAAAACGATCCCATATGGCTGTAGTGCAAGAACTAGACTGGATTTTAAAAGGAAAATCAAGAATATACTGTTGCTTCTTTACTTTTTTGAAGCCTTCAATAGGTACTGGTTTCCAAATCACTTGGGGACTCAAGAGAGAATCACCTCCTATTTTCTGATCAAAAGCCATCTTGAAAATACAATCAGGAAAAATGTTTCAATGCTTATCAGATTTATTATTTCTTAATGACAGCAGAAACAATGGAAGAATTTCTTCAGAATACAGAGTTTCAAGAATGAGTTTTATGGGTTTATGAACAGATATGGTGGAAATAAGGGTAAATTTGAATCAGCACAACAAAGTCAAACCCATCATGATGCTGCGAGTGGAGTGGGACTGTGTCACAAACTGCTGAAAGGGAAGCTTTCAGGGAGCTCCTCCTAACAGAAATCACTCTCTTCCATGGGTCTTCTGACAAAGAGAACACTGTTCACAAAGGGCCAGTTTGTTTGCAAGACAACGTCCCTTGCCTAGCATCATAATTTCATGTTCATTGACTACAACTAATTTTAAGTATTAATATTTCAAATCTACACAGTGTCCTCCATTATTCCGCAGTTCCCTCCCTCAGATCTAGCGGGTATTTGTATTATCAGATGTAAGAGGATGGTTCCAGTTCCTCAGAAATCAAATCAAGGAAGTAAGGATTATTTTTTTGCTCCAGTAGTTATTAAGACAATATCGCATTTGCCCAGTAATAGGAAAGGAGTGTATGTGCTGCAACGGAAAGGATTTGGTAATACCAACCTCTTCGCCTCCCCACCACATCTGAGAAGAGACTGAGCAATGCTCTCAAACCAAAACAAGACTTAAAAATGTAACAAGATTACAACATTTGGGTAACAGGCTTAGCACAGCACATACAGTAAGGCAGAACATCATGCCAAAAGTACCAAAACTCTAGATTTTCCAAGTGTACAGATAGATGAAAACATGTAAAAACCTGTTCCACGCTGAGACTAATGCGATCAAAACATGCTTTTAAGTCAGTTACAGTCAGACCATTTTCAGTCACTACTTCTTAACAGCCCTCCTATGCTTCCCACCCAAAGGATGTTCTGAGTTACTTTTTTTGCCATTAAGGTCAAAAGGAGTCCACTGCTTTTTTCAATAGATATGGAAACACTCTGCTGATAGATATATATATATATATATACATATACACAGTTACTTATAACACTAGAGAGCTACATGCCACCGAGCAGCTTCCTAGTAGGTACGCATTTTGAAGTCTCAGTTTGAAGATTCAAAGGTGCCCCAGATCATGTCCCAGGTGTATTTTTAGTCACACTTTCCCCTTCTTTACAGTCTGCGCTGGTGCACTCCTAGTTGCATTTCTGATCTGCTTCCCTTTTACACCATGGCTCTGAGCTATCTATCTGCAGCCTTGTCTTTAGAGCAGTATGTCTGCACAGATGACCTGCAGCCATGCATTCCACTCCTGGCCTTTTTTGTCCATTCGGAAAAGGCTCTTTCACTCTTTCCTCCAATCTCTCTCGATAACCCATTGATAAATCTGTCACCTAAAACCAAATTCATGCTAGTTAAAGACCAAAAACCAAACAACAAATCAAAACCCTGTTCTTGTATAAAATGGGCAACTGCTGTATTTTCTAGATTCGTAAGTCAACACAGTTGTGTTTGCCAATTCCCCTCCTCAGTTCCACAAACATCATTGCTAAATTAGGTGAACTTAACCAAAAAAAGGGATATGGTCTTCTATAATTGAATTCATAAACATTCCATTGAACCAATCAATGGAAACGTGCATGATGATATTATGTATGTAAAATAGGCATACCAAACATGCATTTACTTTTATTAAATGTGTAGCTTACCTTTCTGCCCATGACGACTGCTAAATTTATCTCCAATTTCTGGACGTCTAGTTTGCCTCAACAACATTTTGATCAAGAAAGCATCCTCTGCATTTGATGAAATCATTACTTTTTCAATATAAGAATCAGTTGCACCTTTGTAGCTAGTACAAGAAGACAAAACACGAGTTTTACATCTATGAACCAAATACAAGTCACAAACAAGTATTTGTGCATTGGTAAACTTCTGGCTAAACTGTAGTCTTCATGAAACATATATATGAGAGCAATGGAGTAAAGATTATATCAATTTTTTATATCTATTTATATATATTTTAAAAGTTCCATAGTATAGTATGTTTCTGGAAAAGAAAAAGCTTAAGAGATACAATAGAAAGAAAGAATTAAGCTGAACTTGTGAAAAACAAGGTGTATTTTTTTGTCATGTGGGTTCTTCTTCATGGAAAAAAGCTTCCTAGGATATTGCAAATTTCTGGATCTTCAGTTAAACAAAAGCCAAGTAGAGAGTTGTAGCTGAGGAAGGAAGTTTAATGAATATATCATGAGAATTTAAGAACAAAATTAAGGCATACTATCCTGACTGAAACTATGCATCAGGTGCAGGTGTGGAAATGAACCAGGGGCAGAACATAGTACAAGATACAGAAAGAGATGAACTCCAAGATCCAAGATGTAGAGATTTTAGAAGAAGAGAAAAGAAAAA
Organism: Arenaria interpres; assembly: GCA_013399435.1. NCBI lineage: Eukaryota > Metazoa > Chordata > Aves > Charadriiformes > Scolopacidae > Arenaria > Arenaria interpres. The sequence goes on from VXAK01009150.1 coordinate 234,047, forward strand.
GAATAAAAAAAGGTAGGCATGACGGAGCAGGAAGGCAACGGAAATTATTCTGGTATCATCTTTTTTCTGTATATTGCAGAATGAGGGTAGAGCAGATTTTAATACCCTATTTAGATTATTTTGTCTTGTTCAGGTAGCAGTAGGTCAAGCTAATGACATCTAAACTCAGAGCCCTGAATCCATGTCTTTACCTGGCAGGATTACTTCCTTCTTCTTGATAATTACACTGTTGCCTCACTTTATTAATATCTTGTAGCAGGAAACCTAAAGCTTTCTATTAGTTATGAAAGACACAGAAGTGTAGCAAAGCTAATTCTGCCTTTCCCATCTGGACACCAATCGCTTGCCTTCCTCTCTGCTAATTTACCAAACTATCAAGGCTATTCCTGACAAAATAATGAAAAATGCTTCATTGTTTATTTGTACATTTAATGCAAAATTTTCATCTCACACCTCAGAAGCTCTCTCCACTTCTTTCAGGACAGGATAGGAAAAAACCTTATTGGCTGTCCTTTTCCATTCCTTGGTAAAGGATGTCTAATTGGAGTGGCCCAAATAAGCTGTCAGCCTCTGAGATAGAAGGGCCTCCATCTCCTGGCCTCCTGCCTGACAAGTGAAGGCTGAGCACCAGGCAGCACTGGACATTTTCTGTGGGAGCCAGTGTGGAGATGATGTGCCCCCTCACTAAGTACACATGTTCTCTGCCCTCCCACTCATCCTACTTTTCTCCTGTTTCTCCAACACTTCATCCACGAGTGACTCCTCTCCCCTCTGACATTGTGTTGGCTCTCTCCTTGGTCTCTCCTGGGAACCTACTCAGTGATTCCTCTTTATACATACATTTTCCGGAGGGTTCCTCACTCTCTTTGCAATTCCTGTCTTTCAGGTGTCAGCATCTAACTTATTAGTGATTAATTGGGTAGGCATTTCTGAAAGTAACCGAGGCTCTGAAAAATCCTGTGAAAAATCAAGACCTAGAGATCTAAGTCTAACTTGCAGAGGGACGTTTATTCCTTTGACTTTTCTAGAATTGAATGTTTTCTCAGATACTTTCTTCAATGTACCTTCCCCAAACATAAAGTTATGATGCAACATACGTTACGGGCACATCTTTGTACTGTGGCTGCTGAGGCACACTACTTCCTTCCAGAGGTGTCTGGGTTACAGTTGGCATAGATTTGTTCACGAGGACTTGCTTATTTTCTACTTTTTCACCTACATTGAACAAGAAAAAAAAAAAAAAGCACCATGAAAACATATCTGGCTACCTACCTTATAAATACATTTTAAGCTTTTAAAAAAGGTAAGATGGAAGACAAACTGGGAGGAACATGTCCAGGAAGTATGTCATATTATTTTATTAAATACTGCATGGTAAGGGAATCATTAAACTGGCTTTTTTTAAAATTTTTATTTGTAAACCAAAACAGAACAGCTTGCATGCTGGGTGCACTATGAGAACATACCCCGGGTCTAAAGAATACCCAGAAGTATCTGAAGTCATCTGCTGTTAAGTATGGAGAAAATTAACAGGCAGCACTGTAACTGACAAATTTTAAAATTCACACCTAAACTCAGGACATCACATGAGTTCCACAATGAGTTGTGCATGACCACTTTCAGTGTCTTCTTGCAGTTACTTTCTCCTATTGCTTCCGGTCTCATACATCAGGTATTTTCCCCTCTGTTCCCTTATCCCACCCTTCACACAGGAAACCAGATCAGTAGCACGCCCAATGATACTAATGCACATTAAATACCTGCCTCCCACCTCCTCCACAAAATTGCACTGAACTTCAGCCTATGCCTCCTTTCTGTCCAAATGAACTATTTCAAAGTGAACTATTTCTCAGCGTGTATTTACTTACACGCTGAGAACAGCATCAGTCTGGAGTCTACCCGAGTCCTATCGATCCTCATACTTCAAAAGATTCTTGCTTTTTTAAAAAATTAACTTTGGAAGCTCCATTGTGATGTGTTAAAGAGCACAAGTGACCCAATTGTGTTGCTATAATGGAATGAAATTTAGTGCCTTTTTACAACACCTTTCTTATTAGACCTCAGCAGATCTATTAAGCCATTTCCTAATTGAAGGATGACAGTATGGGAGGATTCTTTCTCAAATTTATTTCCACTGGAAAGTTATATGCCTATTCTCATAAGCAAATATAGTGGCATTTATATTCTTATCTCTCAAAAAATATTTCTGAAGTATTAAAAACACAAGGTTTTATTTCCTCAAACAACTGCATTAACTGATGGCATGTTAGGAGACTTTGAAATATGAAAAAAAAATAATAAGGAGACTATCCTTAAAAAACAATGATGACAACATATGAAACATAAACAGTTAAAAACTACAGTATTCAAAGTTTGCCAGTTTGGGGATATAAGAAGAATACAAGTTCTATGCGTCAGTAGATTCACATTGTTCAAGACTCACTCCCCTGCCTAAATATAAAGCTCCCTCTTCTCATGTACAAAAACAAACCCCATTGACTGGTACCTCACTGCTTTCAGAAACTAACATTTTTATATTTCCCATTACAATACTGTGACTTTCAATTACCAAAAAAAATTACACTAAGTATAAAACAAGATGCACAAGAAATATGAACAGAACATTAATTTCTACTTCAGATTATGAACACGTAGTTTGACATACCTGGAGAGCAGATACCATCAGCATCTAAGATTTCATGGCGCCAGATTGGTTTACGGGTAGCTGCATCCAACATCGGACCCATAACTTTATCAAATGTCTGGTTCGTGTAACGCTTCAGTGTACATTTGGCATTCTTATATACAAGACACCTTCCAAAACCTAAAATGTAACACAAACTCATCTGCCTAGGAGTTCAAAGATTCTTTATAACACATTATCAGAATAAAACAAGAACACTGACCCACCTGCTGAGCTACAGAATATAATATTTTTTATTACTAGTTAGATTATTCATTATCTTGAATGTGCCTAATATTGTACACAGATACCTAGTAGCTTACAATTTAAAAATCAGATCATGCATGCCACTTTTTTTAGCCCTTGACTACGGTCCAATTCTGAAGTTGTGCTAATCCCCTTTTATACCTCTGCATACACACACACACATCACTTCTCTTACCTTTGATGGTCCACAGGGAGATATAACATAGGAGAAGAGACTGTAACAGGACGAGAACAGCACCTCTTCCTTTCAGGAGTTCTAACAAACCTGAACTTTTACTCATGTTTGTGGTTGACACAAGCTAGCCTATCAGGAAAGTACCAATTCAGTGTTTCATATAATCACCCCATTACTGACTTTCTTCCCAGCTGAAAGAATTGTAAATTACATATATGGTTATAAAATAGGTGGGTTCTAAGTTTTAGATGAGAAAAGTAGCATCTCTGGAATTTCTGTCCAAGCACAGCAACTAGCCACAATTCTAAACACTTGCATCACATTTAGAATTACAGACAGCCAAGAGCAAGGCTTTCTAATAATCCTACGTTGTTTTAGTTCATTTGAAAGATGGTTGCAGCCACATACAGTACATCTATATCTTTAGATTATGTCAAGTAACTCCTGACAAGCACTACAGCTCTCCCTGTAAATGTTACCAGTCTACCAGACAAGAAAACATTCAGTTTTAAATCATGCCTGTTGTTGTTTTAGAAAAGGAGGCATAAATTAAATGTGGCAGACATTAATGCCAAAGATACATGTCTAGGAATACTATTATTGCTGCCTAGCAACTAGGAGGAAGGGAGTGTGGGGGGGAATAAAGTCATGGAAGAATCTGATTTTGGCCACCCGAAACTAAAACCAATTTGATCTCACTGCACTATGTTTTCTCTCAAGGGAATTTATTTAGAAAAGAGAGAGAAGAGAGACTAAGTTTTCCGGCAACTCTCCTCCAACCCCCAGCAGCATTAACATAAAGTACTGAAGAATTGTGGAGAGTGTGAGACGGGCCAGACTGGCACAAACATAGGTTTCACTTAGTTACCTTCTGTTTACTACTTAAGTACTTTTACTTAAAATACACTGCACTGCATAGATTTTTTTAAACACTACATTATTTTGCTTTAGACAATACTATTATTTTCCCTCAGAAAGTAGGCAATACTGCTATTGCTCCCTCAGAGCATCAAGTTCACAATGACATAAACTGCCATGCATTCCATTTCCTTTCCCAAATACATTTAGAAGTCTAATTTCATCTATTGCTTTTGTTACAGGTGAGAAGGCCCAGCTGTTAGTAATGAACCAAG
>VXAK01009151.1:0-13808 GCA_013399435.1 Arenaria interpres
TGAATGTTTTTCAGGGGTCAAAATTTGATGTTTAGGGAAAATATACTAAAGATAATTCTTCAGTGACAAAAAACCACACAACCCTAAATAAACGTGGAATTGTTATTATTTCTCTTTTCTACTGTAATGCTTTAGAGTAAAACTAAGTATCCACTTACACCCATTTCTGGTGTATAATCAAAGCAAACCGTGTTATGTGCAGTGCCTAATATCAAATTAGGACTCGAATAGTATATACTTACATACTACATGTAAAAACCTCTCACGTGGCTGCTCTTCTGTAGTCTATCTGCCTTTAAGCCCGCAAAACCATTCTAGTAAACACAGATTATTTAAGAAATTCTTTTAGGGCATTTAACTGACAAGCAGATGAAGTCTGTCAATGATTACAGTGAAAACCACTGGAGGTCTGTCAAATCAAGTATCCGATAAAAGAGCTATTTTACCTGTATACCTACACTGTACTGATTTTTGAATGTATATATGTGTAGAATAGAAAGCTTCAGGTAGCTCAGCCTCTGTGGGAATCATTTTCCTGTTCATTACAAGCTGTCTGAGTTTAAGTTGATGAGACCTCAAAGGAAGAGTAGAGATTTTTATGGTAATTTCTTTCCTGTGGTTATCAAAACTACTGTAAAGCAGTTTACCCACATAATACAAAGAATCTGAAAAAAACCCATTGTGAGCCTGAAAAAACCTATTGTGAGTCAGATTAAACAGTGTATAGAGGATTTAATGAATGATGGTGTTAAACTTGAGCTGTTTTCTGTTTTGTATTTTATTTTCACGTTTTTTCTTTTTTTTTTAGATTCAGCATATTAAATTCTCAGGGGGTCACCCTGTCAGCCTCAATTCTGTGGCCTGGATTTAGTTGAATCAATCCTAATTGAAATTCTGCACAGGTCTGGTATTCTGTGGAGATTGCAGATGAATGACAGTGCAGTGGCAGGAAAGATAAATATGCTGGCAAATGAGATCCAAGCTCTCCACAGAGGATGGAATAAATTACTTTACCAATACAGTGGAGGTAATATGTTGGAGAAAGAAAGTGAAATCGAAGCTAGTTTAATACAAGGTTTGTTAAAGAAAAAATAGAAACCAACCACACAGTTAAGATTTACTTAAAATACAGATTTGTGGTATGTACTGCATTTAGGCCACTTCTTCATTTCTGTTGTATTGTGAATAATGATCACTGCATACACTTTCATTTCATTTATGCAGGCAGCAGCTTGCACAATTTGAATTCATGCAGCATTCTGTGTGTAGCTCAAGGCCAGTAGTAACTGTGGTATAGCATATTGATTAGTAATTTGATAAATATATAAAATGGCACACCAAGTTTAAGGTGCTTCATGCAAAATGTATTTAAATGACCTTGGCTAATTAGTGTGAATAGCTTTGAGGCACTGCTGCCTGAATGAAAGACATTTTTTGAGTCCAGAGATTTAAGAGGTTTCATGACTGGATGAGCAAAACTTAAACCAAGGGAAAAGAGCAAACATTAATTTTCATAGAAATTAAGGTGAATTAGATGACCTGATAGAACTTTTTTCAATTTTCTTGCAGGTGCTGTACTGTTCCTCTCAGCATATTGTCTGTTACTTTGAGTCTAATTGCTAAATTTCTTAAATAACCAGGATTTCAGTACTTTCCTCAGAAGAATATATTAAAGTCTAATGGATCAGAAAGTATTTTCTAATATACATCCAAAATTATCCTTTTCTTAATGTCAGCTATTACTTCTTCAGGTAGTTACAGTCTGTTGTGCCACTGTATTTTGTCTTTTTTCCTTAGTAATCCCTTAGCGAAATTATATGAATTTATCTCCTTTAGTCCTCTCAGAAGTCAGTTTCTTCCATTACCTAACAATAGTATTTGCTTTTGTCTTTTCTTCAGACAATTTTTGCATATTAGTGATGTGCCATGGTGCTCCAGACTGGAGTACTATTCCAGGCTGAGATAAACCTTGCCATCCATAAACTCTGAAATCAACAGGCAACTTTTACCGACCTTTTCTGATCTAGTGTTTCATCCTGTGGCTGCATTTGTTTCCCCTCCTTTTAACACTACTTTAACTTCCCAATGAGATTATTTTTAATCCTTGATTTCACTCGAAGTGCCAACTCATGCTTCTCTGAGTTCAATCCTGCTTTTCTTTCAGTCTGTGTTATAAAAAGGGTGTTCAGAGATAATTAGGCATATACCTAAGTGAGCATGACTCAGTGAACTCACTGGAGGCTGCCTTGCTAATCAGAGGAGTACATCTCACCCACCAAGTAGAAGACAGGTGTCTGGGATGGAAGTGAAAATGGTCACTCTGACTTGAACAAAGAGTCCCCTGTGAAGGAAATAAAATCTGCCTGACATTGGCTAGTGAATGTGTACAACCTTGTGTTCCTCCAAACAGGACAGGCATTGCTGTAGATCAATGTGGTACTTGTGTTATTGAGGGTGGCTGGGAAAGAACTCTAAGGGGTGAAATAGATTTCCAGCACAGTTAGATGAAATTTCATTAGTTTTTAACTCTGACTTTGGCTAAATCATGCTACATTTACTCATACTGATTAGTACTAGGTATCCCATTCAGGAAGACCTCATGACCCGAGCTAGTCTTGGGGTTTTAGTTTTTGTCCGGTATCATTCTATTTCTGCTCGAAAATTTATGTGATAACTGGTTGAAATGATTTGCACAACCTGTATTTCAAATTTTTTTTTGTCCAGAAATGATGAAATTCTAAAATGAATTAATATTTCACTGGATGAAATAACTGTTGGAACATCTCACAGTAATAAGAAAAAACAAAGATGTTTCAATTGTAGCAATTCATTAATTAATTTTTAATGGAAATATTCCATGCAAAACAAACTGAAGAAAATTTTTTGAAGTGAAATCCTGCAATGTTGTAGCAACTGCTATTCTTACTGACTTTCTGTTGTGTTTTCTTTTTTTAACAAATTCTAATACATATTTTCAAAATGTTACTATGAGCATTTTCTTATATTCTATACCAGTCATATACTTTACGTATGAGTACTGATAGCCTTTCTCTAACATATATGTGGAAACAGAATAGAAAATATGTGTGCTGAGGCAACCTTATAGTAATATAGTTGCATCTGTGCCGAATGGTTATTGGTAAAGAATTTCCCTTTCTACTAAAATAGCTATACTTGCACGAAATCTTGATTTTGTGGCTTTTGGACACTAGGAACAGAAATTCTCTTGGATTTTAGTGGAATTAAAATTATACACGTGTCTTTGAAAATCTGCATAACTACACTATTTTCACTATTAAAAATGATCAAGAATGAAAGTATTAGTAAAGTTCACTTGGTTGGTCTATTTTCATTTCTCACAGCTAGCATGCTTTGATCTTGTCTTGATTTTCAAGCAAACTTTTTCCATTACCACCTTAGAGACATCTACTTGTGACACCGAAGTCTATTCACTAGCTTTGTGTGAAGTACTTACAGTCTGTTATTACTACTTCTTACGCAACACAGATGCTTAGAGGAACATCTTTCATATTAGAAAACTCAGAAGTAAACTATTCAATTCATTTACTATCATCAAATTTCTATCACTTATTTTAGTATTATGAAAACATTTTACTCAGTTTTCATATGAACTGGCATGTTATTTTGTCACTAATTTTATTAACTGACAAATAAGTCCTTAAAATCAAATCTTAATGATTTAATTCTTCTTAGAATAAAATATTAAACTAGAGAATCCTGCTAAGTGTGTGTTGTAGAATAAATTTCTATTTAATTCATCATACTTATCTGAGAATTTACATTTCTTGCCATATTAAGGTTTCCTGCAGCTAGGAAGAGCTCCTAATTGCTTCTCATCTGCCCACTAGTAGAGGTGAGTGTGTTTGCAATTAGGCCATGATATTTATAAAAACAGTCATTATTTAAAATAAACAAAAATAATGTTTGCGAACATTAGAGAAATTAAAGAATAAAGGAATGCCTGTGGGAAAAGTGTCTAGAAATGATCCTATTCTAATTTTCAGTTACAGCTTCTGCATAAAGGCTTGAGGGTTTTGTCATGTATTGCTGGTTGAAATCAAAGCGAGCTTCTGGGTAAAAATCAAAATGCTGTACTCGAAAAGACACTGTAGTTCCATGGTAATTTTTTTCTGCAGTCCCCTATATTACCACTTCTCTGTTGGAGTAGCCCCTCTTTACCTAGGTTTATGTTTCCTATGATGTACTGGTAGCTTCTACATTGGTGGGGAAACGGACGTACAGACCTTGACCCAACAAATGACTGAGTTTAATAAGATATCTAAAATATGGTACAATAGCACTGTTAACATAACACTGTTCTGGATTCTGAATCAACTTCCAACGTCTTTCTTGAGAAAGGGGTTTACATGTTAAAATTTCTATTGATTTTTTAAACAGAGAGAAAGCAGTTGCTGTTAGAAAAGCAAACCTAAAATCTAACTAATGTTCCATCTAGAAGCAGCTTCAATCAAAAAATTCCAGTGAGAAGATTTCAGCATACTGATAGGTTCTACATTGTAAACTAAGTATGACTCTTCACTTATTTGAGTTTGCATTGCGTAGTTTGTACACTTCGCTTTTGATTGTATATCTGAACATTTCATTATCAAGATGGGGACTGAAGATACTCTATTCTAATTCAAATTCTAAATTCAAGCAGGATTTTACCTTTTTGGTCTGTTCACCTAATTCCCTCTGCACTGTTTGTGATTCTGTGTGATTAGTTATTAGTTATTTGTACATTTAGGACTCCAATAATGCGGATTTATGCTTTCTGGTGCTGACTTTAAATAGTTTGTCATTTAATCTTATTTTTTTTTTAAATATATGAGACTTCATAAACCAAAGCATTATTGATAAAGAAGTAATATAAAAAGACACATAATACTAATAAAAATAATACAGTAGCTTACCTTTATATTAGTCCAAAGGGCACTGCAGTATTTTAGTCTGAGACATAGTTCCTTATACCTGTTAGGATGAATAACGACATAATGGTCCTAAGAAATTGTGTATTTATGAGTTTAAATTAAGCAATATATTTTTCAAGTGTAAGTTAAGATTTTGACCTTATTCACATTGCTTTGTACCAAAACTTAATAAAAAGCATCCTATCTTTGTAAATCATTCACTTCTGTGATTTTGAATTATTTCTAATATGTACCTCATGCTTAGTATGAGCCATATGCTTCTATACACACTCTAGAGTCTTTTCAGGAAATGTCAGAAAGAACTTAAACAATAAAAATGATAGGTTCTACAGACACATAAGTCAGATGAAATAATTCTATTCCTTAAATAACTTTCTGAAAATGGGAAATTTGATGTTGCTTCTACTTAATTTGAAAGTAGTGCTATGATAGGAGCCACAAATTTGTTGGGAAAGCATTTTTTCATTCATCTAAATATTGGTTCAAATTAAGTCAACAAAATAAGATAATCTGTGTTTATGCTCAGAAAAACTCAGTGTTTCTCAATAATAAGACATCAAAGGAGTATTGTTATTTTGAGAAATGTAGCAAAATAGTTGTTTCTGCTATTCAGAAAGGAAAGCTGTTATTTTGGTAAACGTCAAGATAGAGATCTCTTCAGAGTCTAAGAAGCTAGCAAATGAGCTTCAGATTGGGAGATTGAGCTTAATATCCCCACTACTAGTTAGAAGTTAATGATATGGAGTTATCATACAAAATACTTACTGTTTTTACAAGTATTTTGTGCTAAAAGGAGAGTGCAAATATCTCATAGTATACTTCAGTTACGACAATCTTCACAAAAAGACTGACTACTATATATATGGAAGAACTTGTGGAAAAATCTATTGGTTAGGTGCTACAATACGAACATGTACTGAGCAGCAACCAAGTTTGAATAGCACTTGTTATCAAAGCCGTACTGCCAGCATTTGTAACAATGTCCTGCAGAAGATCTGTTCACTTTTACTGAGAAGCAGGCTGGCCAAATAAGCTGTCCCTATTCTGGCATTTGTGCCATGTGGCAGTGATGTGACCGACCTGTGAGCAGGCAGCACGCCATCCCAACAGATGGGCGTGAATGCAACTGGCCAAGGATATTTTCATTCTATGTGCAGCAGATGTACACGCCTATTAAAAGTGTTGCTCCCAGCTGCGAAAGTCAAAACAGCGGTTTGCCTTGACCCTCTTTTTCAGAGTTGGTAATATATGGCACCACTAACCCAGCTCTGAACTTGATTGCATGGAGTATTACGAAATACTGGGAGGAGAGGGCAGCGAGTTCAAGGTAGTCTCCTACACTGTTGTTATTTAATTCTTCAGGAATTTTAAATTTTTTTGATAGACATTATGTCAATAACACTTGACACCTAAGAAGCCATACAGCTAAGAGCATGCCCTCTATTGCTAACTTTCTCTAATATGCAAGCTGTACCCACAAAGTCTGTAAAAGTTGGACTTGCAGCACAGCATGGACAAAAATATTTCCCTTCTGGGTGAAAATTAATCGCGGTCATTATTTTAATGATCAAAGCCCACAGAGGACAACAAAATCAGACTCTATCACTGTAGAAGTAACTGAACATTTCAATCCCAGTATTAGCCATACTCTTTTAACTAGCGTAATATACCAACAGAAATACAAGCAGTTTTTCTCAGAGTCATTTTCACTTAACCATAGGGACAATACACAAATTAGTGTCTTTCAGACGGTAGCTTTTCGGGTACACCTAAATTTTAGCTATCTGGAAAACAAAATAGTTAAGAAACCCAGTTTCAGATGATTATAGATATTCATATTCCAACAAACCCACCCCTTTTGGACAGTTTTTATTTAAAAAACTTACGCAAGTGCTGTTGTGAAGTTGCTTTAAAAGAATTTGGTGAGAAGTGTGATGAGATGAGACTATGTCTAAATTGTGATACTCTATACCAATAAACCTATTTAAGACCAGAGGGATAGTATTCAGGGAGCAGGGCAGAGTGAAAATGTCTTGCTATTTAGATGTAGCCTATAGTGTTGACAGGATATATAATGCATTGTCACCCTCTACTCAGAACTTGTGGTAAAAAAGGAAGCATACCAGTCCTTTCAAAATTTATTACCCACCCTGGAAACAGTCTATAGAAATTTTGCTTCTCGCAGAGTTTTAGTTTCTGTTCTTCAATTACTGCTGAATCAAAAATTTGTAACCAGTCTCAAACTTAGTACACGCTTATGAATCAGCACATAAAACTGCATCTCTGGGAGATGTTTGCTCCGTGGGATACTGCCTTCTCCCTGTATTTCTAAATAAGCTCTGTAAGAACATTAAAACCTCTCAATTTACCTAATTCCTGCCATTTTGTAAAAAGTGAGAATCTCAATTTAATATGGTTGGTTATCACCTTGTATAAGCTGTAAGAATCACAGATTCTAAAGCTGGTAATAGCTACTGTCCCCACACAGTCTTTGCATAACCCATCTTGTAGTGTGTCAAACCTCAGAGAAATTTGCTGGTCGCACAGCCAAAAGAGATCCACTTGCATGAAAGCGATAAGGGTCTGGGACATAAAAATAAATTCACCTTTTCATTTTTAACTGGTCTTTAAAGCCTACATTTGTAACATCTTCCCCTCTTTCATACTGATTAAGTTCAGTTCTTAGATCTTGCATAGATATGTCTGACAGAAAGTTGTCTGTAATGCAGCCTAAAAACAAAATCCATGCAGGATAAAAATAGAAAATGTCTTTAACTGCTGCATCCTATTTCTCGATGTTTCTGATCCTTTCCAGAATTGTTAGACTTTTACTCTGTGTAGAAGCAGATCCATACCTAATTTCAACTAAAATCCGTGTCTTCTCTTTTTTATTTCTTCCCATTTAGAGTCTGGGCAGGTAAAAATGTCAAATGCTTGCCCACATATTACTGAGTTTTGAAGCCCTAGACATAATTTCTTGGTCCGGATCAATTTCTGTGCATGTATTACTCCCCTCTGCTCCCCAACTCCCCCCGCCCCCTTCCCGTCCCCCCAGTTTGTATTTTCCTTGTTTGCTAGTGTTGGTTTGTCTTTTGTTTTCCAGTCAACTACTCTTACAGTAGAGATTCCAGTTTCTTATTTTAGGGGATTATACTATGCAAAGTTTTCTTATAGATACTAATGATTTACACTGGAGTTGTTGAAACCATGGGGATCCAAACTATGATTTTTGTTGTAAAAAATAATCCATGCACTGAAAAGCTTATGACCTAAATATTTGGGACATGCTAAAAGTAGGGTGAAGGAAGTATTTTTTCAGTTTTAAAGAGGTGTAAATGAAATAAGAGGCTGATTGTAAAATGAGTCTAGTAGCAAAGAGAAGGGCTTTTGTGTTAGTCCACTACACAGTTCTGAGATGTTTCTCTCATTTTCAGCCTGCTTTGTTAATGGAGTAAACTAACAGGTTGCATTTTCTCTGTATGTACACGTGTAGGCTTGTGTCTAGGTCTTTTATGCACAGTTTCAGACAAATACATCAACTACCTGAAAAGACAGTGAGTTTCTGTATGTTTTGTGAGAGTAAATAGCTAAATAGAAAAAGGTGCTTAGTAATGTCCTTGGGAGGATGTGAATGCAGTAAATTCATCTGTTAACAGGTATAAAAAAATCCATGCAGGAACACCACTGAGACACAAGTCCTTTTCAAAAAAAGGCTTCATAAAGTGCCACTGTTCTCAGAACTAGTAGTTTAACAATTTATGGTTATTCCTGTCTGCTATCAGGTCTGCACACAGACTGTCAAAGTGTGAAGTCAACATGTACAAACTAAATTGCATTGAAGTCTGCAAGCACTCATGAGGAACAAGTAGCCTTACTTTAAAGCAGCTTCATCTTCTTGCTCTCATACGTAGACAAGCCTTGTATTTACTCTCATTAGATAGTTGTGGAATTGTCTGTCACTGCTCTGAGTTACCATATCGAAAGATATGTTCAGAGAATGTGCTGGGGAATGAGAAATCTTTTAAAATAATAAAGAAAGAGAAGTGATTCCTGATTTAGACCAACAGAGACAAGAGCTACTTGAAAAAAGTATTAAGTGATCCATATTTTAAAAAAATCAATCCTGAGAAAAGTAAGAGATTGTAATTTAATTCAATAACTACTTAAAAAAGTACCAGTAGGAATTATCATGCAGCTTATCATGTTATTAGGTAACAGGCAAGGCCTTGAAATTGTCCTACCCCAGTAGTCAGAAGACTACTACTTCCTTCCAGCTGTAGTTGCATGTAAAAAAACAAAAGACTTCAATCAAGATGTTTATTTCAGACTCTGTTTTTCAGTGCAGTTTATTTTCAGTGTGTAGCACCAAGTAATATAAGATTATCTTGTGGCATTCATAATCAAATGCCATTTTTATTAATGCCCTAGCTGAAATAAAAAAAATCTTTCGTAGAAGTAAAAATAGCTAAATTATAACTCATACTGATTGAGAAAACATGTTGACAGCACAATAGGTTTGTGATTAAATTTTACCACAAATAAAAAAATTATCAGAAATTTTCCAATTTTCTTGAAGTATTCTGAGTTTTCACTGGAAGTTGTAAAAGGACATATTTTTTAATAGAAACTTTTCAAGTGTGAATTCTTTTTTTCAATAAAAATGGATAAAAAACCCCAAACCCACCAAAACCAATGCAGATTCCTTTCGAAACTGGTGTTATGAACAGGAGTAAAACAGCTAGCATGATTATTTGATAAACTTTCACTTTTTTCTTTTTTTCTTTTTTTACTTTCTGAAGATACTTTGATCTTCCATGACCGATTTATACATTTTGAATGTCACTTATAGTTTTAGACATCTATGTTGTCAGATTTTCTTGGGGAAAACAATGAAGTGTGAGATTTGCACAGAGAAGTGGTTTTAGCTATTAATAACCAAATGGAAAACATCGCTTTGTAACAACAATTGGTCCTCCAAGCAAGAACACTTAAGAAAAAAAAAAAAAGAACTAAGAAAGTTATAAATGAAAGGTTATAATTTAGTTTTGAAACTAAGTTGAAGTATATGNAATGCAGATTCCTTTCAAAACTGGTGTTATGAACAGGAGTAAAACAGCTAGCATGATTATTTGATAAACTTTCACTTTTTTCTTTTTTTCTTTTTTTACTTTCTGAAGATACTTTGATCTTCCATGACCGATTTATACATTTTGAATGTCACTTATAGTTTTAGACATCTATGTTGTCAGATTTTCTTGGGGAAAACAATGAAGTGTGAGATTTGCACAGAGAAGTGGTTTTAGCTATTAATAACCAAATGGAAAACATCGCTTTGTAAAAACAATTGGTCCTCCAAGCAAGAAAACTTAAAAAAAAAAAAAAAAGAACTAAGAAAGTTATAAATGAAAGGTTATAATTTAGTTTTGAAACTAAGTTGAAGTATATGTATCCTGGAAATATTGTTTTACATGTTTATTTTATTGATATTTATGTTTCAGATAATGTTTCTTCAGGACTTTCCATTCCATGTGTAACAGCAAAGACTTAATTGCTTAAGCTCAGGCTGGAACTGGGAAAATATGTCTTCTGTTCTCGCACCGAGAAAACCGTCAGCAGTGTGCAGTTTGGGAAAAGGAGCCATACACCAAACATACTGCTCCTTTTCCAACAAGGGAGATGGCAGTTCAGGTAGCTGTAGCCTTTCAAGGATCTCAGAAAAACTTTCAGTGGTATGCTTTTATGTGGGAACTCAATAAAGGACAATTTGATATTATTGATAGTGACACTGATGCTTTGGTGGGAACTTGAGGTCAAACCAAAGACTACATTCAAAATAGCAGACTGGATCTTCCTAATGTATGGCACATTTCAGATGGACCTGAACACTTTGCATGCAGACTTTGCTGAACATGTCTGAATAACTAAGTAACAGCAAAGTTCTTCATTTTGTAAATGGTGAAATGAAACTTTTTCAATTTAAAATAGCAGGTTTTATCTCTGAAAAAAGAATTTTATATAAATTCGCATTTTATAATCCAAGTCTGTATTGTTTGGTTACTGTAAATTTAAGGTCCTATATTTTAAGCAGCTTCTGTGGTAACTGTGGCTACTTTCTAGCTCTGAAGAAAGTTACTAACTTTCTGGTTCAGTGTTTGATTTGCAAAGAGAACAAGGCTGAAGTAATGGTGCATTTGCATTTTCCAGCAGATTTGCAGCCAATATATGATGCACTTTCTGTCACAAGCAATAATTTATTACAGCTTATATGATAAACAGCTTAGAAATCAAATCAGTTATGGAGAGCTTTATGCTATTTATTTCCAATCAGATAAAGAGGAATTTACTACTTCTAGGGAAAAAATATATAAAAAGAAGTTAAAAAGCCACTTGCACAACATTTTGGATGGAACTCTTAAACTATAATGCATCCCTAGAATACTATTCCAGGGATGTATTGTAGTCATATGATCATAGAAATCCATAACAGAGTATTTGTTTGCCAGGTATACATATAAAAAGACCTCTTATCCATGCAATTTGACTTCCATCCACTTGAACAATTTTGTTCACTAGATACTGGTGTGGAAGGTAATGCATCTAAAAGAATGAACCATTTTTCTGGTACAGGACAGTTTATTATTCTAAAAGCTCTTTCGTTATATCCCTTGTATTATGAAGGCAAGAGACATCCTGCTTATTATTTAGCCTGAGAGCAATGTACATGGTCACAATAAACAGTGAAAATGTCTGTAGGTGTGTGTAGTAGTACTTCTGTTTGCCCTTTTATTACAGCTGTGAAGCACAGGCACTTGTGAGAGGACAAAATTAAAGCACAGGGAAAATGGATGAAGTTCTTTTCCTCTCGCTTGATTTTTGTACCTTTCTGTATTAGTTCACTAATAGGAAATAAAAATTCTGGTATTCAGTTCTCACTCCGAGATTTCTGTGAAACATGAGGATTAGTTTCTAGCCCCTGTGAGAAAGAGGTTGCTTGCTTGCCCCAACAGTTAATACGATTCTGAAGAAGTATGCTTGAAATGTACTATGTTTTAAGCTAACCAGAAGAGCTGGCATACTCAAAAGTTGGTTTGATTTTGTTTCCCCAGTTGACATAGCTAACATAGTAGAAGAAACTTCCTTCCTCTGTAAACTTCTTCTGATTTCTACTTATTGATCATTATCACTAAAATGATACTTCTATTAAAAGTATTAAATAATATTTCTATAGTGTGACTTGAGAATGGCAGCAAGTACCAGTAACACTCCTATACTTGGAACCAGCATCATTTTCATAATTTGTTCATGGCTCTGTGGAAAACCTTGAATTGTATGAACCGCATGCACCTGCATGCATTATGACTAATGAGAAGTGGGTGGCTGGATGATAAGTTTGCTCTTAGCCAAATATATTTCATTATAGTGTAAAGTCAAATTTAATTGGAAGCATACAAAAGGAAATGAAAGAAATGCATATCTTATGGCTACTGCTTTCAGTTCTAAAGAGAAGCAGTAATATTCACAACTTGTATATTTACTGTAAACTGTGCAAAAGAAAATGCTTGGGAAGAATCTCCAAAGTATTCCTATCTAGGGCTTTAATCATGTAAATCCTTGCATTATCTCTAATAGCTTTTTCTTTTCCTTAGCACTCCAGGGCAAACGTGGACAAATAGTACCTGTTAGCACACATTTAATTAGNGCAGAAGCATGAAGTCTGTTGAGCATTTGTTCCTTATCCTTAAGAACGCATGAAAAAAATGCCACTACGGACAAATAAAGGATATGTAGATGCAAATTATTACAAGTCAAAAATGGTAGCATGAGGACAGATGTTCACTTGAATGAATTGGTGTAGGTCTATAAAGTAAATGAAGTTCCCTTGATTAGCCTATGCTGATACCTGCTGATACCAAAGACTTTGATGAGCTCTCATCATTGTAGAAGCAGTCTCCTTTCCATTACTTTTTTTGACCTCCTACTCACTTTTTACTTTGGTTTAATATGCACAGCGTGAAGTCTCTAAATTATCTAAATAGGCTTATAAGAATTTCCTAATAAACCACAAATTAGGTAATTTTTGCTGACTCTTAATATAATTTTGGCAGAGAGGGTTTTAATGTTCCCACTAGTTTAAGTGTTCTCAGACAAATATGTAAGAATATACGATGCAGCATATGTGCCATGAGTGTGAAACATCCTAAGCCTGTCATCACTTTACATCTGCATAATCTGCAGCACTGATCAGCTAACACGTATGTGGATGTGTCTAGAACATATAAAAATCTAGAGAAATGCCCACTGTCTTTTTTTCTCGTTATATTTAATTTCTTGATAGAAATATGCAATTATCTATGCCTGGAAATGCAGGGTAGTCTTTCTGCTGGGTAAATGTTTTTATATCATATTATTGAACAGTGCTAAAAATAATAAATGTTACCATTACATATATATTTTAACAGATTTTGGTGGAATTTGCAGCTGTATTTTATATGATTTCAGGATTTCTTTGCATTTACCTAAAGACTGCAGATGATCCTAATGTCCTTTCCTCAGCAGAAAAAAATAAATTACTGAATTAAAAATATTTCCATGATAACCCTTGTGTCTCAGAGGCATATGTATTTCCAGGTGAACAGGTAAAGGGCTACTGAATCTACCAATTTGATATTCCCTTTTCAAAAGAAGTTTCTCTCCTGACCTTGTCTGAGGAATAAAGAAACACTCCTGGGCAAGCAAAAGTATAGAGTTTACCTGTAGGAAATATTAGCTTCCAGTTTTTTCATTGCATATCAGATATACTAGTAGTCCGCTCCAGATCTGCATGCTACATAGACTAGTAAAGAATAAAGACCTCAG
>VXAK01009151.1:13835-25053 GCA_013399435.1 Arenaria interpres
CCTCAGAAGGAAGTATCCGCAAGGACTGTTCTATTTTGTTTAGTTAATACCTGGGGCACCATGCTAAATGCAAAGCCAAAAAGCTTGCTCTTCAAATATTACTTTATGAGCCCTAGTAGTAATATTTATCTGTCTGGGATAAATTAATATAATTTTGTAAGGTGCTAAACTTCCTCTGAAACAAGGAAGATCACCTCAAATGTCTCTGAATAACTTTTCTCTTTTGCATTTGACACGCCTAACGGGAATCTCTTACAGGTCAGAGGAGAATGACTTCTGCTGAGAAAAAAAAAAGAAAACTCCATAATGGACAAAGACAATTTAATTGCGCCCATTTTCTGAGTCACTTGTCTGTCTTCAGCTTACCCCACTTCATCACTAGGCCGTGTCCCATAAATACAAAATATGCCTTGCTTAATCAGTATAGGTCAAATCTGTAAATGTATCTGTGAACTCCTGATTGCTGGTGAAAAGATGAGGTGGCCAAGGTTTGGGATGTGGGATGTAAAATAGACTGTAATTAGACTAGATGAGATATTTCAGATTTGTTCAGTCCATGGCTGGGCTTAAATCTACTTTGTCCTTATTGTCCTCTTAATTTTCTAGTACACTGCACAGATATGTTAATTTAGTACTCATGCTGAATGTAAGGTCAGAGTGTCTCACTTTTGTCTGTACTTGATTGCTTATCACCTTTTCAGACTGCCATTTCTATTTGCCATGTGTATTTGATGATTGGTCCTCAGTAAGTCCCTCTGCAAGAATACTGATCATGTTTTCTTTTTTCTCTAACAGCTGCTCAGTAATTTCACATGACATAATGTAAATGTATTCATGAAGTAAAGTGAGTCCCTCTCAGCTCATGTTGATTGTGCTCATGGAGGTGTTCGCCAGTCTGTTGAACACATTGTGCAGTTATTATCTTTTTTTCCTAAATGGGCAGAATGCAAAGAGAAGACCATACAAAGAAAGACTTAAGCATTTTGTCTGTTTCTGAATCTCTTTCTCTCTTACACACAATAAACATGTTCATTCCAATGGAAGATATATGGCTAAATCCCCTGTACTATTTGAAAATTTCAAGAGATGATTTGTAAAACATCCATTTATGTTCAAGCCTGGTACACCGCTCCTCCCTGGCCATTATTGTCGGTAGGCAGTCAGTGAGATACTGAAATAGAGTACAGATGCAGATCTCAGTTAGAGGGGGTGGGTTTTTTGGGTTTTTTTTTTTTTGTTGTTGTTTTTTTTGGGTTTTTTTTTGGGTTTTTTTTTGTTTTGTTTTTGGTTTTTTTCCCTGAAATATTCTAAAAGCCTTTGTGTTCTTATGTTTAGTTCTTACGTGAGAAAACAAAAGTGATGATCTAGAATTTTAAAATATACTTTATTTTTATACCTTGTAAAATGATAAGTGAGAGAGAATGCCAGATGGATCATTTGGCTTAAAGTTCTAACAAAAATGGAAACAGAAGATGACAATAAGCAGGCAAATATCATTGCATCAGTGAAAGTTCCAACGACAGCTTGGTTTAAAAGCATTGAAATAGTTACACGGCAGGTTTGCAAGCATTCCAAATCAGCAGGAATTAACAACTTCTGCTACAAAATACGCAGATTAATTCTCTAAAACTTTGTTCGACAGAGGCTATCTCTATGTGGCTCATACTTAATTTCTTCAGTTGGTAATTTTCTGCTTTGCATGAAATAGTTACAAGATTTATTGAACTAGAGAGACAGAATATGTAATGGTTCATGACTAGCATAATAGCACAGCGATCAGAGTACTTACCTAGGAGGAAGGATGCCCCTGTTTTCATTCATTTAAATATCTTTCATCACTGGCGGGTGTTTGAAGGTGCCACCCTTAGGATTTTGTCTTGAGCTTGACATACGTTAATAGTAATGTTTTCATGAGAAATCCAAGGTATAGACTGAACTTCCCTCGTACAATCTGCAGATGACATCACATTGGAAAGTGTTGACAGGAAAGGAAATTGATTAAATGGTAAATGGTCCAAAATCAAGTAGATGAAATTTGATTGTACAAGTACAATCATACATTTAGGAAAGAGAAATTAAATTAACTGATACAAAATAAGAGGTAGATGGATATGTAGCTATACAGCTTGAAAGATTCTTAGACTTCAGGACACCCAAAGTTGAATACAGATTGCAAGTCTGATACTTTCAAGGGAGGGGGTGTGGGAGGGGTGCAGAGGCAAATTTCTCTTTGCTCTGTGTGAAAAATGTGACCCTTGTAAAACAGCAGAAGTTATTATTCTTGGCACTTGTGAGACCATTTTTGGAACGGATAATTATCAAAGGTAGTGTATGCTCATTCAAATCTCTCCTGATGCTTATGGCTAGACTAGATGGTCAGTTGAAATGTCTTCAGATGCTATATACAGCAGAGGAGAAATTCTTCCTTCCTCAGAGAAATTAATGGAGCTTCTTTTCCCATGTATGAAATGTTACTATCAATAAACATTCTGCTCCAGATTTCCTCACAAGGCCAAATACATGTTTGGGAAAATAGGTCTCAAACTGCCAAATGCTAAAGTACAGAACATAAATATCTAACCTAAGACTCAAATTTTGGGGAAAAAGATGCAGAACCCTTAATAATCTAGAAATTCCATCTCTAAATGCTAGCAAGTCTTTCTATAACTTCAACATAATGATTCTTCATTTTCAATTTACATAATTGAAAGCAATAAAAATGAGTTGATTTGTGTGTAATATTGGTGTTAGAACCAAATGAATGCGTCTTTTATAATAAGGACCATTTGAAATAAAAAACATTCCATGTTGCTGGGTGAAACAGAAAGCGATATGCCGGTCTCTTCTTTCTCTCTCATATGTATTTACTATATTTTAAATTAAACCAGGCAATCTATATAGTTCCTTTTTAGTTATGTCTGTATGCTAAATTTGTCTTTCAGGCTGAAATTATACACTTGCATTATAAATAAAACACATTCTTGACCATTTATTTACTATATTCTTACAATGCTAATCCATGGTATATACTTGTATTTGTTTGCTACAATATGATTGTAGTATGCTCTTCTCTGCCAAGCTGCTAAAATAAATGTTGGAAATAACTTTGTGATTTATATCGCCAAGGTTTACTAGGCAGATCATACTAGCAGCTTATCACAGTGAAACCCACTTTTTTTTTTTCAAAAGAAGAGAACGAGTATTCCAGTAACTTTTATGCCACATCCAGTGAATATCACTGACCGTATTTAAGATGCTATTTAGTTAATAACAATAGGACATTGCAAGCAGAAGACAGAGATTAATAGAAATGTGCCTGAAATTAGAATGAAAACATTACTGAATGATCTTCAGATACTTAGCATTATCAAGCTATTGTGTTCACATTTTCTATATATTTCTCATACATGGATGTGTGAGCCAATGCAGGCAGGACACAGGAACAACCACAAAAAACATGGATTAAGGGCAAAGAACAAATTTAATGTCAATACCTCATGGATCGGGGAACCTCTGAAGCAGCACCCGGGCAGAGGCAGGCAAGCAGGGAACGCAGGCACCATTGAGTGAGAGTCCTTATTAGCAAGAGAGCCCTTGTTAGCAAGGGAGTGAGGGAGCGTTTGGGCCTGTATTTCAAGGATTCTGGCCGGCAGAGTGTTCTGCTGTGCTTTGATCTCTTCAACAGCTGGGCAAGAATCTCAGGCGTGTTTGATAAGATGCCCCTGAGTCCATCCCAGGCCTATGTTATCTAAGTGCAGATGCTCTACTTGTGGAGCACACAAAACTAAGCAACAATTAGTGTGATAGATGTGTCTTCCAGCACCCCACATGCCAGTCACTTGAGCATATTTACAGTCCTCCTCACCAATCTTCCGTTACTTTCCTACAGTGGAAAAAAAAATCTGACGTTAGATATTTTTCACGTTTGATGGCTAAACTGGCCTTCAGAACCGGAGTAACCGAAAGGCTTCTTTTATGAGGGGGAGGGTGGTCCCGGCGAGTAGGCCTCATTTAGGTCTGCTGCGGGGGGGGGTGCTGGCTCCGCCCATGCCTCCTCAGCGGCCCACCCACCAGCTGCCGCCTTCCAGCGCAGGCCGGCTGCTTCGCCTGGCTTCAAAAAGCCCTTAAAAAGAGGCCCTTGCTGGTCTTTTTTGTCGTGATTCCCCTCCCCAGTGTGGCCTTACTAACACCAGAGCTGGTCTTCTCAGCGAGTCACGCCTGTTCTAGCTGGCTCAGGGAGTCTCTGAGCTTTTCTACAGACTGCAACAGTTTGGACAGCTTCAGTAGAAAAGGTAAGGACCTCCTCTTTCTACCCAAGCCAGGATACTGTGACTGTGGAAGATGTGGGTTTGCATGTTTCCAGTAACAACATGAGGAAAGAAGGTATCTCTGCTACTGCAAGAAGAAAGCAGGAGCAGAATGCCCTGTATTCAGATTAAAAACGAATGTGAGGGAGAATGCCATGTATTGATCTCACCTATTCAAGACTAGCAAAATGGCAATTCAGTCCTTTTCCTCTAGATAGGGAAAATCACAAATTTTCCAGTCCTGTTGCTGGAGAGACCTGTGCTTCCAGAATAAGAGAAGCAATCCCTAAAGCCTTCTTTTCTTAGAGATGTTTTCTTCTTCCCTAGTAATTCTAGAGTCACTTCTTGCTCTCAAACTCACACTTTTAATAAGACTCTAAGGTCTCACTATTTACTTAAAACATCCACCTGATGCTTACTTCTGTTAGGCCTCTCAAGCACTAACAGAAACTGTACATCAGAAATGGCAGTGTCTAGAGAGTTTATGAATTTGAGTTCAAGCAGGGGTTTTCAGCCCTCCATCACTGGATTTAGGGCCTGGAAAACTATCAAAGTCCTTTTTTTTTCCACATCTATTCTGTATTTCAGTACTGAAAATACTCCCCTTTGACATTACGTATAAAATATAGCTCATTCTAAAAGGAATGGAACAAAAATTCCCAACTCTTACTTAATAATTGGTTAATAATGCAGAAATTACTGATACAGAATTGGTGAATAGCCCTTGGACCTACTTTATGAACAGCACTCAGCCTTCTATCTTCAAGTTTCTTTTTTCATTATGGTTTTCAGCTCTACTGTAGGTAAAACTTTATATATGAAATTGGAATGAATCCATTTTAATAAATATGATGGTGAATGAAAAGATTTATTGATCTCTGCATCAAAGGAATAGCATTAAAATAACATGACTAAAAGTATACTGAAATAAATTTTTAATTAATTTTTAATCCCAACTTTGTTTTATTCTTTTTTGGAAATTTGCACACATTCTTGATTAAATCACTGTGGCATCCCTCTCCCTATTTATAGCTGCAATCAATTAACCTGTTGCTAGGGGATCATCAACTGCCCAATCAAAAAATAGCAACCAGCTGACTGGAGTCAGATGGATATAAAATGGAATTATAAAACATTACAGTTCCCTCCTCTTTTTATTAAAATTTTTAGGTTTTAATTTTATTAATGCTTTTTTATGAAGGGGGAGGGAAGGAAAGTTTAATAGCAAGAAGTTAAAATGTCATATAAAAGAAAGATAAGGGAAATGCAGAACTGTTGTAGCCTCAGCTGTCTTCCTTTGCTGGGGTGGCCTTTTGAATCTGTCTCCTGGTTGCAGACAGGCACAAACCAGGGCAGAGCGTGCAGGAATGGTGCTGTGGCTGCTTGCCATAGTGCATCGTGATATGTGGATTCAGTGCATTGAAGCACTGAGGGAAGAAGGGAACAAATTTGTCACTGTGACAGTGCAGGCTGGACTCTGCATTTCTAAATTGCAACTGCATTTCTGAGACACTTTACTTAAGGTTTTGAATTTTAAATATTCATCAGTTTGTGCTCTAGGCAACTGTCTATTTTCCTTCTGTCTGAAGTCACCTTGAGGTCTGGGTGTCAGCTGAGATAAGTACAGTGACTGGGTACTCCTACTACTACAGAATATAGGACGAGCAAGAATATAGGTTTAATCAGGAAGCTAGTTTTTATACAGTTTGGAGACCTGAAACAGTTTCAATATTGTAAACTTAATATATCAGCCCATCTCTGCAGAACAGGTAAACTTTTGAAGTTTCAGGGCTGAATAGTAAATGACTGTAGTAATATTCAGATTTATTAAGTCAAGGAAATGTGTTACCTACTTTTTAAAATTCATATTACAATAATGGTTTCTGGAACTACTACTTCTGCTTTTTTTTTTTCTGGCGTCTACCTGTTGTTTGTGCCTTGTAGCCAGCCTTTCATGAAATGTCATATGAGTATCCAAATGACTAGTGATGATATTTTATTAATTTCTAGTGCTCAGTGTTTTTGGTTTTTTTTTTTTTTTTTGCCATGATTCAACTCCATGTAATGAAAATTCATTGTAGGTGAAAAAATCTGCTCGCATATCATTTACAAGCTAATTTTAGTTTTATTTTGTACTCCAATGAAGTTTTTTTAAAGAGAAATTTAGATGCTGGATCCACATATTCACTGAGGTGATTGGTTTTTAAGGTATGACTAAGAGGAAGTTCACAAATATGCACTATATTTATTCGTTGAATGCACACAGTATTTGAGTCAGGCAGGATATTAATTATATTACATTATAGATTGTCTCAGAATGACTGTAGTTACTAAATATCAGACTGCTTGTATGTGAATCTGCCTTCTGATGCAGGCTTAATGTGTTCCTTGTGCTAGTTTAGACAAATAGACCTGCACTTGATGAGCTATTTGAGGAATGGTGTCATTATATTGCAAAGCAATATCAGGAAGTTTATCTTGAATATGTATAAACTGAGTTTTCTTTTAACTGAAATGTAACTTTAGCCAGATGTCATAGCTTATTAAATTGAAGGGTGGTGGTGAAATTCCTGATTAAAAACATACATTAGAAAATTAGTGACCGTATCATCTGTAGTTTCACTCTCAGGGGCCATGTAGTCACAACTTAAAAATGAGATAAGGAGCCCTTATTGTCTTTCTGGTTTTGTTTCCTTAGTATTGTCACAAAACACACACACAAATCATTTTAGGAGCAATGCCATTGAAAGATGAGCTGGTTCTGAGATAGATAGAATAGTGGATAGAAAGCCTGGTAACATTTACTAAGTGACAGTTGAACATGGAGCTTCTGTAAGCTAAAACAGGGAGTTGGGAATGGGATGTGAAGTCTCAGAGTAGTCTTGGCTACAGTGACCGTGAGATGGTGGAGTTCAGGACCCTGAGAGGAAGGAACAAGGCAAATAACAGGATTGCAACCCTGGACTTCAGGAGAACAGACTTTCGCCTGTTAAGGTACTTGCTTGGGAGCCATAGGATGTAGTCCTGGAGAGAAGATGGTCCAGGAGAGCTGGTGATTTTCAAGGATTACTTTCTCTGAGCTCAAGAATAATCCTCACCTATGCGTAGGGAGTCAAGCAAAAGTGTCAGGAAACCTCTACTTCCTCAAGCAGTGGAAGTATAGTTAGGTGACCCAGGACAACTGTGTGTCTGAATGGGTAGGGATGAGGTTAGGAAAGCCAAAGCCCAGCTGGAGTTGAAACTGGGAATGAAATGGGCTGACAGGAACCTCATGAAGTTCAACAAAGGAAAAGGCTAAAGCAGGTTTGCAGAAAAGAACCTGGGTGTCGTCTTGAATTATGAGTTGACTAGCAATGCACCCTTGCAACAAAGAATGTCAACAACCTGGATTGCACTAGAAAATTGTTACAAGGAGGTTAAGGGAGGTGATTCTTCCCATCCACTCAGGACTGGTGAGATCACACACAAAATGCCATGTTCAGTTCCAGACTCTGCAGTACAAGAGACATGGACATCCTGAATCGAGTTCAGCCAAGGGTCACTGAGATGATTAGGAGCTTGGAGCATCTGTGATACAAGAGAAGCTGAGAGAGATGAGGCTATATCACCTGGAGAAGAGAAGGATCGAGGTGGGGCTTATCAATGTGTATAAATACCTAATGGAAAGGAATAAAGTAGACAGACCTAGAGTGTTCTCAGTGGTGCTGAAGGAGAGGACAACAAGCAATATATGCAAATTTAAATATGGAAAATTCTGTTTAAGAAACAACTTTTTAACTCTTAGGGTAGTCAACACTGGAAAAGGTTGATGAGAGAGGTGATGGAGTCTCCATCTCTGGAGATATTTGAAAACTGACTGGCTGTGATTCTGAGCAGCCATGACCTTGCTCTGAGCAGGGAAGTAAGACTAGATGGTCTCCAGAGTTCCCTTCCAACCTCGACGATTCTGTGGAAAGAATGAAGACCACAATTTACTTACTGATCGTATAATCTGAACATCACTCAAGTTGGCCTGTAGAAGTTTTTTGGTTGGATACCAAGGGAAAGTCAAAATTTGCTGTCTTTTCCTATTCAGTTGAACTGAATTTTTCTTGTATCTATGAACAGCAATTAATGCTGGGAGGCATTATGAAGAACTCAGGTTTTCCATTGTTTCCATCATTTCTTTTCACACAATGCACAGGTTACATCAGTGCAGACTTGCTGAGAGAAAATAGAAGACAGATACATAAATGGCTGCAAACACCAACTTTGCTGCTATAGGAAAATGATTTGTGTAGCAAAGAGGCTGATGTTAATGGAATCACTGTCTGCAATGATGCATATATAGTTTTTTCCTACTTCTATCCTTTTTTCTAAGGTTATTTTACCAGGATAATATGCCTAAAACCAGATCCTTCTTTGTATATCAATGGAATCAGTTTACTTTGCTCATTGTCAAATAAATGGAGAGAGGTTATCTTTGAGTTAGAATTGTAGCAACTAGTGTGATGAACTATGAAATTGAAAGGCGCTCAGGAAAAAAAGTGTGTCCTAGTATTCTTAGAAAGGGTACAACGTAAATATTTCCCCTTGCTACTACAAAATAACATCAAAACGAAATAAATAACAGTATTATTGAAATTCTGAGGTTCTTTGTACTTTGAGGGCTACAGGGTTTTCATGGTACCTGAATATGAATGCTGAATCACCTATGTATCTGACTCCAAATCACTGGTTTGGAAACTTACACAACGTGATGACAAGTAATTATCAACCACTTTGCATCTCCAGTATAATGCATTTATTACCTCATGCCATTACAGAGTAACTGACACTTTTAGCTGTATCAGCAAACTCTCAGTTGGTTCCAGCATAAAAATATCAAGTTATCAGTAAATGACTTTTTTTAATATTATATTAAATCTACAGTTCTGACAGAGGAAGTTAAATATTGGTTGTTTTTTTGGAAAGTATATGAGTAACCACTAAACAAGTTTGTTGGAAGAACAGTGCAACTGATGATGGTCTCTTTTTCTAGATCTGAATACTTTCCATCCTCACTGCAGCAATGCTAAGGTTTGTGGGGAAGAGGTAGCACACGTGGTAGCTAATCTTGAGCTATGTACATGTTAAATGACTGGCAACTAGGTTCATGCTATTTGGCCAGCAAGCTGATGCCAAACAGTGTATGCAATATCAAGCAGTTCCGTCTTTTTCTCTGTGAAAGCATTAATTTGATCTCTCCCTTCCTACTCATAGAATTTTCATGAAAACTTGTGAGAACATAATTCTTTTTGAGAATATATTCTGCCTTTGAATTGGTGAGATGGGATAAAAAATTGAGTAGGATGAACTTTGAGCTTAAAATGGAAAGACAGACATTATGATCTCAAGAGACTCTTCTGGAAATTATAGGAAAATAGGCATTTCCTGACAGTGTACTCATAGTTGTCTTCTGTGTAGCCAAGAACATTATGCGTCAGATGATACTGTTGTTGACATTTTTAATGACAGTTATTTTTAGTGGTGAGGTGTGTACAATTTCAAGACTATGAAATTGCATTATTACACTGAAATTCTCGAACTATACAACATTAAATGCCATTTCCTCTAAAGGTTTATGACCTATTTGCCATAACTAGAAATAGCCTCAGATACCTAAAGGAAAAAAAACAAACTAAAACAAACAGTGACTTTTTGTCTTAGTATTTGAAAGAGGATTGAAATTGTATTTCTGAGTGGAAGGGAAGATAATTGACAATATTCTTGACTCCTTAAAGTTTCATGTGAGATACAGTTCTGAAAATGGGCTACTGATAACGAAATTCATTTGTGTATTTGAGTCATTTATCTGGATTGCTTTGTAAATATGTGGGTTGCCTTATGAAATGGCAGAGAAGATCCTAGCCCCCAGAATTTCACAACAGTCACCTAGAAATGGTGAACAAGAAACCATCAGCTTAAAGTGGAGGCGTTGTCTACTAGTCCCTGTCAGTTTAAGAATTAAACTATATTAAAAAAGAAGAAAGGTGATGAAAGACAGGCAAAAAAGGTAGATTTTTCTTTCTGTTCTCCTTTTCTCCTGTGGTGTTGCTGAATTGATGTGATAGTTGTAAACAGTTCCAGCATTCATTGTTAGAAAATAAGGTGGCAAAAACTTAGAACAAGGTATGGTGCATTATTTGTGTTATAATAGTCCCTCGAGGGTCTCCCAGATAATGTTTCTGGTCTTTAATGTTTGTGCAGTGTATAATGAGGCTATGATATATGAAGAACATAGGAAACTGAAATAATCTGTATTTTTAAATACAAAACAAGAAAAAAACCACTCTGGAAAGTGTTTCTAATCGTTAAAGGAACACTGAGATGAAAAACTGGGGCAGACAACTCAGCAGTGGCAGGGGTAGTGACTGAACCAGGACTTCTAATGCGTATTGGTGCCTTCATTATAATGTAATTACTCTTCTCGAGCATGATTCAAACCAATTTTTTTCTCTGGCTTTAGTCATTCTTTCTTCATAGTCAGAAAAAGTTTTGCTTAGAACTCACCTCAGTCTTCATCTGAATTTGTTTGCTACTGTTCTCAAAAAATTTTCTCTAAAAAAATACATATATATATTTAGTGGCAGCTGCCAAAATTAGTTTTGATAGTATATTTGTACTAAAATATCTGCTGTTTAATAGTTCTTCAGTTGTGAATGATATTGATTTGTCATGGAATAAATATAGTGCAGAATATGGACTTCCCTGTAAATGTAGAAAAATAAATGAACAGTTAATCGTATCTATTTTTCTTTAAGAAGAAAAATATATCCTGCTATGCATTTTCTTTCCCTTTGACATTTCCTGTGTTACAGTAAAAGTGAGGTAGGATATTTTAGTATAATTAAAATGTATTTGGATATTGCATTGTAGTTATGTTGCCCTAG
>VXAK01009153.1:0-19746 GCA_013399435.1 Arenaria interpres
AGATGTGAAAAAAGCACACCTGAAGAATTTATCTCCTTTGGACAAAAGACCCTACTAAACCTTGGAGGCAGCATTTAGATTTCTACGTATCAAGCAATTGCCTCTGCCACTTGGAAAAAAGCAACGAATAAAACTTCACTTGTTTGCATGAGAGAGTGTGCAGATTGAAATTGTTAAAGAAACATCATCATCAATATAAAATCCAGTTGCTTAAAAGAATGGGCGTAACCTGTGAGCTTATGTGTGTCTTCCAGATATTCTCTTTTTTCTTCTAAAATAATGCTTCCTGATACTCCTTATCCTATGTGGTTTTGTATGAAAAATTGGCATACTCCAGGGAAACTTGCTAATGAAGAAACTAAAGACACTGTACCAGTAATCGTATGCCAATTGCCTTTCAAGAACCTAACTGTAACAACTGAAAACAGTAAGAATTCTGAATGTAAGCTTGCCTTTGAATCTGGTCTTAAGCATTATCAAACACTACTTGCATCGATGATGAGTGATGGTTGTAACATCACAGGAACTTAATTTCCAGGCTAATTTATTGAAAAATTAACAGTTACCCTGTCATGAATGAGATGGTATAATTTCTGCACATTTTCCTTACTTAACAAAACCAAATCCACTGCATATGGAACAGTTCCAGTACCTATGAGCTGGACTAACTCCTTAAGGTTTCTACCTTGATTAAACCCATTGTTGTAAATGGTATTAGCGGTTTTCTTGGGAAAAACCTAACCTAAACCTCATGCTGACGCGACATAGTTTCCATCAGGATAGGGAACAGGGGGGCATAACAATTCTGTAAGCCCTGAAATCAGAACCCTTTTTGCTACAGCCAACTTTAACCATGGCAGCAGTAATAAAAACAGACTCGCTGAACAGAATAAAGCTTCCCCCTCTTTTCCTTCCAGGACACATCTATTTGATATTGTACCATGTCTTGAAACTGAAATTCTGAAGAAAATGTTGGACAAATATATCCACTCCTGACATGTTTAATGCATAGATACAATGCTAAATCAGAGTTTCAACTAGCTGAGTTCCAAGGCAATCCTAATGCACGACAACTTCAAGTTAATGCTACTGACAAATTAAAAATAATTTTAAAAGAACACTGTAACAAGAGAGGAGCATATTTGGGGTTTTGTTTGTTTATTTGTGGTTCTAAAAGGGATTGTTAAATGTGAAAACCAATGTAAATGTTCATCTCTTGCTATTGCAGACTAGCGAAACCTGCCAAAATTAGTTCAGAAAAAATGGCAAAATGTACAACATTTACGTGCACTCCTGGCTCATAAACCTAAAACATCCATAAGAAAATTACAATTACAAGGGATACACATTCTTCCTCTAAATACCCCTTGAACATGTCAAGAAGTCTTACCTTATTCTTCCATGGGTCCCTGAATTCCAGTGAGATGCTTAAAAATTAAGGTAAATTTTTCAACTCAGTTCAGTATATTATTTCTCATCTTGGATATGAATATGAATATGATGGTTTGCATTTCCATAGCATCTTGTGTAGGAAGATTTCAGTGCATTTTGTAACTAATAATATAACTATATCACTAGAAAATAATTTTTAAAACGTTCCAGTAAGGTAGAAATTTGAGAAAATTAAGGCATAAGAGAAAATATTTGTATGCGACAACTAATTCCAATTGCTTAACCTGAGAGACACAGATTATCATTCCCTAAGACAATGAATAACTACAAAATCATTAAATTAAAATTAGCCCCCTTGTACATGCCTCATTAAGTACACCGAAAAATGAAAATATGCCAGAATGACACACAAAAGTGAAATCCACCTTTTTTAAAGGCTGAATCTTATTGCATAGCAGCCAGTCTAGAAGTATTCTAGAGGGCTGCTGTGGCTAGAAGAGTTGTTCACTATCTTATTGAAGAACTAGAGCTGAGAAACCATAGAGATCAAAATTTGAGGCCACTGATTTTGATTGTTTTTCAAGACACAATTACACATTTAGCACAATGTCTACCTAAGCAATCTCTTCATACAGAGCCCTGGCCAGTAGTTGCCACACTCACATCACCTCCTCCATTGACCTCACACAACACTCTATGCAGTCCTCTAATGAGCAGAGTTCAGAGAACTTATATGGCTGAAAAATTCACAGAAAGAAAGAAAAAGGTTACATTTCAAGACTACTTGCAGTATAATTTGTCCATGCTATAGAGGAAAAGGATGCTAATAGCACTCTAGCCCCACTCTTCAGATTCAAGTACAGTCAAAGAATTAATTCTGGTTTTTGTCAGCTGCCAGACTGTTTATGCTGCAAGTTGAATTACGGGAGTTGAAGCAAAATACTCCACTTCTTTTCCATAATATACATATGGCAAGAGAGGCACTCTCTTTATTGAGCAAATAAAGGTAGACCTACATCCTGTACCCTCTCTGCACTAGTGAGCAGAGAACATACAGAAATTTCATGACCTCCTCTATCTGATGTCAAAACTAGAGGAAGGTGGGTTACAGTTCCTGAACCCTCACTCATCAACAATCAGGAAAGAAAATATCTTTGCTTGATTTCAGGAACAAAAGTATATTTTTTTTAAATTTTCTAATATATGAAACTAAATTCAACAGCACAGAATGCCAACCTCGGCAATTCATTAGTTATGAATGCTGAACCAAATTGCAAACAGCAGGAAATGGAGGAAAATACATTCAGTACCAAATATTTATATGGAATTATATAGAATGACATTAAAACTCTTTTTAATATTTAGCTGGAGAAAACCTTTAGGTTATTAACATGCATATTCATTTTCAATCTGCTGGAACTTCTAGCTTGCTGAATACCTAACAATACTGCACTGTAGAAAAGAGAACTTGCAAAAGTATTTCAGTTCTTCAGTGAGCCATAAAGTACACGAGGCCTTCATTGTTCGAATGAAATAAGAATCACGTGCTTGCAGTTTCCATAGCAAATTAAATACTGGAAGTTAAACTCTCAACAGTCAGGACTTTCAAAATCAGAGCTTGAAAAGGAACACAGCAGTCATGGACTTACCAGGTGAAAAGAAAGAAGAGGCTGAGAACGCTACACTCCACTCTCCACTCAGAAGCAGCACCTGGCACAATACCAACTATTTTTCACGTGACAAGAAAATATATCACTTTGCAACCCCTATTAACACTGCAGTCATATTCATTTACTGGGTACTAATGAAGACAGAGAAGGCCCTCTGTGCCATCCTACTTTCTTCGAGTATTGTGAGAAGTTTGCTAATTATACCTGCAATACATTCCGATTGGAAATTTTAAATTATAGATACACAGTCAAAAAAAAATTAGGTCATTTTGCATCCCTGGATACAAAGGAGTCCTCAAAAATACGGAAGATTAACTTTTAATGAGTTAATTTCTCCTTTTCTTTTCCCCTAATCAATACATCAGTCATCATGAAGAATGTGGTATTTTGGTATCATCAAGTTCATGATAATGAACATTAGGGAGCTACTGTTTCTCCATTTCCATACATTGAGGACAGAACTATTTGTTTATATCCATATAAAAAGCAGCCAGGAGTTGCAGGAAAAAAACCACTGCTTTTTGAGTTAACAGACTAAATGCTGACAGAAGTACACTGGCTGTTTTGTTTGCCTTGTTATCACTCACCACTGATCCTATGGAAGTTCGAAAGAAGTTAATGTTGATGGATTACTTTTAATATCAATAGTCCTGTGCATGCTTCACTGGAAAAAAAAAAGTCTTTCACATAGAAATATTTATACCAAAAAATACATTGGAAATAAAAGGCAACACAAAATATAATCCAAATGAAATATTAATGGTAAAATGATGATGATATGTTACGGTCTTATGCATTAATGCTATGTCATACTGCTTTACCAGTCAATGCAAACTCATGCTGCTTAGCAAATCTCAGTATTTTTAATACTAATACACAAATTACAGTTAACTTCAATTATGAATCTAAA
The DNA here is from genome assembly GCA_013399435.1 of Arenaria interpres. Lineage (NCBI taxonomy): Eukaryota > Metazoa > Chordata > Aves > Charadriiformes > Scolopacidae > Arenaria > Arenaria interpres. The sequence goes on from VXAK01009153.1 coordinate 3,973, forward strand.
CCTTCATCTTTTTCATATTGAAATGAAACTGGGAACATAAAACTATGCAAAATACCCTTTCTCTCATGACATTTTCCATTAGCTATGACCCCTGATAATTCTCATCTTTGCTTTGTATACTAAAAGCAGCGGAACAATTAATTGTTTGTTCATTTCCAAAGTAGCAACTTGAGTCTCTCTACATCCCTTTATCTCACATTAAAATCATTTCAGATAGTCCAAGTTTTAATATGTGTTCCCAATTCAAAATCCACCTGGTAGTGATTACAGGAACGCATAATAAAAGGAGAGATTTTAATCTTAGTTTTGAAAGAAGCAAAAGCCTGCTTTCTTGATTTTATAATCCTACCTGTTTCAAGAGAAAATCCCTCTGAGAAAGTGAATCTATCTTACAAAACACCCAGAGATACTTGGTGCTCCAGATCGCAACCTGAATAACAGCTCTTTATATATTCCTCTCTTTAATTTTGCCTCTTTTAAGTGGGACAATATGCCTTCCTCAATAGAGTATTCCTGCCTATTCCTGAACAAGATCCATTCTTATTCCCTAACTAGATCTTTCAAAATATGTTTTAGGATGCTGTGTAGAGCAGTATGACTAGCATATGCCTACTACCGGACTGTGCAGAGCAACAGAAAATGTTAAACTTTGCAGACGACTGCTACAACGCAGTCACTTTTATGAAGACAAGGCTTATTCACCTGCTGAAGTTGTGCTTTTGAGATGCGAATGACAGGGGGGAACTTGTTGCCACAGGGAATGACAGGAAGCTGCCTGCGGCCAGTTGAGCGGGAGGAAGAGGAGTGGCTCTCAGCTGATTGACTCCTTGGTAAACCAGCCTCTCTCAGAGGGTCCGAGTGGATGGATAGATAGGCTATAGGGCTCATGGTGCGGAGGATGGGACTTGAAATTCTTGGAGTGGAGAAATGCAGCATATGAGATGAGTTGAGCTGTGAGAACAACATGGCGGGGAAGAAAATAAGGTTTAAAAATCAATATTTTAATCATTCTTGTTTATGTCTTGCCTATATGCATTTTCATACAAGATGATATCCACAACTCCCTCACAGGCTAAAAGCTGATAATTTAAGAGGTATCTTAAGTCTAGTCTTCACATTTTCCATCAATTTTTAAAAATCCAGTATCAAAGCTAGAATGAGCATCCTCTCTCTAGCTGGCTCCTACCTTCAGTCAGTCAGTCAGTCAGTAAATATCTAGGGCAAATTTAATAAACTAACACTGTCTGTTCCAAGGACACTGTGTACACAAACTAATTGACCGTTGACTGGTCCCTGCAAACGCAACAACAGTGTTTTCTGAGAAGACTATATTTTTAGCATATACACCCATTTCAGGCCTTACAAATGTGACTACACAACTATGGCTAGAGCAGTGTATATTAAGGACCGTAACTGACAGGACTCATCAGTAAGATTAGTACTAAGCAATTTTGATGAAATTTCCCAAATATGGGATTGAACTAGAAGGATACACTGGCCTGGAGAATACACGAACAATTGCTTCATCTTGAACTACATCACACAAGCATTTAGAAAGGAGCAGGGGAAAAAAAAAGATTAAAAAAGACAGGAACTGTAAAGTCAAAGTATTCCAAGCTAATAATTTTGGAGAAAGTACATTTTCAAATTGGTTATTGATGATTCTAATAAACCTCTAACTTTGACATAAAACTCTGAAGTCAACTGATTCTTTGCAAGACCTTTTCCAGCACTGAATAAGTATCTGATGGTGACACATCTAAGTACATGTAAATGAGATTGATATTTACAGTTTGAGATTCTTTGTTCGAAGTATATTTAGACAAAACCATGAAGAGTACAGATATGAAAACTTATTGCAGGCTTCATGAAGGTCATTTTCTGTTTCCTACCATGGTATTTGCAATTCTAACCTGTATTCCTTGGAAACAGAGAGCACCTATCAAGCATTTCAGTTTCCAAGGAAAAGGTATTTTCAATTATGTCAGTGCTAAAGCTTCAGTTCCTGTAATGCATAGCTGTCTCTCAACTGGAAAAAGAAAGTTTTTCCAGTGTCTCATAAAAGCAGCAACTGAGGATAGAAGGCACATGAAAATAAAATGACTTAGAACGCTGAAATAAATTGAAATTTAAGAGCAGGCTTTTGAGAAAACATAATAGTACTTCAATGCACAAAATGTTAATTCCAGCAATATTTCTAAATAATATAGATAGATTCACACAGTCAAACCACTTCTATAACCATCCATACGGTATTAGGCTGTCAATCAAGTGTGACTAGAGGAAACCGTTGTTTAATTTAAACTGAAGATGAAAATCAAGTTAGCTGTTACGTATTCAATTACTTCAGCTCCATCATTATTTCTTTGCTGAAATATCTGCCTGAAAAATATGTTGCAAAATTTTGTGCATGCACTGTATGAAGTTCTCTGCAATTCAATATAAACACGGTAAATTAATGTAGCCGTGATTCAACAACACGGCAAGTCCAGCTTTAGGCTTCTAGTACCACATCAGGGCAAAAAACCTAGGGCTGTATGATGCAAAGTGCTGCTCCAGTATAAATTCACCCTTAGTCTAGATCAGTCCATATTCTTTTGACAGATTAACTTCATACCAGCTGATATTACAGCAAATCAGGTCCTCTTGCAGCCAAAGTCAACATAAAGCCGTCGTGAAAGGAGAAAGTCAGCATATATCGCCTAGCATGCTCTGCACAGTTCAACAGAAACGTGACCATGTGCCTATGACCAAGACAGATCAAACTGGTATTTGCTGGTAGCACACAGAATCTGTATTGCAACTGGAAAACCATGACCGGTAACATGATTATTGGTTCTCTTACCTGCAGGTTTGTTTTTTTTCTCAAAATAGATAGCATAACTTGCTGTAATTTTTTATGCCTGAAACTTGCTCATCCCCAAGCCAATAACTTACACGTTTTTCTCTCTTACTTGTAGCAGTTCAAGAAGGAAACCTGAAGTCAAAAACCTTACATTCTTATTAGAATGCTGATGCTGTGTGAAACAGGTAAGAAATGATATTATCATCAACTACACGAAGTCCATGTACACACCCAATTCCAGGAAGAACCTTTGTCTACAAATGGAAGGACTGCAGTCCAGCAATTTATTTCATTCAGGAGAAAATAAAATTACGGGTGAGAATATGATCCCTTAGTTTCTCACACAGAAACATCCTTCCTACTACTTACTACTTAAACATTGAGCAATAAAGCCCTGAAAGAAATAAAGAAAAAATAAAGAAAAATCAGAGTATAAAAGAAAAATAAAAAAATACATAAAAAAGGAAAACTACTTTATTCATTCACCATTAAAGTAATCGCTTGCATATTTAACAAACCTATAAGCTCCAAGAACATAATTCATCATGCTTGCTTCTAAGTGCTAGAGAAGCAGGTCACTAGAAATCCACATGGGAGGTATATTCATAAGCATGATGACCATGAATGCTGACGTGTCCTAGAGTTTCAAGCCATTTGAAATGAATAAACTTTTTCAGAAATTATGTTAAACTATTATTCTACTATAATTTCAACATCTATTTTTAACCCCTTTTAGTAATACTTAAGTCATTTGAGTTATGGTCCTGAAGTTACATTCCTGGATCCAAGCCTACTCTTAGCAACTGGTGCAATATAATAAAATCACCAGAAAAGTAAAATATGATCCTTTGCCATTATTTGTATTGTCAGGAAGGTGCTACCTAGATAAAATTACTAGAGAAGAAGAATGTCTGATCCACAAACAAGGATCACATTCAAAGAACAGTTTCAGGTGGGTAAATGTCTTGAAGAAGAAGGAAAAGGACTATCAACCCACTCCCTAAGGTCACCAGGACTCTGGAATAGAGAGAATTACTGTATGAAGAGGCATATATATATATATATATGTATATGCTGTCTCCCTGTGAAGTGACGAGGATGCTCACCTATAAGAACAGCTAGGTTCCAGTACCCACCTCAAGGAATATTTAAGTATCTTTTAGAAAGTGGAATACCGTCAATGAAGGACAGAAAGAATAACTCACCCCCAAAATCCTCCTGGGCTTTGTTTGGCTTTCAAGGCCTAATAAACTAGATGGAAGACGACCACAAATTGCCAACACAGTTGGAATAGACACACTGCATAGACACACTCTGTTCCCAGTTTCTAAATCAGCCAAATAATTTTGATTTTCTTTATTCCCAGTTCAGTTTATATTTAAAATTCCACATAGTTCAGCTTCAAAACAGTAAGTTCCTTCCTGCCTTTTGTCTTGCCCTCACAGGATAATACAAACCATACTGATTTCCCCCATTTTTGAGGTCATGCCAAATATCCCTTACCTGCTTGCAAAGCCAAACTAAAACATAATCTTACCCCAGTGTCTACTTCAACCAGTATTTCTTCCAATACATCTTATAGTTAATTGACCTTGTTTATAACTATTTCTGCTTCCATGCCCAGAAGCTTCTTCCTTTTCCAGAAAAAAACATTTTCCATTATTTGCACTTTAGTACATGATATTTATATCACCCCTATTTTCAGTTTTAAGTGAAATACCTATTGCCCCAAAAAGAGCCAAGTTTGTATACAGTAGTACAATGCACCTGCATACAAAGTTGCAAGTTGTTTTTTAATGGCTTTTAAAATAAAAACTCCTGATAATTAGTATTTTGTACAGTATAAGTGTTGCTATTTCTTGTTTATATTCCTAATACTAACATTAAAATACAAAAATTGAACTACTGAAAACAACTGAGCAAGTTAATTTCTCACCTTTGCAAGTTTCTAACCCATCAAAAACTTTCAGGCAACTAATATTTCAACTTAAATCTCAAAAAATCTTTGTTTAACACAGTTCTGTAATTTGAATCATCCAAAATCAATCTTCTATAAATGACATAATTCACAAAGTATGATATCTATATATAACCTTCTATGAAAGATATAGTTTTTCATTTTCCATAAGAACCTAGGTGTATTTGAAATTTTAGTGTATAGCTATAGTTAATTACATTGAGTCGTTAATTTTCACCATAAAGGATATTCCACACCTTATAATAAATGCGTGGTTGGTGACAAGTATCTTTTTCTAATGAGCTGGCTGTAACTTTCACAAAAAGTGCTAATAAGTGAGGGAGAAGTACAGCCAGGTTTCTTGGCTCAAAGGAGCTTAAAAGAAATGACCTTTATATCATAGATGACAAAATATCTACTGAGAAAAGGGTAGAAATCAAACTAGGAGGTGATTACCATTCATTTAACCATTAATCTCACTTCCTTCTTAAGTAAAGCCAAAGAAGTCTTTATTAAGAATCAATGACAGAGGAGAAAAAAAAAAAAACCCACCATGTTAAAAAACCGTGTAAATGAGAATTTTTTAGAAAAGCTGGAGAAACACAAAAAGACGAGGATGCAATTGAAGCAAAGCAATCTAAGTGAAGATAAAACTCTCAGAGCAAAGCAGTAGTTGCAAAATTATCTTAGAACTGAGGAGTAGCAACAATTTATAAAAGCCAACAAGTTGTTAGTATGAGAATCTTTGGAAACTTCAGAAGAAACAGAAAGAAACACAGGGAATTCCAAAAGAAAACATTACATCAATAATGGTGAGAGCAAGTAACTCTCTTTCTTTAATTCCAGCTATTTAGGCTTTTCCTGAAACCCGTGAAACATTGTAACACAGTATTTTACAGATTCATTGCAATTTTATGTTTACGTACTGCAAATATAATAAATATCCACTTGCATGTGTATCTCCCACTGATTAGGAACCACTGCATAAGGAGCTTCTTTTTATAGATATGTATATGTGTGTGTGTATATATATTTATAAAAAACAATACACATCAAATTATTCTTTTTATTGAGGTCAGTTCTGTGGATCATAACTGAAGAACTAATACCCACTTCCATGGCAGAATGTAAACACTGATATAACAGAACATGGAAGACCATTCCTCAAAAATCAAGTCCCATATCTGATGAAGACAGGAATTTCTGCTACACTACTGTGTTTTAATCACTGCCTTTTCTCTTCCTATCTCCCCATATAATTCTGAATAAAGAGAGGTTCAATAAAACCACTACCATTTCTCTTACCGGAGTGAGTGCTCCTTCTGCTTGAGCTTCCATAGGACTTGTAGGGGTGGCTGCAAGAAGCTGTCCAGCAGCTCCAGACAGAAGTTCCAATTTATCTGTAAGCTGTTCGGAAGCAGCAGGATGACACTCCATGGCTAGAACAAAGTCCACCCCTGAGGTTTGGTTCTTGGCATGGACACCGTTTCCTCCCCAGCCACCTTCTCTGGGCTGCTCTTCTGGAGGGGACTCCTCTAGAACTTGTAGTACCTCTGGCTCTTCATCTGAGGGACTTCCAGTCGTTTTGTGCCCTAAAGCCTCATTTGTCCTGAAGTCCTGCAAGTCCCGTTCCTTATCTATTATCACCCATTCCTTAGAATCAACCTCCTGCCTGCAGGAGTTTAAGTTGACAGCTACAAATCCATTGCTAATAACGCCATCAACATGTTCTGGAGAATTAGCTGACACAGGCTTTGAAGCGTCTGGAAGATATTCTTCATCATAGTGCCAAACATGGTCCGTGCGAGCAGTCACAGGAGCAGGAATGGGTGTTTTCTGAGAAAGAGGAGGAACAGCAGCACCAGGTGGCTCTGCCGCAGCATTCAAGTTTTTCTGCATCTTCTCCAAACTTAAGAAAAGATGTTAATATCTGAATTAGTTAAGAATTAAATAATGTAAGCTACATTTGAGCTTTTTCAGTAGATATATATATAAATTTGCTGTCATATTTTAGAACAATCTACAGTGGTTGAAAGATCCACAATTTGAGACAAATAACTCCGACATCAAGTGAAAATGGGGGAATGGTCTTAGAAATTTGCACATATTGTAAGTGCAATCGTAATGTAGCATATTGTATTGTAAATGTCATTGCCAAAAAGGAGAACAGTGAGTGGATACCAACTCAGTGGTGAGGCTACCACCAGATGTCCACTGTACATAATTTATGCTACAAAGCAGAGACTTAAAGCAGAACAGAAGAAAGAGATGTCTCCAGCAGCAGTTAGCAGATGCTTTCAAGAAGCATATTATTGATTGTTTTGATTGATCCCTTATTTATGCAGGATTTTACCACTATCAGCATCTCATCTGTCTTCTACTGTCCCCACTCAGCCTCTGCCTTTCAGTCACATTTTACTGGGTCCTTCTGCTATTATTCTTTCTACAGGTCGGCAAATTGATTAAATCTGTTCTCATAAATCTGCCTCTTCTCTACCTTGAAATGCCATTTTAAGATCTCTGTCTTCTATCAGGATTTTTTTACATTGGTGCAACACTCTTGGGCTTAACTAATCCAGCTGCATGCAGGTAGATTTCTAAATTTACTTCATAACTCTGCTTCTTGTAGACTGTACTTCTCATGTCATATAATTTAATCCAATGCTACCTCTATTGAGCACCTGACATCATCATTCTTATTTAGGATGAGTTGTGCTGACTATCAAGAGTATCCCACTAGAGAAAAAGGTAATACGCATCAGGCTTACACCACTAGGTCTTGAAATAAAAAAATCTCAACTGTGGAAGTCCGACTTTAACTGCATACTAGTATTAATCTTTTTCTAAAGAAGCTGCCAAATAGTGAAATCCTTTAATCGAGCAATATTCTGAACGTAAAGTTAATACTTTGCTGTAGTTTGCATAACCATAACTCAGCAGCTCCATTCCTGGTTTTCATATGGCAGAGGAAAGATGATAATATCTTAACTACATATCCTGAAAAGATCTAAGCATAAGCATAAAATAATTTCTTTACCAGGTTTCAAGAAATTTATCAGTGTCTGGCTTTGACTCCAACGTCAGGCGCTTCTCCAGTTCAAAGCTGTGAATTGAACGTAACTTTCGCACCAGTGGGACATCTCTGTCAAGCTGGGTGGTCTCTGAACGAACACGAATTGGAGAACCCAGACTCGGTGCATTAAGCATTCCATTCACTGGCCCATGGCTGTTTTCTTCCTCTGTGGCAGCCTGTGCAAAAAGTAAAGTGAAACCATAACTCACTAGAAGCAGTAAAAGAGAGGAAGACAAGGTAGTACATAGTGAATACCATCCAGGTTTTTAGGCTGTGATAAGGCAATTTATATTTGTAATAGTCATTAAGTACATGCCACTGTTAAGGTAGTTTAGACATGCTCTTCGGCACACACCTAGAGAAGACAATACTAGTAATATACTAGTTCTGGGTAGGTCTGAGAATAGGAGTCTCAAAAACCCAGTAATACATTTAAAATGACTCTGATATTTCAGGCCCATCTCTGAATTTTTTTTTTAATCCCAGTCTGAAACCCAGCACTTGGTAGCATCTTCAGTCTGCTTTACGGTCAAGTGCTCTTATTAAAGAGAAGTTAGCTTCCAAGATGTCTTTATGATCCTCTGGAGCTTATAACACTGTTATACACTAAATCTATTAGATATTTCTGTGAGTTAAAACTATAATTTAGTCCAACTGCATTCCATCTTGTGTATAAACTGGACATGATTTAGAGCTGGGAAATCCTTAGTTTCAACTAATAGCTATTTCAACTATAACTAATAGAAATTGCCTTTGTTTAAACCAGAACTATCTCCTTTCTCCCTCCTTGGTAAAAAACAAACAAGTACATTTGAAAATAGGCACCATGCCTTATTCTTTCCTACAATATTTTTTTTTCTAGTAAACAAGAAGGAACAACCTCAAAACTAGACAGCTTTCCCAGCTAAAGAACATTTCAGTACCAGATCCCGCTTCATGTTCAAAACGTTTTTATATCAAGAAACAGGTCTGAGCATGAAATGTTATGATTGTGATCAAGGGAGACAGGAACCACTTCTCAGAGACCACTTTTCAAAATTAAGCAGCATTCTCTTGTAAAGACCAGCCCATGAACCTCTCTGGATCAGTACAAAGGCATCACATCTTATGGAGACAAAAAACACCAACCAAATTAAATGGACACTGCCAATTACACTGCCAAGCTGTCAATTGAAGAATAACACTAGACTCGTTTTTGTGTATTTGGTATCAACTTCTACACGTGCAAAATGCAAGAAATGTGCTTTGGTTTCATTCAGTGAGCAAGAATCAAAATCCTGTCTGAAGAACATGAATAGGAATAAACTACAAAGAATCTCAAACTATCAGCAATCTACTATTCACCAAAAAGACCTGATAAAGTGACACAAGGCCCAAAAACTTTGTCTGCTTCTTACAGTATGTATATCAGTCTAATAAAATGTGTTAACTCTACCATAAATCTTGTTTTCTTAGGCCATTGTGGCCAATCAATATTAGTAAGACTGCATTATTAATTACATGTTATGTGCACTATAGGGACAGGAAAATGTTCAAAGATGGTCTTCACAATGCAGATTTTTAAGTACCTTACAGATCCCTAGTTTTATTTTGTTTCTGTTTGCATCCATTTCTTCCCAAACATCTTTTTCTTGAGGACGCTGATGCCCAGGGGATCCAGGTAGTTTCTCTGGTGAGACACCAACTGGAATACCATTCTCTCCATCACTGAGCTGTTCATCAGGAAACACTTCATCTGTGTTTTCTCGCAGCAAATCTCCTGGGATAGGAGTGGCATTGGCAATTCTAGAAAAGTAGAAGGTAAAAATTTTGATACTTTAAGTTATTTTCTACTCTATTGAAAGAACAAAATGCAAAAAATTACAAGCAAAAGCATGCTTCTGTAGAAAACTAAATCTTGTAAATTATTTAATGTAAAAAAATCCCTACTACTTGGCTTTCACAATTTCTGTTTCTTTAATTCAGGTACATAACAAAAAACAATCACTTAAAAACTGGTTTTTGAAGCAACTTCTGAGAAAATTGTTAGAGATCATGTCCAGGCTCAACTTCACTCCTGACTTTTCTGCATGTATTTTTCTATTAAAAAATATTAATGGCGACTTTCATAATATAGTCTCCTTTTCCTGCAAATTTGGTAGAATAACAAAACATACTGTGTGGGGAAGAGAGATCACTCAGCAAATTGAATGTAGTTTTAATCACTATTCTTATCAAAGTGCTATTTTGGTCCAATTGTTGACAATCAAAAAATAAGCATAACACTAACAAGACATTATATTTTAATTAAAGTTCTGTAATCCTATTGATTTCGGCCTAAACAGGGCTAAGGCTTAGCTCAGTATGTGAAACTGAAGCAATACTATTCCTATGAAGCGGAGAGTCAGAAGGTGAATTAAAAGTCATTCCTTTACAGTCACCAACATTGTTAACGGCAGCCAAGACTATCAATAACTCCAGTATGATGCTTAGTGTGATAATGGGACTAAATCATATGCAAAATCTCTGTCAACTTCAGTGTGTTCAATATTGCACACTGTACACCTGTGTAATATTAACACCAGTTAATGTCTTGACTGATATTTATTCTAACACTTTTTTTTTTTTTAAAATTACATTGAAATACTGGAAATGTAATACATTCTACATGAAATTCTGGTGGTTTTCACCCTCACTACACTGTCAAAACTCCCACGTCACAACCTTTGCGACTCTTAGCTAAAAAGCTGATCTACTCGAGGCCTAGAACAGGCACAAAGTCTTCCTTCTCACCCATAAATAACTCTTATATTCTCCAATCCCCTGAGATCAGTATAGGTATTATTAAACATCACACCTTGTCCGACTTACTTAATTACAGAAGGTCCCAAAGACCACATTATATATTATTTTAAACATGACCAAAATCTATGTCCAAATTTCCTATAAAGATCCACTCATTTTTCAAAGTTATAAGGAAATTGCTGCTAGTAGTTTATTCCAAGCTTACTGAAAACAATGCGTTTATTTCCAGGCAGTTAAACTCAGGATGCATAATTTAGTTTCAGAAAATATAATTTAGCAAAGGATGGACTAGCAAATTTACATGCAATTTCCTGAGCTACTATTTTTTATTGCTATAAATTTAGGACTGCAGTGCTATCTTTCAGAATGGTATAAACAGGAGCCCTAAAAAGGGAAATACTTCAAATGCTCCCAAACCCCCATTCCTCTATTTATTCAACATCCTGCAGAAAAAAACCCTAAATTACAGAGATAATTTCCCATTGGTACTCTGTGGCTGCTTTTCAAGTGACCACAACGTGCCACATACCCGATTGCAGCCGGAGTAAGACGAGTGTGTAACTGAGGTGTGGTTGAAGTTGTTGTTGTTGTCAGAGAGCCGTCAGTTCCACTCTTCTCCCAGTCAAAAGGGTCACTTTCAATAACCCCAAATGTCTTCATGCTGTTGTCAAACACAGACATGAGAAGCTAAAAATGAAGAAAAAAAGTTAATAAGCTTCGGTTTTGCCTAAGAAACCAAGGAATTGAAAAATATTCTCCTGCAATAGTTTAACATGTCTCCTCTTTAAGATTTTGACTGACAACATTTTTCAAAAAAAAAAAAAAAAGACACCGTACTTTATATTAATCATTTCTCATTTTCTGAGGTTTCAAAGTCAAGATATGCAAAATTCTGTTTTATTTCAAAAAAACCAAAAACAACAGCAAACACGTCTGTGTTTTTATGAGTAAAGAGAGGCAAAGATATGCTATAGGCTTCCATAAAAAGACAGAAAGACACATACACACACAGGGAGGTATGACTACATTGCTGCAGAATAGCATCTAATGGCTCTCCAGTGGAGGAAGATAAAACAATATATTTGGTAACACCATTAGAAACCAAGGAAATGAATGAGGAGTAGGTAGGGAATGACACCACTTTGCTAATTCATACATTTCTGTCGTTTAGAACCATGTATCATTTACTTTATCTAATGCTAACATTCATCCCACAGAAGTGTCACACTGAGAACTTTTCACCCTCATTTTAAGCTATGAAAAAGCATCTAGAACAATTTGAGCCCATGACAGGGAAAGAAATTGCACCTACCTTCCTCCCCCTGTGAAAAAACTTTGTCTCATTCTAGTCACTGGTGGGAAGACTGTGTCCATATCACATCATCTCTTGTTCCCCAGCATTTCTAAAATTAATCTTTTTTTTTCCCTAAAAGCTAAAACTCCAGTTTTCATTTTTTCTTCCAATCTAGTGTGCTGAAAATTTTTCTCTGGCCTCCCTTTAAAAACACATACTCTTTGGCAACTTAAAACGGATGGGAAGTTTGGATCATTTTTCTTGTATGAAGTGGTCATATCCATTTTATCCCTACTCTCAAGAACCTTCAGTGTGCCATCTATCCTACTCAGTTCTGAAACCCTACTGACTGCATAAAGCCATAGTTCACTCTCTGTCCTGTACATACTCCCCTTTATTCTCCTCTTCCTGTACACATTAAGTTGTCTCTCTGAAGTAATTTTTAAGGTCGTTCTCCTTTAAACCTTTTCTACAATTTCTGCTATAACTCAAATACAAACTCAAATGCTTAATGCTGTCGGGAGGCCGAGGCAATGTGTGCAATAAATACCTGAATAAAATAAATATATGACATTGCCAAATCAAAAGTGGATTCTGTGGCTATGTCATGAACTTTTTAGACTTTAACTCTTCAAAGCAGGGATCTTGACCATGTCCATTCTTATTCAGTGCCTAACCTTAAATACAAAGAATGATACATATCAAACCTAAGAATAGCATTGCTACAACAAATACTAGTTAAGAGAGAGCAGAACTTAAATGACTTAAAAGAACTTAAAGTAAAGCACTTTCTCACCACTCTAAGTAAAATCACCCTGCTCTGCTCTAAAGCACAGGAGCAAGACCGTGTCAGAAGGCTCAGGCTGTAGCTACTCAACTGCAAATGTTCCATGACCAACCATAGGACAGTAAATTACTGGGCTGTCTCTATAATGGAGAAACTCTGTCCTGCTGTCACCTTAATCCCTGAGTGCATGTGCTCTGTTAGATATAAGCAGACCACAGAAAAAGGTTTTGCAAAAATATGCCTGTGTATGTTTTATCACTCAGTAATGATACATAATGTAAATAAAACATATTTATCAGTCTACAATCAAGGTTTCTCTATGCAACATCAAAATTTCTGTGATCAGTAATTTTTACCATGGAAGAAAAAAATAAATCTGATTCATCTTTACGACACTCAAAAGTTTCTTAATCATTTTTCTCACTTAATTGTAAACAATAGGATAAAGTCCATAGAAATCTGTAGCAGAAAAGGAAAAAAAATTCAAGGTATTTCTTTTTCAGGAACAAATTTTCTGCATTTGTAATAAGATTTTTTTTACATTCAAGTTTCTCTGTCTTACTCTTCCCAAATAGAAAAACATGACGTCTCTGAACCGCAAAGTTTCTGTGGCACTAGATGGCCACTAAAATAACTTTGTGGTGGAACAATACATAATGACTACCAAGCCTACACAATGAAATCAAAGGAAACTGAAGATGAAACAGCATAACATTCTGTTATTTAAAAATCAGAAAGACAAAATAGTAAAACTGTTTACCTGGTAATCAGGCTTTGTAAAGTAATCTAAATTAGAAATGTGATCCAGAAAGACGTTGAATTCTTGAGGAAGATGTTTCAACATCAGTCTGTGCTCGTATCTTTCTTTAATGGAGCCCACTTGCTCCTAGGAGTAAATAACACAACAAACATTAACACGCCTTCATTCTCTGCTACAACATATTCTCCTTGTATCTTACAGCCACTCCATGCATCACTGCCCAGAAAGCACATTACACTGACTGGAGTACTGTGGAAGGCCATCCTACATCAGACAGCAAGAGAAGAGATTCTGTCATAGACCTCAGTACACTCGCAAAATAATGTACAAACTTCAAATTCAATATGAAACTATTGAATAAATGAAAATATGAAATATGAGAAGCCATTTAATTTTCTGCCTGATATCAAGGACTGTCGTTAGACACTCCAACCCTTCTAAGAAGCATGTTTTAAAGATTTAAATATCCTGTTGCATCATCGGAGTTCAGTCACTTTTTGGTGTATGCTTTGTCATCACAGTATATTGTGTCAAATTAGTAAATCCTGTTTAGTGTAAGATCAGTAAATCAAAACCAAAAAAGAGATGCTACCTATATACCACATTGTCATCTAAAATAAAACACATCAGAGAGTAACCTTGTTTCAGTCTAATCTCAAAAGAAGTTGAAAGAAGTAATAATAGGCTAATTAGATGTTGTTTCTTCACATACCTCACCTATGATATATGACTAAAAACACTACTGCATACTAACTGATTCACTTCTGTTCATCAGCAAATAAGAAATGCCCATTTCACAACTAATCAAAACAGGTTAGAAATTCTAAATGTGTGACAGATGAAATAAAAAAGTACTCAAGTGAAAACAGGAAAATGAGTAAGTGGCATATATACACTTACTTTTGCATTTTAAAACATTTGCAAACTGGAAGCACAATCTACTTCCTGCCTAGAACAGCTTGTAAAACTTGATTGCTTTTTAGACCGTGGCACTAGCAATTAGAACTAACACTAAAAAAGACTAGGAAATGTGATGTTATAATTAATGAACCAGTGACTCTTAGTGGAATCTTTGTCACAGCATTCACTTGCAATCCAGAAGTAAATCTCCCTCATGCTCTTTAGTTTCACTCCTAGGTTTACCTTATCTTTTATTTTTCTCCAAGGCAGTTGCCCAACCACAAATTCCACCAACATGTAGAACAGGGACCAGAGGTCATCATGCCGGCCCATTTCCTGTGAAAAAGAAATACTATTCTAATGCATCTTACAAATACCTATAAGACAAAAGCAAAGATAGACTCTTTATGTTCTAGAGACTTAACTTAGCACATATAAAAAATAATATAATCAACGCTGCAAAACAAGTTCATAAAATTAAATCCAGCCACTATTTTAAGTAGAAACATACAAAGAAATCTCCATAGAAGACACAGAGAAACAAAACAGAAATTAAAGCGTGTTAAAAATAACATTGCAAATCTCCATACTGGAAGAGCTGTTTATGCAGATTTCTTTAGTGTATAATGCTAAGATGACATACAGGACATTATGTATTTTAGAAAACTCAGTAACTTTTTAATTTATTAACTTGCAATACAATTGAACACCAAAGGTAGCCATTAAAACTACTATTATTTCTACAACAAGTTTTTTAATCTCAACTACTGTATACTTTCCCAAAATTTCTAAGTATCAATTTCTATGTAATAAATACACACATAAGAATACAAAAAAGGAAATCAATAGCAACTGCATTACTGACTGCTTTCAGCTACATGAGATGGATATGATATGGATTGCGATACTCACTCTGTTTCTATGAGCATTGATTGATGCGTATCGTACTGTTCCTCGAAAACCAGCAACAGCTCGTGGCTGTCAAAGAATAGAAAAAGATTGTCATTGTCAGAAATACACCTGCTGACTACTTAATTTGGCATCTACAAAGTGAGTATGGAGCCACAACAAGTATCATTTGAGACTTTTATTTTAATTCACCATGTTTCTACAAGTTCTCAGTGGAAATCCAAGTAGGCACCAGTGACATATGTCAGAGCTTTTTAACCCATCTATTTATGTCAGGTTTTGTTCTCCGCAGGCATCAAGTCCTGTTTACCTCATCCCTCAAAACAGCTATATGGTAGAACTATTCTTCTTTTTTCTCCAATAACAAAATTACTTCTTGGTTTTAACTAAAGTTTGAGTTACAGGATCTAAACCATAATGATTACTTCATAATTGATTGATTGATAGAATCATTCTATGATTCTA
>VXAK01009154.1:0-107583 GCA_013399435.1 Arenaria interpres
AGATGATTCTATTATTCTATGATATTCTTGGCATTGATATATTTACTACTTATTTAAGTGTTTTCATTTTCAGAGTGTTTTCCGAATGTCTTTCTAATACCTTGTAAGGAAGGTAGATACATAATCATCCCTTATTTGGAAATGAAGGCAAAAAGATTTAGGATTTAGGATTCTGAAGTTTCCCTGAAGGTGGAATTTTTCTTCAGAGGATTCATCTTGTCACTTACTGTTGATTTTTTCGTTAGAATGAATTTCATGAAGTTTGTACTCACTGTGATGGTCCAGTGCTCATTTACCTGGTCTTGCTTTTGCTATGCTTTTGCATAATTTTCAACAAACAAAAGTCTCCAAAAAATCAATGTTCATGAAAATTTTTGTTCTAAAGCATCAAGTTGGAGTGCTTTCCAAACTGCTTCTTTTTTGTTACTCTTTTGTGGCTCCCAAGACTGTATCACTAGTGTTTCTTGCTATTGATTACGTTTGATTTATAGTCTCAGTGAAGCATATTTAACCCAGGAGAACATGCTCCTCATCTCTCTTCCTTTAATTTAAATCCTTAAGCTGTTACATTCCTGATTCTCCTAACACCTATGAATTTATGACAGCATATACTATGCAGCGGACGGCCACAAATTTCCAGTTTGTTTTTCAATTACTTTATATTTCCTCATTTGCAAGCAAGGCATTAAATAAGCAACAGCCATCTGACATGTCTCCTCACTACATTTCCTCCTCTCTGTGAATAATTTTGATGACTGTTGTGAAAATTGTTAGTTGCCTAGTAGCTGAAATGAAGAATTGCATTCTGTTTAATGGTATGAAAAACAATATCAGAACCAGAAATCTGCTACAAGTCTTTTCTTGTTTAATGGACAAAACCAACTGTCTCTGCTATACAGAAGCATTAGTGTCATGACATAAGAAAACACTTCTCAGATGGCAGGCATTAATTTCAAGGAACCAGAAAAAAGATGCAAGAATTGAGCCTTCAAGATGGCTTGAGCCTCAACTAACATCCTTTATTTGTCAAAACCACATGAATTTCATACAATACATATGACAGTTGCAGAAAAAAAATACACTGTAAGTTAATATTTTATTATAATCAATAGGTACAATATTTGAACATTAACTTTTAGCAAATTTCCTGGCAGATCACCATGTCATTTCCAGCATCTAAATAAAATATATATGTGAGCCAGCGTGTTCTGCTTGGTCCATGGATCACAGGGTGTTCTCCAAAGAAAAGAAAAACAATATTTCTGTATCTGAAGTGATGGAAACTGTGATGGGGGGCATATATTGCCTGATGATGGTATACTAAATGCTGGAAAATCTGAAAAATGCAAAGGCAGTTAAATGGGGCTCTTTCAACTTCTCTGTTAGTTTTAATACCCATTATTATTAGAGGTCTGGGATCTACCCATATTATTTGTCAAAACACCATTTTTTTGGGGGGCTTTCAAGGTGAAAGTGATAGTACACATACAAAGCAGTAGATGGAGGTAGTAAGATGTGAGATAACACATTGTCATGGATGAATTTATGCATTTCTATTGTTCCAGGGAAAAGCAGTGGCATGCAGAAATCTTCAGCTGAAAAATTTTGGATTGCTCATATTGTGCAGTTGTTTGGATTATTGTTTTTATATATATATGTATATATGTAACTGAAAATGCAGCAGGTTAGGGAACGTCTGCTGTGTTTGCTGTTGTGATTAGGAGAGGAGCTCAGTGGTGGTGTTTAGGCATCTTGTTTTGTTAAGTGAGGGACAATGTCCTTCAGATGAACCCTTGTGGCTGCAAAAAAGGCAGGAAAATTCCAAAGTATTCACAAATCAATTTTTAAAGCTACTCAGACAACAGTGCTTGTTACTGCCAAGTGGAGATAGATCTCACCTTATTTTAAAGAGCTGAGCTCCCAGTCGTGTGTCTGCGGTTCTTGGTACCATCACCACTGTACCTGCAGTGGGGTGCAAATACATCTGCCCTAGCCCTTGATCACCCAGGGCAGTTGTCAATACCAGATGAGCTGTGGCAATGAAAAATATGGCACGAGCTGATGTCTAAGTGTTTGCTAAGGTGACAGGTGACCTCTGGCGACCTGCTACCAGTCCCCAGGCTGGGTGGTGTAAAGCTTTCTCAGAAACAGCAACACCTTGATGCTGAGAGCAGCGTGGACCCTTAGCGCTAAATGCAGCCCTGCTTCATGTAGTGGATGTATCACTTTCCTGGTGTGAGCTTGCTGTTTCTCCTCCTGACTTTCCTATTTAGGTTTTACAGTCTTTTTGGCCAAGCTGGCTTAAAAGAAATGAAAGCAAAGCTAGCTTTCCCTAGTGTTGTTAGCAAAATTGAGCTAACTTCCTCCTCCATTACCCAGCTGGTGTAAATCAATATAGTTCTGGTGAATTCAGAGGTACTTTATGCCAGTTGTTCTAGTTACAAACTCAATCCAGTATCTCCCTGATAACCATCATGGATGAGAACAAAGCATATCAACAAAACAGCATTGCATCTTGCCTTTCTCCAGCGGAGAATGTTTCATTCTCAGCAGTCCTTCTTTTCTTTAGTTTTATTTTGAAATTTTATTTAATTTCTTTGCCCCATTCTGTGGAGAACAGTGGTGGAGTCTCCTTTTGTTACACTGGCCTTATTGCAGAGTTATCCCCTGCTACTGGAGGGGTAAGCTGAACAGCTTCCAGTGGCACTTGATAACTGCAGAGGCTTAGGTAACAGTTTTAGACACGAAAAAAAGAAAAGGCTCCCTGAATGCTAAATAGTTCTGTGTGGTTTGCCACCCACCCACTCTGCTGAAACATGGTCCATTAACTCGGTATGGCTGATGCAATTTGAAAAGGGGCACCAGTTCATAAAGCAGTCTGCGTCTGCCAGTAATAACTTCGCAGATGC
The DNA here is from genome assembly GCA_013399435.1 of Arenaria interpres. Classification (NCBI taxonomy): domain Eukaryota; kingdom Metazoa; phylum Chordata; class Aves; order Charadriiformes; family Scolopacidae; genus Arenaria; species Arenaria interpres. The sequence continues at coordinate 2,910 of VXAK01009154.1, forward strand.
TGGGAGGAAAAAAAAAAAAGGTGGCACAACATGCTGTTATGCAGGAGTACTAATTCACTCTGAAAAACATCTGATACTTAGCAGTGACTTTAAGGAGCAGATGTCTTCTGGGGTGAATAGTTTTGAGCACGATACAAATAAAGGCCAATGTATAAAGTTTTTAAAAGTTTGATTTCCTCTTTTTGGATTTGTGGACCATTTAAGTCAGACATAATATGAGTAAGTAATTGAATAATGTTATGGATAAACAGCACGTCTGCCAGGATGCAGCCTGGCATCTGTATATATGTTTGCATTAAGACCAGAGTATTTATTCAATTGTGAAAGGGTCATAGCAGTATTTCCAGTACATGTACAAAAACAATCAAGCCCAAGCCTATCTTCTCCATAGCAAGGACTAGCATAGCAAATATTTGTGGGAAAGAGTAGGTAAGACGAGATGAAAGGGGGACATAATAGCTGCTGATCATGAGGTAGCTTTTTGGGTGTATTCCTTTGCCAAGTTTAAATGGCCAGCTCTAGAAATTTATATTGGGAAAATTCAGTGATAATTTTTAGCTGGCTCCAAGAAACCATGAAGAGCCAAAGTGTTATTGATTTATTGGGGTGAGAGAAGAGAATATACATTTAGGTTGTTTCCTAGAATTTGAGATGAATTAAATTCTTTGTTCTGCATAGACTTGTAGAGGATTTGGGGCAAATCACTTACACTACGGTATCTCATTAGAGGTTTGATTACAACACAGAGAGGAGTTGTTGAAACTAAGGATCATCCAAGCCAAGTAATAAAGCATGAAAAGGAATCAAACAGCTTGGAATGAAGTATATCACCTAAAAAATTCCTGATATTTACAGCTTTCTCCACTCCATAATGTGTTGTGGGTTTTATTGCATTTTTTCTATCTCTGGGTTTATAGCTTTTCATTTTCTTCATCCTTATGAAGTGAGTTCAAGGAAGAAATAATAGGATTATCTCTGATGTGACAAGACAGTAAAATCCACATAGCTGACAGCCAGCACCATTCTTGCTCCACCAAAGGGGTTTCTGACATTAGGAAGTAGGGCTGTTCTAGACAGAAGAAAAACAGTGCTTAAATAACCCTATCTGGAAATAAAACTCTCAGGAAGAGCTTTGCAAAGATATTTTTCCTTGAGGCTCTCGTTGCAAATACTTTTGCAAATCATGTGGCAGTTGAGATGGGAAGAGTAGAAAAGGCAAAGCTAAGGTTCTAGCTGTAAGATTTATTACACTGGATCAGAATATTCGCCTGCGGAGCCTAGGCTGAGTGAAGCTGTGCTGAGGAAGTAGGATGGATGAGAGGGTTTCAGACCTTTTAAGCTGACCGTTAAATCCTTCCCGTAACAAAGCAAGACTCTGTCTCTTTTTACAAGTCATAGAGATAATTAGTTAAATCCCATTGAGTACGAGGTGTGAGGGGTGGTTCACAGGATGTGTTCAGGGTCAGCCTTAAATTATCCACCATGGATTGACCTCAGCTCGCTGCACCGCATAAAAAGCTATCACTGCCTTGTCTTCACTCAGATTTTGCAATGCTAACTATACCAATGCAAAACAAAGTTTTATTAGGATTTTTAAAAATGGAAACACAGCTAATGGAATCAGAAAGGCAGAAGTTACCTACCTTATTTTATTCTTAATTTTTCCCCATGTTTTGATGTTTTGCAGTGGACCAAAATTCTCTTCCTTTTAGCAGACTCATTAATTTGGAACTTGGTTGCTCTTTGTCAATTTATTTTTTGACTTTCCATAATGTTGAATATTTAAAGATAGATAACTTTGTTTAGTTAAAGGGAGTAGTAGGAAGAAGGGAATTTAGTTGTTTTGGATTTCTGGGGGGTTGTCATGTACCACTCAGCTTGCTGAGTCACCATACTTTGGCTGATGTATAACAGACCATGCGTCTGCTTTAAGTTTGTGCAAAAGTGAGACAAAAATTCTATAGCTTAAAGCTCAGGGAAGAATGTTTGAAAGAGTACATTTTACCACACAGCTGCATTAGGCCAGCAACATGCATGAATTTGGGACATCATGGTCAACTGACTTGGTAACTCTGTGTATTGATGCCAATAACAAAGAATCTCTCAAAGAAAGGAACTAAGCCCCAGTAGCCTTTCTGTCTTTATGACTGAGACATATTTTCAGTAAGACAAAAATACTGAAATGATACTAAAACAATTAAGTAAGTTTCCCTTTTAGGATCTGTACCACTTTGCCATAGGGATCCATTTTTTGAGTCTCTCTACTTCTCATACAAAAATATTTATTAGAAAAGGTGATTCAGATAGAATATGGATCCAATTAGTCACTGAAAATGCCAAACTAAATTGTTATAGATGGTATCATAGTGGCTTTGAATATCAGAAACATTATTATTGTCTGTTGAGTATAAATCGACAACTAACAGAAAGAATGAAGCCATGTCATACAAACTGTAATTACATTTGACCTATTCTGTGGCTTTTGTTTTGACGTGTGGGTGGGGGAAAAAAACCAGCCTTATTTCCTTGTGTAAGTAACATGGTTCACCTGTCGGGTGCTGTGCAATGTGAGCTTTTAGTGTTCCACCCTGATTTTTTTCATGTTTCAAGTTTGAATAAGTCCTAAAACAGAGGACGTGAGCTTTTACCTGGTCTATCCTAGTCAATTTAAGATGAATGACAACATTTTTCTGGCGCTGAGACTGACTGGCATGATGTAACCTTTGACTACCTTAGTGAATTTATTCTCCCAGAAAACTAGCTTTGTATCCAGGGTAATTGGTGCAGAATAAAGCAGGGTATTAGTCAGGAGGAAGTCCAGCTCTAGTTAGGAGCTGTATTTCTGTGAACACGCAATCTGCAGAAAATAATCCCCTTTCAGCTATTACTTACCAGGAACAGTGCCCCTGCTGATATACATGGGTTGTTATCAGCTCCAACACAAATAGAGTTAACAATAAACTTCAGACTTACTCACTGGTTAAGTAATTCTATGGCTGAATTCCCATTGGCTTAATGAGAACTGGGATTTGTTTTTCTGGGTTTTAGTTTAAGTGAAAAATAACCCGTACTGGCAGTACTAATACAAAATTACCAAGGATTGATTAAAATAACAAAGGTAAAACGTTTTAGGAGATTTCCAGTGGAATTCAGGTACACTGTTTTTTGTAGACAACTTTTTGAGGAAAATTCAAAGACAGGAAATTGTTAAAAATTATAAAATATACAAGCTGGTAAAACAAATGTTAATTAACAAAAGCTGCACATTTTCTGGCACACTTATGCTATGGAAACATTTTAAGAAAAGACAAATGCAGCAAGTATTACACTGCCAGTCACTCTGAACACAGCCTCAGACTCTGATCTGTTACACACTCATAAGTCTCATTCATACTCATCACCAGTATTTTCAGTGAAATTATTCAGGACTGATATTGCTGTAATCTGAGTCTTTTTTTTTTACCTTGTTTGGTAAAACATATGTGGTGTTTTGCTTCATTCAGCTGACTGCATGTTCCCTCTCAGCCGGTGTTGACTCATTGCTTGTATCTCCCAATCTGTTTTGAAGACAGCTACTATCAATGCAGTATGAGATGATCAAACATCCCCTGTCATTTTTCATGTTGTGAATTTGTTGCCTGCTTGGGATAGTGAAAGGATAATGAAGGAATTAAAACCTCACTATCTCACGGTCTGTCATCAGCAGATAACTAAAGAGTAATAGAGCAAAAGATAATGCCTATATTTTCATGTAATCCATCACAGCAGAGTTGGCCCTTTCTGTGCAAACCTATATAATTTCTTTCCTTTTCTTTGACATTCAGCCTGTTTTCACTAAGCTACAGGCAAAGTTTTGACTCATGATACAAGAAATGTGCACTTATTGGACTGAATTCAAGTTGGCATTGCCTGATGATCTCCCCTTTATTTCTGTAGGTGTTTGCAGCAGAAGTGACTTTCTGTAGCTGTGTTCAACTATGGATTTTCATCTGTGGTTAGGGGCTTTTAATTCACTGGAGACATACATGTTGTGTTATATCTGGGCTATCGCTGTTCTTTTCTCCAGCCTGAACAGATGCTGTTTGCTGTTGGAGCAGCAGTGCAACCAAAAAGCCTGGTATTTTGTAACCTAATGAAGTCATCGTTCCAAGCTTCCCAGGGCTATTTGGAAGGCAGCTGGGATAAACTGTAAGTGGCGCAAGCCAAGGCACTCTATTATATTGCTTTAAGATGCAGCTTGGTGAAGCCTGCTGTTTGGCTGAACACTTTCTGACGTTTGGTATTCATATACAGACAAGGCTTGGCAGCCTTATCTACCCAGAGAAGAATATGGCAAGTCTTTGTGTTTTCAACTTTGCTGCCACTAACTTGCTGCCAGATTTTCCTATGGCAATTATCTAACTATCCAGTATCTTTCTGGGCAGAAAATAACAAAGAAAAACACTCGGAAGAGGAAATGGGACAAGTTTATCTGGAAAGAAATACTGGCTTCTCACACAGGGTATATCTTGTGGCAGGATTTCAGTATGACACTGGCATGGAAATCCAGTGACCATATTAAGATCATTCTAGGATTTCTCTCCTGCTCTTTAATGCTCTCCCATCCACAGTCTGCTTCATGGCAATGTGGTACTCAGCACTTTTGAGCAATCTGCATTCTGCCTCCGGAGTTGGGTTGGCCTCTTTAATTGCTTCCTAAATTCACAGTCTAGTGATTACTCTTCTAGCAATATCTTAGCAACCACTTCTAATACAGTCTTGAATTTTTGGATTTGGTGTCCTTTTCCTTATTTGTCTTTTGACAATTTATCTCAATTTTCCATATGCTACTTTTGTTCTTTCTGCATAGATACAGGACATCTCCTTTTCATATTTTGCCTTGCTGGCATTTCATTTGTAAGCTTGTTGTTGACGCCTTAGTTTGTAAACACCCTGTAGTGTGTTTTTGTCCTCGGAAACCAATCTTGTCCTCTCAGTCTTAGACTGAGATTCTTAAGAGTTCATGTTTTCTTTGCACCTTCCTCTCCAGAGTCACCAGTGATGTATTAACACAGTTAGTTAAATGTGAGTCTAAAGTGATTCTTAAGCTGAGATCCAAGTGACATCCTTGCTGCTTACACATGTTTAAGTGCATAAATAATTGAAGCTCTGGAGCACCCCAAATAGTGGCTCAGGCAGAGGGTGCGCAGTGGAGGAGACCTAGGTTCTAGGAATATCTCTCATTAGGGCCACGGTGCGTATAGCACACCAGGTGAGACAAGCACTTGAGCCTACTCTTTACTTTACCAGATAAGCACAAATCTGGTCTCACTCTTTTCATACTTACTTGAACATCTATAAGTTCACAACATATGTGAGGAAGCCCAGTCAACACTTATCAGTGAAGCTTTTAGTTTACTGATCTTTGGGAAGGAGTTAAATGTGGTAAATTATGCAGAGGGAAGTTTTGAATCCCTGTTACAAAAGCATAGTGAACAAGCATGCTGCTTGCTTTGCTTTAGCCTAAAAAAAAAAAAGGCTATATTGTAAGACTTGGCTTACAAGAAGACAAACAAATAAAAGCAGATGGTGGTTTTAAGCTGAATTTCCCTGAAAAGAATGTAAATAAATCACAAAGTTCTCTGTATATGTGAAAGAAACCTAGTCTAATTCTTCTGCCATAGCAAATGTCTCATGCACTCCACTGTGGTTTGGTCTTAAACTCCTACAATAGGAAAACAAATTATTAAACAGTCCCTGAACAGACACATAGGCAGATTGCAGTTCTTAAAATTCCAGGCTTGTTCCCAAGGTTCATCCTTGCTGTGAGCAGGAGGAGGATGGGAGAAGGAAAGGAGCACCCAGTCCACATAACAGTTCATCAATATAGGGCTTAGGGAAGCCTCAAACTTGCTTATCTACTCTTGTCATGTTCTGTTTCTCTTCCAGACACTTTTTGCTTCATGACCTAGGCAGCTGGAGTAGGGTGAATATCATTAGAAGTGCTTTATAAAAAAACAACCTTCTACACTGAATTTTTTTTTTTTAATTTCTTTTTTTGGTAGGAACATAGCAGCAATGGCAGTAAAGCTTGAGTGGTATGAGATGGCATTTATGGACCAAACATGAGTGGACCCTCAGCAAGTTTGCCGATGACACCAAGCTGTGTGGTGCGGTCGACACACTGTGGGGAAGGGATGCCATCCAAAGGGACCTGGACAGAATTGACAGGTGGGCCCATGTGAACGTCATGAAGTTCAACCAAGCACCTGGGATATGACAATCCCAGACACAAATGCAGGTTGGGTGGAGAATGGCTTGAGAGCAGCCCTGAGAAGGACTTGGGGGTGTTGGTAGATGAGAAGCTTGACATGAGCTGGCAATGTGCACTGGCAGCCCAGAAAGCCAACCATATCCTGGGCTGCATCAAAAGAAGCATGGCCAGCAGGTCAAGGGAGGTGATTCTACCCTTCTACTCTACTCTGGTGAGACACCACCTGGAGTACTGTGTCCAGTTTTGGAGTCCTCAGCACAGGAAGGACATAGACTTGTTGGAACAGGTCCAGCGGAGGGAGACAAAGATGATCAGAGGGACGGAGCATCTCTCCTATGAAGAGAGGCTGAGAGAGTTGGGGTTGTTCAGCCTGGAAAAGAGAAGGCTCCTGGAAGACCTTATAATGGCCTTCTAGTACCTGAAGGGAGTCTACAGGAGAGATGGGGAGGGACTCTTTATCAGGGAATTTATCAGTAATAGGATGAGCTGTAGTAGTTTTAAACTGGAAGAGGGGAGATTTAGATCCGATACTAGAAAGAAGTTCTTTACTGTGAGGGTGGTGAGACACTGGAACAGGATGCCCAGAGAAGTTGTGAATGCCCCATCCCTGGAGGTGTTCAAGGCCAGGTTGGATGGGGTTTTGAGCACCCTGATCTAGTGGGAGGTGTTCCTGCCCATGGCAGGAGGGTTGGAACTGGATGGTCTTTAAGGTCCCTTCCAACTCTAACCATTGTATATTTCTCTGATTATATGAAAGAGAGATCATGCTCCAGATAGATGGAGAAATTAGACTCCAAACTTTCCAAGAAATTGAGCTTTTGCTTTTCTCGCCACTAAGTGCCTTGATATTTCTGTAGGCATATCATGGAACTGAGCCCCTCTCCTTTTATGTAAACACTGATTTGTGATTAAATCTGTTTAAATTAATTAGCGTATTAGTTTCTGAAGTTTATCATACTGTAGTGATAATAGAAACTCAGAAGAAGCACAACTGAGAGGTGGTGACGGAGCATGGCATAAACTATTTTTTCTTGCAAATAAAAAAAACCTGAATCCAGTGTTCCAGAAAACGCTTTAAAAAACTTCCTGGAGTGAAGCAGGCTATTGTATATTGTTTTCAAAACCCTTGTCTCCAAAGTGTAATTGCACTGTTTCTCTTGCTAAAATGTTCTTCACCTAAAGCAGCATGTTTTGCTGAAAGAACTGCCATGGAATTTTGCACTGAAATAATTTACCTTGGGATGTGGTCTTTTAGGTGTTTCAAAGACATGATGTGAGTTCACATTATTTTTAGCTGGAGATGGGCACTGCACTTTACCCCCCATTGGGTTATGAAATTATTCCCCTTAATTCTTCAACAGCAAATAAAGCAAATTAACAGTCTCTCTGGAGATGTGTTTAGAAAACAGTGCATATAATAGTCTTTTATCTGAGGGCTGCAGTTCACATTCTGCTGCTTCACTGCGTGCAGTGCAATTACTCCACATTCATGCCAGTCTAAGAAAGGCAGATTTTGGAATGGGGTGGAGAGGATTTCTAAATAGAAAAGTTTTGGGGTTTTTGTTGTTTTTTTTCTTCTTTTTTTTTGGCCAGGGGGGAGTTGTTTTTTTTTGGTTTGGTTTGGGTTTTTTTCTATTTAGCTGGGAAAGTAGAAGGCAATGTGTTGGCTGGAGACAGAATGTAGCCACACTTGAGGTAAGGCATTGATTTCTAGTGGTGACAGTGACAGAGCACTAGAAACCCAATTTTTAAAGGATATAGAACATTTTCTCAGATATTCTGTTTGCAATTCAAGATTAGATATGAACCTGTAATGGCAGGAGTAATGTGATTTCTTACTACAGACATAAAACACTTTGATATAGGAATTCTCAGTTGAACAGCTTTGTTTTCTGTTGTTTGAGACTATATACTATTATACCATTTCCTCTCGACCTGAAAATCCATATATACTTCATCAATGAGATTGTGTTTGTTTCGAAAGAGAAAGATCAAACTGTACTATAATGGTATGTAACTATTATTTATGAATGTACAGTTAATCCTCTAAAATAACAGAGAAAGAGCCTATCATTGAAGAATTTGTGTATAGGCACACCTGATTTGCAGAAAAATACATTGAAAACATAACTGTGAATATTTCAGAGAAAAAAACATCCAGTTTTCAGTCATATCACAGAATTTTTTTAATACTGTTCAAAAAGTACCTGACTCTACATAAACACCAACTATAACATGATGTAGACAATCGAGAAACAAGCAAATGTATTTTTCAATGCTAAAATAAATTACATTTGTACAAGTAGAAAGCAAAACCAAAGCTGATAAAAATGTTAAATTTTATGAAAAAATCATTTTCAGTTCACATCAAAATAATAACTTTACATTCTCTATTTTTTAATAATATAAGCAGCAACAACATAAAAAAGAACAAATGCTCACAGAATGTTTGAAACCAGTTGTTCATAAGTTATTAGCAAATTAAAAAAAATAATTACAAGCACTTGTAGCCCACACAAATCTTTTAGAATTGGCACCGTCTCTCTAAAACATCTATATTCTATATAGATTTCTAATTACAAATACCACCAGCACCTGCCATATAATCCTATTAGTACATGTAATATACATAGTATATTTGTTCCCATTTGGCAGATCGGAGTGACTTAATGATTATTGTTTGTACTGTCATTACTCAGATGAGACAAAACCAGCCACACACACCAATTCATCACTAGATGAATTTTTCACTTACCTTTATGCTTCACTGGTCTGTATCTTTTTTCCTTTTCACAGTATAAAATTGTAAGTGGCAAATGCAGGGATTTGAACAGAGAGTATAATAATAAACCACAGCAAAAAAAAGTGAATCCAGATAATTTAGTTGACGTCTTTAATGCGTGCAGTGCACACTGAAAAGGGTAGCAGATGAATGATTTTCTTGTTCATGAAGAGTACTGACTTCCTTTCATGAGATTCATGAAACTCCCAGAAAACTCTGACCTGTTTCTTATTTTTGGACATACTCTTTCACATCCCGGAACACATTTAGTCAAAGTACGATTTTCTCATTGGGACTCCTACTAGAGTAGCAATGATAAAGAAGAATGGTGGGAAGGTGCTATTCACCAAACCTAGCAAGTTGGTTCAATAACAAACCGAATAAAATACATCTGCTGTTTGATTCAAAAGAAAGTGGGAAGAACATCTTGTTGTTATCATTCTCTGCTGAAGCAAACAGCCAAGATTATAGACTTGGTTGGCCACTGTCAAACTTTGATTTTCTTTACATGGGTATTAATCTGGAGTGATTCCATTGACCTCAAAAGGTTAAGGGCCAATACCAGTAAAGGACTTCAGCACTTAAAGTTAGGCCATGTAATACCTATTTTTTAAGACTATTTGGCTCTAGTGTGGATGCCAGAACCCTTTGGTCAATGTCTAAGCTTACTGTGAAGTTTGTGAGAAGAGTTAGGTGCCCAGGAAAGCAAGGCAACAAGGAAAGAGATGTCTGAGATGATTACTTCACTTCAGCTGGTATGGAAATATAATGCATAAAAAGTACTAATTTTCAAATGGGACCCATTTCTAGACATGGCTATAATTTTTGTTTCTAAAATTTTTTGAATTTTTTTTTACTGTATCCAGTTCTGGGCTCCGCAGTTCAAGAAGGACAGGGAACTGCTGGAGAGGGTACAGCAAAGGACTGCAGAGATGATTAGAGGACTAGAACATCCTTCTTATGAGGAAAGGCTGAAGGACCTTGGGTCTTTTCAGTCTGGAGGAAAGAAGACTGAGGGAGGATCTGATCAACGCCTATAAATACTTAAAGGGCAGGTGTCAAGAGGATGGGGTTTTTTTTTCAGCGGTGCCCAGTGACAGGACAAGAGGAAATGGACACAAACTTGAATGTAAGAAGTTCTATCTAAGCAAGAGGAGGAACTTCTTTACTTTGAGTGTGGCAGAGCCCTGGAAGAGGCTTCCCAGAGAGGTGGTGGAGTCTCCTTCTCCGAAGATATTCAAAACCCAACCTGCTTTGGCAGAGGGGTTGGACTAGATGGTCTCCAGAGGTCCCTTCCAATTCCGTATAATTCTGTGATTCTATGGGTGGCCTTTATAAAAGATGTCTGGAGAAAAAAATAATTAGTCCCTTTTTTCTGCACTCTCAGCGAAGTGGGTGCCTCAAGTTTAATTACTTCACCTATCCAAGAAGATTCAGACTCTCCCTTTTCATAGAGGAGTCTGAGAACTCCAAGTGGAAGACAAGATAGTTGCAGACACAGAGGTAAGGAAGACACAGCCTCCCCTCTGTCACTAAAGTACTTTTCAGGGAAGTATTTAAGGTTTTTTTTTGAGCCAATACATAGCACAGGAAAAATGTGGTCTCCACTTCTTTGTAGCTAAGATACTCACCTGGTTTTTGCTCCTGAGACTTTTAAAGTATTGTATATTAAATGGTCACATACCATCCCTAATTATATCAAGTGTATGCCCTATCAGGGTGCAGAGTAGCTGTTCCTTTTCTACTCTGAGACTCTTGGATTTGTTTCTATCTTGTGAAGTTACCTTAGTGGGATGAACAGAGGGTGCTCCAACACGGAGTCATGAGAGTGCTTTCCAGCCAGAAGGAAGATTCCAATCACCTCTGGCAATGGTTGGGTCTGAATTGAGGTCTCTCACCTTCTGCCCGACTGCTCTAACCTCAAGGCTAGTATGAAAACAGCAGCATAACCAGACCCACAGCTTTAAAACAAAGGATTATTTCTCCTGCGTTTTATAGGAAGTAGGATCCTGTTGGCCTATGTGCTGTGTGTGATGTGTACTCACTTGTGGGATATACAGGGATTTAACCTAGGAATCACTGTTTTCTGGATCTCTGATGGGCTTTAGCATGAGTTAGGTGTAAAGATCCTTACCATCAAAATCAGGGTAGTTCTGAACATATGAAGTGATATAAAGCTAGATGTCTGGGTATGATGGAGGTTGAATAGTGTTTTAAAATTGAGTTCTAAATGTAGGTACTAAATCCTGCTCAAATTCTAACTTTAGGCACCAAAGTCCTTTTTTTTGGGTCACCCTGACACTGGTTTCCAATACAATAAGAAAGTCGTGGTCACATTATTAATCCCAAGCATAGTGCTCTGATTTCCCCCAGGACCTGACATTTTTTGTATGCTGTCTGTTACTGTCATGTTTTTTCCTCTCACTTCGTAAATGGTGTATTAAGCAGAATAGCAAAGTTGCACACTTTCCTCTACTGAATTTATATGCACAGCTATGCTGTCTTTCAGTCTGGTCTTGGTCTCTCTAAAGAAAACATCCCCAGGTGAACTCCGCTGTCATCCAGAGTCTGAATCATGGATTGGCCTTCCCATTTACTCTCTTTAAAGATCTTATTCTCCTAATTTTAATCACAAAGTTTTCCTTTAGCAAACACAGCAACTGAATAAACATTCAAGCAAGCTAACATTTTTTTTTCTTTTAAAATTTAACAGTTAATTTTTAATTAGCATTTAACTTTTAATTCACTTTTGTAGCTGGAAATCAATGGAAGAAGCCAGCACCTTGTGATCAACCAGGCTTCCATGAAACATCAGCAAGTGCTTTGTGGACCGTGGTCTAAAAATCTCTGGTCTAAGGTATCTGTATGAGTCTAGGCACCAAATGTTCAGATAGAAGTACAAGGAAGCACATCTCCAAAGTCATGCAATTATTCTTCAGAGCCAATTAAAAAAAATACAGTTCTTCTTCAGTATTGCTAACACTTCTTCCCAACTGGCCTGCCAGAGTGATTCACTTTATTTCAAAAGCACAGATTCCAGAGGAGGTTACACCTCCATTCTTCAGGGTTGGCCTCAAGCACAAAAGAAACAAGTGATTTTCCGAGGTCTCTGTGGTCAAGAATGACAATAGTTTCAACTCCTTTAATTCCCTTTCTGGCAGCAGCACTAAATTGGAAGGCAATTTCAAGCCATTCAGTTGATACTTGCACATTCTTTAGTTAGATTGGAAAGTGTTCATGATTGTAACCTTTGCTTTTATGGCTGAAAAACCCTGCCTTTAAATCTTAATGTCCTAAGCAGAGACTAGCATACAAACAGCATAATTAAATCATAATGTCTGTCATTCATAATTTTCTTTTTTCTTGTGTCACACTGACTGGTAAAGTACTTTCCAGTCTTGCAAATCTCCCACTGGGCTCCTTTGTCTACAGTCATTACATAATTGTTATCTTCTTCCCCAGAAAGCCTTTTCTACCTTTGATAAAATCCAAACATATCATACAAGGTGACATTGGCACATTCTAGCCTGTACAATTAAAATGGATTTTGCCTTCTTTAAATGCCACTAAGCCTGACCGATCTTTCATTAAAGATAGACTGACAACTGGGAGGTACAATCTCAGCAGTGTCCCTCTTTGGTTTCTTGTGCAACTAAAATTTCTGCTGTGGCTAATGGATATGCAAAAGATACATGGGTTGTTCCAAAGTGAGAATGAGCAAAAGTGTTTAAAATTTGGGTTTTGTAACATTAGGGGTTTAGCCTCTTAAAACATTTATTTGGGTGTTAGATTGAGGGTTTGTGTGTGTGTGCACGTGCACGTGTGTGTGTGTACATATATACACCATCTTGGCAAAATATATGAAAGTTGTCAAGACACTCTAAGCAATAGTTATGGCCAGGATTGTGCAGAATTGCAATCTGGGAGCAGAAGAGGTCTATTTATGTTGAGTCATGGTTTGACAGTTTCTATTTCTCACTCCTTTTTACCTATCTTGTTTTTAAGAAAAGATTTTTCTGTCTGTCTATACAATCCTTATTTCCACTGTTGATTATTTCATAGTGCAGTGAAGCCCACAGATTTTAGCAGGAATACATTAATTTTAAGTGTCCACCAACGTAAGAAAAATATTACGGAAATGGGAACTGAGAAGACTAGGTAAAGATCAAGATAGAGAATGTCCAAGTGAGGACATTGGTCAACAGCTTAGAGTATAAGAGAGCAGATAGTAATAGAGTCCCTTTGAAATTCACATTAACTATCTCCTTGCACTCTACACATATCAAAACAATATTGCACTGATGGGAAACATATATTATCATGTAAGTCTTCCATGAACAACATTTAAGTGGTCTAGACTCCCCAAATGAGCGTGTTTTTATCACAGACTGATTGGATATGCCTTTCCCTTAGATGTGGGTTGTAACCTGTGAAAGCAGATGCTGTCTCCTAAAGCCATGGACAGTTGGGGAGCGATGAGACATGTTAATATTGTGAACCAGGAGGGCAAAACCAAGCTCTGGTCTGGAAACTGTAGAGCTGCACAGAACTGAGTCTGTGCTAATCAGTCATGTGAGGAGGCAAGAACTACACATAAGCAACAAGAACCTACAGTCATGACCTGATGAATCTATCTGCCTTCTGGAGTAGAGCTGTTTCGTGACCTGCCGGTTCATGCTCTAGGCATAGCTAGTAAGCGACTGTACCTGGCAAAATAAGCATGCCCACAGACTGCTGTTGGACAACACTGCCTCGTGCAAGATGTACAGAGTCACTGGAGTATCTCTGTGAGGTGTTAGCCTGGATTCAGTCATCCATTACTTTTTATTTTAATGTTGGTGAGCAGCGAATTGGGGTGCAGCGCATAATGGTCAAACTAGCTTCCCAAAGGAATAGAAAATGCTCTTTACTAAAGTATGTGAATGTGCTTTCATTTTTTTTTTTTATTTTGATTATTTTGGACATGGGGGAGAAAAAGGAGGTATGAATTTTGATTGCAGAATGTTTGCTATCTTTGAATAAGTTAGATCTAAAGGTTTTGAAAATGAAACATAGCGGCCTTATTTCAAGGCTCCCTTCCATGAGGCTGTCTTTTTATAAGGCTACGTCAATTCAGCTTTGAATTGAAGTATATCGCTCATCACTTCATTCTATCCTTAAATAAAGTAAACTAAACCCAGAAAAGTTTGGCACCTGAGGACAGCTATATCATGAAGGAGAGAGCCAATACATTGTGCATTTAGGGCCTGACTTACAAGTTCTATGTAACTGCACCTATCAAAAATTATTTAGCTTCTATTCAAACTTTAAAACTCTTCCCTGCCTGTATTAAAAAAGTGCTGTGACAGTATGAAGTGTTCTAAACTGTACTACTTTGATATAGGAAAAAAAAAAGAGGAATCCCCTTGCTTCTTCTGTCAGTTGCTAAGAAACAAAGAAAGACTCTGTTGGTTCATATCTCATTAGGTCTTCTCTGTTTTAACCTTTGCTCTGTATTGCTTTGAAAGTTTGTTTTTTTTTTTTTTGTCACAGTTCATAGCTGCAAGGCATCAGCAGCTAAATGAAGTTAAAATTGTTGCTTATTAAAGAGTAGCTAAATCACCTCTAAGCAGATTTTGACACAGGGTTTTTTCCCTATATATGAATTACGATTATGACAACCTTTCCACTGACAGTTAGCATTCATCATAATACAGATTGGTATCCTAGAATTCTGTCATTCAAAGCATGGAGAAGGTCCTTAGGGTGTTTACCTGTTCCTTACAAGCAAAGATTATGGGAGCCCGAATAAATATTTTAACTGACAATGTTAGCATAAGAACGTCCATAAAAATGTATTAATTTCAGTAGGGAATGCAGTTATAATATAGCTTGGTAGTGCTGCTAGAAAGAGAATATTCACCTCAACAACTTGCCCTGATAAGGGAATTACAAAACAGTACTCCATAAAATATTTTTTGCTACTTCATTATTAGTTGGCAACATGGTGAAATAGTCAGGAAATCTTCCTTGGGTTTTGTTGCTGTGAAGGTGAATCCAATGTTAACAAATCGATTTTTGTGATACTGATAGAAGAGAATTTCATAAACAAATGTGTAGGTTGAGAAGTCACTTGTAAAGCCCTCCATATTGCAGTCACTCACTGCAAAGCTTCAGCTTAGTGTTATCCACGTGTAACGCATCACGGACACAATATGCTTCAGCAAAAAGTTTGGTAGTTATTGAACATACATTACTGCTTTTTGAAATCTTCATAGAAAAAAAAAAAAAAAGAAAGAAAACTTGACAGGTTGGTCCCAGATTTGAGTCTGTTAGAAAATGTACATTCAATGTTTGGTCTTCTATTCTTGATAAAAGATCAAGGTTCACTTCTGGGTAAGGAATCAGAGTAAACAAACAAACCATTGTACAGTTGTTTACAATCTAGTTTCCCCCCACCCCCTATATTGTACACACAGTTCATTGTAATACTAAAGCAAAGCACTTGGTATGTAACTGATTTAACAGACTCCATGTAAGCCCTCAAAAATAGATTCAGTGTTTCTGAAAAGCCCATGTTTTTTTAAGGCCACGATAATCTGCCAAGAGTCATTTTGTCTTTAAAACAGCATAATTAATCTGATGTTTCCACTTCTCAAGTAATTCCTCTTCTTCCTCTCCATGTCTCACAAGATGACCCAACGCCTCTCACTCTATCTGCATAAACACTGGAGATCTTGAAGGCTTGGCTGTCCCCTCACTACTTGCTTGTAGTCATTGAGATCCAACGTTGTCTTGAACTACATTCACAACGAAGAAGAACTTTGAGTATAATCTCTGATGAGGAGCGTGTCATACTTTGGGGAGGATGGAATACAGAGAGCTGATTCGGAAACCGGAGAGCTGGGAGATGCACTTCCAGAATCGACGGAGTCTCTAAAAGGAGAAGGAGGAGTTAAAGCTACCAACTCCTCAAGGTCTTGCTTGGTTGATGGGGTCTCTGAAGTGCCTTCTTTGACGCTGCCATTAGAAGCTTTCCTAGCTGTCTGAGAAGCGCCATTGACTTCAATGGCAGGAAGCGGTTGGATCTCTGCAAACGTGGTCATTGTCGTAGGGAGCTGGATTTCCCGTGGAATCAGGTATGAAGAGCAGAGAGGAGTGGCTACCATTGTCCCTGGAGTGGCTGTTGAAAGCATCATAGAGTTCAGCTCGCTGATATTGGCTGTAAAGCGAGTAACCACGCTACTGATCTGCTCCATGAGGGAGCCTTGAGAGGAGCTACTTCTCTGAGGAGGCTCTGACTGGAAGGTAGGGGCATCATCTTCTGTTCGGCTAACGGAGGCAGTTCTGTGGCTCAAGGTGCTGATAGGCGAGGGAGTCTGTGGTCGGTACTGAGCTGGGTATTGCTCTTCTGCTTCTGAAACGTCATAAAGCGTTTTGGCACTGGCCTCAGGAAATGTAGCACTGCTACTATGTCGGCTACTATCTGTGCTTTTAGAAAAAGGCTTGATCACTGCAGTTTGATTGGGGTTCTCTTTTTTGTTGATGTGAATTGACAATCGCTGCCAAAGGTGTGCTCCTCTGCTGCTTTTCTCGTTCTGGGCCCAGGAAACTGATTTCCCATTAGAGCTGTAAACAGAAATGAGATAAGATGGTAACTTGCATCAAAGTTAAAAATGTAATCACTGTACCTATACCATGGATATGTGGTGTCCTAGAGCTTATATTCTTCGTAAAACTGTTATTTCATCTATATCTATATCATCTATATCTACATCTATTTCTATCGCGAAGTATATCTACCATTTATATGTATACATTCTAGGAAAACGAGCAGAGTGGGCCAGCTCATTTCACAGGCCATTTTTTCATCCCACGGTGACCTACTCTGTGAAGGTTCATGGCTGTTGCTGACCCATCTGTTGCTGTCCTTGGGACATAGGCAATGTCCATCTTGATGGAGGGAGCAGCTTGATGATTTCCCTTCCGTTGAATTGCTGTCAGGAAGGGCAGCTGTGGGACTGAGGGATGCATGGAGGAGTGAGGAAGAGGTAAATGACTGAAGTGAATAGATGAGAGACCTGGACTGGCCAGGTTGCAAGCAGCAGTTTTGTGGGCTGGTCTGGGAGCATTGGTGTAGGATGATGGCCATGGATTCCTGGTCCAGGGCGGGGAGTGTAGACTGGGAGATAGAGAAGAATGGTCCATTATGGCTCAGAGAAAAACCCTGTTTATATCCTAGGACTTGGAAGTACTGGAGCAATACTCAGAAAAAGGCTATTTTGGTTGTAGGTGGAGAGACCCTTCATCTGGGTACGTGGTAAATTAGCCACCACTAGCTTAAAGAATTTATGTTTTTAAGTTGCAGGTCAGCTCAGAGAATAAAACTATATTCCTCATAGGAAAGAAATAATGGACAAGCTATACAAGAAATTCCTCATAATGACCTGATTTTGGAGACAGTAATAAACACTTTGCTCCACTCTCCTGCAAAATTAGTCCTCTTAGGGTAATTTCTCTTCAGATCCCATCATACCCTGCTCTTTATCAAAGTTGCTTTTTTTTTCTCCTCTTGTTACCTAAGGGAAGCCAGCTGTGGCACTTATAAGCACATAGTATAAAACTACTTCTTTCCTTTTACATCCTCCTCAGGCTGCTGAGCTGGTGTTTATACATACATTAACCAGTAGTTCTTGGGATTAAGAAAGACCATTAGAATTATTTCTTAACTGAAGCAGACAATGGCTCTGAAATGATGTCAACAGGAAAAGCATAGTTTCCACATACAAATAAGCATGATTTATATATAAAACACAACAAAACTTTACACGATTCACTCCATCTCCAAAACATTTGCTGCACCCATTTAGGATTTTTGGAAAGACAACCACATTGGAGACCCTGGCAGAGTATCACAAATTTGTTGTTTGTTTGTTTGCTTTTTAAGCCTGAAATAGATACACTCACACATGTTAGCCTGCAGTGTAACAGTTTGCAAGACACATAGTTTACTAAACACAGATGACTTTATACCAGCCTTCATGTGGAGGCTTGCCATGCACTATCAGTTTAATAGCTCTTCCAGTCATCTAAAAAAAAAAAGGTTGTGTGCTGAGGGTAAACAAAACCTTCTTGTGGGTTCACATCCACGATTACATTGCATGGAATTACGATGGATCACGAAACACAACATATGCCAATAGCTTTCCTCTTCAAAAGCAGCATGACAGAACCCAGTAGACAAACACAATGTAAACCAGTGGGTATTTTAAGAGAGGGTAGACTGGGAGATGACCCGTATGAGTATATAAGGGCTCACCCCATTGCTGCAGTGATCACCAGGATGTTATCTGCATCTCGAAAGTTAACTGTTATGCACCTATGTGCAATATGCCAGGCAGACCAACTGGTGGCTTACAAGCTTACTTGTGGCTTACTTCTTGTTCAGGCAATCCTTTCCTTTTGCTGTCCCTCAATCAGAGCAAGCAGGAGAAGCCAAAATTAGCTGTAGCACAGGTTACTCTGATTCTTTGCATCTCTGTGAATGCAATTCTGAGCTGAACAGAAGCTGGCACTAATGTCTACAACATCCTCAGAGGAAAAATGTTGCCTCTGAGACTCTGTGCTCCTCTCCCTGGACCATGTACTCGGTGTGGAGAGCTGTTTGAGAGCCCTGGCTCCTTCATTATGCTGAGTCCTGAGCTCAGTGGGAGCTTGGTCCCAGCAGCAGGAGCATGATTTGGATCCTTTGGCAGGTGAGATCTTGCCTCTAGTTCTGGTGTAATGACCATGAGACCTCCTCCCAACTCCTGCTGAGTTTGAGCTGGACCAGGTGGCTGGCTGACCCAGCACTTGTAACTTTGATCTGGCAGAAAGCGAGGGACAATTTCCAGTCCTGGGTGTTGTCCCAAAGGAACAGGTATATTCTAGCACCCCTCCTGCCTTCAAGCACTTGCTTAGTACAGATGTCCAAACCCTACGGCTTTAAGTTTGTACATGAGCAGTAAATGCCTGTAGGCATTTTCAATTGACTGAAGGCCAAATTGTCAGAGCTTGTGAAAGGAACATGTTGCTCCCTTCCTGGTCACCGTTCAGGAGAAAATTATTAGGGAACCTGAGGAGCCTGGGGGGAGGGAAAAGGATGAAATCTGGGGATGTGACCAGCCCTGGGCAAGGGCAGCTGACAGTTAAATCTTCAGTGTAGCAGCTGTCACCAGCCCCTCCTGAATTCCAGTTTCGTTTTGGGTCAGTCTTGGCTGGTGAACTCTTTTACTGCCTTTGCACTATATCCAATAGTAATCAAGCTGTACTTGTGTCTCTCATGGAGATGTTAGGGCTCTAAAAGAGACCCAGTAAATTTGATGTAAATTTTGTGCAAAAGCTTGAAAGACTTGGCCATTATTCATGGTAAATTCCGTGATATAAAAAATTGAATAGTGTGCAAGTAGCAATTTATCAGTAAGGAATGAATTCTATAGTTAAAATCCTAGTAGCTTGCCCAGCAGTAATTGGAATTGTTATCTCAGAAATGCATCATCCACTTTATCATGCTGCACCTACTTACAACAAAGTCAACACTGGACTGAGGCATGCAATCATTTATCACCTCTGTGAAAGGAGCACCACTTGCTTTCACATATTGCTATGAAGCTAGGTTACGGGTAAATTCCAGTGATAGTACTTTACAATTCTGCTCTAACTGCATATTGCTACTCTGTCAAGTTAACTGGAAACCACTGCAATACATGCAATCTAAAAATAAAGAATTAAAGATAGACCAGAGACATAGATTATGATGTCTACTAATGGAATTATTTACATTTATTATGCCCAGATCTGCCATGACCCTTTGATGATGGGAAACCTTAGGTCAGTGAAATTTTAGAGTTTTCTTGCAAACAGATTTTGGCTCCCTCACAAGAGAAGACCAGAACTGCACTTCTGAGTTCCCGAAGGAATTCCACTGTTAAGTTTGGTTGAATACACATTTTTCTACCCCACTCTGCTTTTCTGTTCCCACATTGCATTGGGCAGAGCATAGCAAAGTACAGGTCACATCTGGAGAAGAGAAAAATCCAATCAATCAGTCATATAATTTCCAACCCAAAATGTTAGCAAAATAATTTTTTTTTTTTGATAAAACAAAATCTTTTGCATGGCACATTTTTCCTTTTCTTTCACGACAGGTTAATTATGTTCAGTTTTAAAAATGAGAGAGATTTCCTCAGAACCAGTCATACTAATTGTTTCTCCATCCAAGCTGACCTGATTTTGATAGCTAAGCTTTTTCGCAGCCTGCTAGACCTACCATGATATAGTATGTGTATGAAATGAAAGTGGAATAAACAAGACAGCTTTTGAAGTCTCTTATATTTCAAATATTTCCTCTACAGTTGTCCATTTGCTGACAAAATAACAATTACTATTGTTTCTCAGTCTGTTCCCTTACTTAATCCCTTTTAGAGGCACTTAAATATTGTCTTCAGGATTTTGTTTTGTGTTCATAAGGGATATTAGCTGCTTTTTATCCACTTAGGTGTTAACAAAATATTTCACTCCCCTTACATGTTTTTTTAGTGTCTAGAACAGAACACTTTGTACTTTGTTTTGGCTGAGGTAGCAGAAGTTTTGTTTCAGCATTTTTTGCTCTGTGGTATGATTTTCTATGAGATGGTGCATAGCTCTGCCACCGGGGTTTTTATAGGCAGATATTATTAAAGAAAATGTGTTTTGTGAGGTCCTTCAAAACATAGAAGAAATGAAAAACGGGGAGGATTTGACAGTCACTGCAGCTGAAAACTCTCATGTTCTAGCAAGGATGCCATTCTCATTAATTACCTGAAGCTGCTAAAATTAATTCTGATGATGAGTGCCCAGGGACTAGCGCTGGGACAGTTACTGAAAGCATATATAATTTGAAAATAGGTCACTTATTCTCTTGTTAATACCTTTAAATGAAATAGGAAAATCAGTTTAAAATGATGGAATTTATTATTTTATAAGAAAGCTTAGAATGCATAGGTACATAGTATTATTCACCAGTGGAAAGTGGAATACTAGGGGAATAAACAGAGATTAACACAAAAAATTAAGGGAATTTTTTTTTTCTCAATCATGGATCTGATTCCAGTTTTCAAATGATACAACTGAAAACAAATACTGGACAGTAGGTTGATGGAGACCTGTAACATCTGTTTGCAACCTGTCCTCACATGAATATAATAAGGAAAAATTTCAAATTATTTAATTGATAAGTCCATGCATGAAAGTTCATATTTCAGGACACTGGTTTAAATTTTGTTGAGTTAAAATTGGCAGCAAAGTTATGCTTAGATGTTTCAATGGCTGAAGTAGAGTTTTGCATTCAAACTTGAAGCAATATCTTTTTTTTAAAAAAGCTGATGTAGTTAAGTTATTGCTCCAAAACTGTGCAAACCAAGCCTTCTCCTGCCTTTAAGGGAGAAATCCTTCTGTCTTATCCACGGAAGCAGGATAAACTTCTGCACCTAACTTAGTCCATACAAATTTCTGCCAAGAAGAACTCCTGTTGTTCAAAATAAATAGTAACAAGCTGTTGTCCTTTTAGAGTCCTCTGCTGAAACCTTATTAAAGACTCAATGATATAATTATCCAGCCTGAAAAGGATTTGTGTGCTATTTGTAGATTTAATTAAAACCTGACTCTTCATAAGGGATGAGCTGTGTGTGTGCCTGTGACTCATGCAAAGACGGTTGCGTGTGTATTTTGTTTCTCTTGTCTTGTCACTTGAGCCAATCTCAGATCAATATACATTTTGTTTGTAGTGACCCAGGTTCTTCATCCTTGGGAGAATACAAGTGCCTTGCAACATGCTAAAACCACTGAAATGAAATAAGTAGTTGAAGTGGCGAACTCCAGTACTCCTGTATGAAGAAGTCATAGTTTCTCCTGGGACTGCAGGACAACCGGGGTGATTAGCTAAAACTGGATTCAGAACCTTAAGGTGTCTAAACTAGGCCAGTTCTACTACTGTAATGGTTATGTTGTTACCCCCCTCATTTCAAATAGCTTTTAAGGAAACCTCCACATGCCTATATAATTTTTTCCCTGGCTGAAAGCCAGTTCTGCCACACAGAAACAGCCTGCTAGTGATATATCCCTCAAGTCATTTAGCTTAAATTATTCCCATGTTGCTTGTTCTGTGGAGATAAATAAGAATAAAACACAAAAGAGGAATGTTACAGGGCAAATATTCATTTTGTCCTGTCCCGAGTTCTAGAAGTAAACAACATATTTTGCAATTATTTTTCAAACAGTGTTGTTTTCTGTTAACAACAGCAAGGGCATTTATTTATATTACTCTGTGAACTGTAATCTGTGGATACCTCCTTTCCCCATGAAAATCACAGCTGACATTATACAAATGACTTTAATGTATAAGGATGAAAGAAACTACAAAGTGAGAGAGAGCTGGTGGACAGAAACTTTGCCAATGACCTCCCAGAGCAACCTCTGGTGACACTAATGCTGGCAGCTGTTTCAGCAGCATGCCCAGCTAGAACGGGAAATGAGTGTCTGGTAGCTGAATGAAACATTTCTAGGACGCCTATTATCATGACCCAAAATGCAAAAATGATTTTGATAGCAGATGTAACTTCTTTCCTCTATTACCATGACCTCATTGCAGTTGTTAATTAAGGCAGCTAGTGCTGGGTTTCACTTCTCATTC
Source organism: Arenaria interpres (assembly GCA_013399435.1). NCBI lineage: Eukaryota > Metazoa > Chordata > Aves > Charadriiformes > Scolopacidae > Arenaria > Arenaria interpres. The sequence goes on from VXAK01009154.1 coordinate 25,632, forward strand.
GAAAAATGTCACTTCAAGCATCTCTGAGCACATCTCTGCTACACTGGCGCATCCTATTCACAGGATGGAAAGAGGACAATGCCACCTCTTGAACTGTGAGTTCCGCTTTCTGATGCACAAAGCCTCAAGATATTTTCAACATTGCTTAGTTGACATGGCTTTATAATTTGATAAAGGTATGAAAGAGAAACTAGGAAAAATAGGAACCATCAGCTTACCTGGCCCTAAAATTAGGAGGCACAAGCAGCGCACGCACATTAAAAAAAAAAAAGAAATATTTAACTCTTCTGGTTGTATGTCCAGAGTCAAGAGTGATTTGAATTCTATCCTCTACAAAGAGCATACAATTGGAGGAATTTCAGGTGTTTAGCATGCCTGATAAGTAATTACAGAGGTATTTATGCACATGGGACTTAGCAGCAGAAAAATTACTTCTGTGAATTATTAAGCAGTTTCTTATTCGTTGCATTTAATTGTCAAAAATGCAAATATGATGCAAGAAATGCAAAAAAAAAAAAAAAAAAATCTCATGATGTCTGCTTTGCGAAAGCCTCATAAAACATCACATTCCATGATTGATTTTATCAGATATATGCAAATGATGCTCACAGGTGATGCAGGATGTACTAACTTCTGTTAATCAGAAATAACCTTACAAAGCATCACATAGTGTACCGATTTTTACTGCTATTTTTATGTCACTTTCCATCTTGGAAAATTTCCAAGCCATTTGTAAGACTAATATACAGAGATAGTTAGGCCCTGATGTGAATAATATCTGCACTAGGGCTGGAACGCAAAAATAATATTACTCGGGGGATTTGAGACCATGAGCTGAACAATACTGCCCAGGATGAAATTGTAGAGCACTCTTTATACTGAAAGGATATAAGTGGTATTTGGTCAGTATCATGGGACCTCTTCATCCCCTAAGATGGTGAGATTTTTTCATGATTTTCAAACGGTCAGACCCCTGCATCTGTCTTTCCATCTGCACTTCATCCCAGTCACGTCTAGCACTGGTCTGATACTTACTGATACAGTAGACTGGCACCTACTTTCCTTTCTGCAATGTCTATGTTCTCCCTGGGGGGTTCCCAGGCTATTCAGTGGCAACTCTACTTAGCTCATGGAATTTGACAAGGACCACTGGCCAGGACACTATGGCTGGAGACAACAAAACACAGCCATCAAATGCAATTGCACTCTCTGTTAAGCAGCAGGAGTTCTTAACTGTTTGAGTAGGTCTTGCAGCTGACAGTCTTGCTGTGGAACTATTAGACTGACACAGTTTCCAGTCTTTTTGACTGTTAGGGCATCCTCTTTAACAGGAACCTTTTTCTCCTCTCTACTTGACTCAGATCGATTACAGTCTGGAATGCAAACAGATTCTTCACTGTGAAGATACAAAATATAAAAAAAGAAGTTTTTCAAGTGTTCATATATGGCCAGGAAAAACAGAGCTGAATACTGTACAACAAAATGCAGTTGTCTGACATTTACATGTACTTCTATTCTCTTGAAAATTCTCTTATATATTGACTCCAGATAGCTTTTAAATGAAGAATAAATATCACTGAAGGCAATGCAATGTAGGAAAAAAAATAATCCAGACAACACACAGACAAGAAACAGGTTCCCAGCTGACAAATACTAACAGGGGTGTATACATTTTGTACAACGCTCAGCAATGAATTTTCCTGATGTTACTTAAACAGCAAGAGTCCCCCAGGTATGTTCGATGTGGCGTTATAGTTGTTAGCCTTATCTACATGAGTGAATATTGTTGTGCCCAAGGGGAACATAACACTGTGCAAGTGTTTCACTGAACACCCTCCTGCAATGATAAAATTCACCTGCGATGTAACTCTTGGGAAAAGTAAAGGTATAATTTGGTCATACTCTGCTCTAAGGTTACATTTATAAATACCTTACCTTACATTTATAAATACCATTTATAAATACCTACAGGAATTAGTAGATCTTTTAATAAATGGTAAACAAAATGCTTCTAACTTGTAGTCGAATGTAAGACAATGATACAATGCTTATTAAGAGTATTGTTTCATGAAAGATTTATAACCATCTGTGACACATGCAGCTTATTAATTTATTAATGGAGATGTCTGGAGAAATGGATTTTCTGTCCTATGGAAGAGTTCAACATTTGGAAATCTGACTTGACTCAAAATGAGATGAATAGCTAAAATCTCCCATTGCTTCACAAAATTAACTAGTTCGAAATGTTTCAATACAAAAGCATCAAAATGGCCATATTGAAATAGTTCATCCCGGTCACACTGAAAAAATGTAGTGCTTGATATTCATTAAAATTGTAACATTGGTGTATAATGTCATGCAATATATAATGGCCAAAGCAAAATTGAAAAGAAATACATATATTAAATTAAAAGGAGAAAGTAATGAAAAAGATGTTCTGAACTCTATTTAAAATGAGTTTGAAACCTTTCTTTAAAACCCCTGAAAAACTCAACACTTTCCCACAAGATATTTTTCATTGAGAAGAACCAACATTTTCATATTGAAAATGTTTCTGTCAATCAGTTTTTTCTCTGCTCTTTTTGAAAGCTTTTCTGATTAGACCTAATGTAACCCCTAATATGTAGCAGGCCCACCATTCCAGAAGAGTTCTGGAGCTGATTGCTCCAAGTTTAAATGCTATCTCTCCTCATCTGCTCTACTGGCTTAATGAGTTAGGTGTAAGTTTCTCCTCCCCAAAGCACCATATTATGACAACATCACACAGGACATGTGGTTCGGATCACTCGATGAACACGGTGCAGTTTTTTTTCAGGTGGTCAGATGGAACACAGAAATCAGCAATGGCCATGTGTTTTCTTTTTTCTTTTTATTTTCTAGACATACTATATGGGATGCACAGGAATTACAGACAGAGGATCTGGCCTGGCATTGTCCCAGGGCTACTCCTCTTGTTCACAGACATATCACACTGCCCTAAGGCCACTTGCTGTTTGCTTACCTTGTCATTGTAGCTCTCCCACCATTCCCCATACTCCCTTTTGGGGTGAAACACTCTATTTCCGACTTGGGCGGGGCCAGTCTCCTGCCTTTGTACCTAATAAATCACGACAACAACAGGAGCAAACAGAAAGAAGTGATTGTGTGCTCAGCTTTCTGTGGCAGCTGCTGTGCAAAGGGCCATGCACACGAACGCTACTGTGGCAGTGGCAGGGAATAGTGCAAAGCAGCCGTGGGAGCAGTGGAATAGCTGCATAAAACCCCAGACCTGTGCTAAAGCAAACAGGGCTATGCAGGAGAGGTGCTCACCATTTTCTTTTCTTACATATATAGGAGGAGCTAAAAAATTCTACAGAATAGATAACATACTAAACTTTCGTCTTTAATATTTTTTGGAGTCAGACCAAAATATTTGGCTAAACAACTTAAGGAAAACCACACTTAAACTAAGGATCGGTGAGAAATCAACCAGTGACCACGTTCTCAATCCCAACTTAATCATTTTCTCTGATCCTTCATCTCTGTAACACTTGTTCCTCTACTTGTCAAAGCAAGCACTATTATAGTTGATTGCTTGGATAAAATTTGGATGGGCTCACAGTTCATGTCTTGGGCCTTTCTTTCTCCATTAACAATAAAAGGAGGCTAGATGCCTTGCTGTGATATAGACATAAAGTCTACTGAAATCAATCCCAGTACTAAACCCAGTGCAGTACTATGAATGTTTTAAATACCATACCTTACACTTCGATGAAAACTCCACTTGGATAAACCATTTAATACTTGAGAATCTATTTAATCCCTGGATAGGATACCGGGATAAGACCCGGTCATTGTTTACTCCCTGAGCACTTAATTGGGATGTGAGCATTGAAGAGGTCTTATGCTGGCTATCTTCCAAGTGGTGAGTTCACCCTGCTTGTACAAATTTGTGTGCTAGGTGTTGAAATGCCTATTTAAATGCTTTAATAAAATTTGGGCAAAATGTCTGCAGATGTCTTCTCAAAGAGTCAGTGATATCTCATTCCCGCATGCCATGAGCTGCATTGTGGAAGCTTGTACATTTTAACACTGCTAACATTACAGAATAAATAATTTCTTTATTGCTTGTCCATTAACATGATCTAGATAGCAAAAGGTACCTTGAAGAGAACACGCCTGTAAAAGAGAAATAATCTTAAGTACACACAAAGTCAAGCTAAACTTTGGATTCAGTTGTAGTAGAACTTCAGAAGCTGTGTATATTGCACAAATAACTGAGGAAGAAGCTTAGTGATTCTGAGAGTGAACCGGAGACAGTAAAATAAGGTGTGCTCAGTGCAGAGAAGTCCTTCCATTTACAGATTATAACCTTACTGAAAGGAGGAACAACAGGATCTTTGCGGACTGGCTACCAGGTTTTAGGCAATCCAGAGTGTGGTATATGCCGTGCTCCCAGACAGGCATGAAGCTTGCGCAGGACACATACATATTAAATGAAAGTTGATTCCTAGAGCAGAGGAAAAAGTGGAGGGGCTTAGAGAGTTGATAAATTCACTGAAAAATACAAAGGAAGTCAAACTGGATCATACAAATTCAATTGGGGTAGCCAGAGAGAAAGAGCAAAGAGAAAAGAATGTGTAGAAACTTCAGAGGAAAGAAAAGGAAACAAAGTTGGGGTGAAGGTGTTAGACATCAAAGAAAGCAGAGTTTAGGAAGAGCAGAAAGGAAACAGACTTATGTTTAGACCTGATAACCAAAAGAAATGTGTGCCCAACAAGACAGAAGGAGAAAAAGTCATGACTAAGAGAAGGAATTTGGAGACCCTAAATGCTTACAATAAGCTGAATACTAAAAAGTAGCCAACAGAAGGAAACAAGAGGTAAGTGTCCTTGGTAACTTCATCCTGAAGAATCCCTGGTTAGGATGCATGTGACCAAAGTAAAGAACTCCCCCTCCCCCCAAATTGCCGATTCCCAAGTCATTAGCATAACTTTCACTGCTGTGAAAATCAATGGAGAGATTGCTATGAACCTTTCAAGTTTTTCCATCCACTCACAAATTACACCATCAGAAACAGTATGTTATGACAGAATACCTCAAAGCCTTGAACCTTAGTAACTGCTCCACTACCATTCATTCAGTGGTAAATATCCATGTCATTACGAAAAAAGTGACCAAGCTCTAATCAACCTGCCTAGTGTGGAAGGTGCATCTAACCAGTGCATGAAAGCTGCAAAGTTTTTTGGGTGACCATTCTGGAAAGGCACTCCAGAGGTTCTGCATGAAAAGAGTTTTCAGCTTTCAGAGCAGATAAAGGACATGATTTTGCCTCAGGATGTCTTCCATTAGAAAAATGTCCCCTTTCTAATTGTTAAAACAAAGGGTTGCTTTAAAAGATTTAATTTGTGGGGTGAAAAAACTCTCAAATATTTCTTTGCAGTTTTCATAAAAAATGCTAATGTGAAAATTAATTTGCTATTTCAGCTGGTGTATGACTGAGGCATAAAAAAAGCTACAATGTAAGAAGTATTTGCAAGAATCAATTTCGTTTCTCATCGTCAATTCCAGGACTATGTATTGATTAGAAAAGAGAGAGAAAACTTTGCTTCTGTGCAGAAGCACAGCTACTAAATTCTGTTGGAGGATTTAAAAGATTTTGGGTCATTTTTAGTGTTTCTTTGGGGTCTTTGGGTGTGTCATTGTGGGCCGTGACAATTTTTTTTGCACAGTGTTGAGTTGTCTTAAACATTCTTAATGTTAGAAACTAATGTTTTATCAGTGTTTATCAGTGACAGAAAATTCGGGAAGTAATTCCTAGTAATTCAATCACTGTGGTGCATGTCCATTTACCAAATCCTTTGTCACCTCTTCTCTCTCCAGAGAGAATCAGTAGAGAAAGAAACATACTTCTGGGCTGAGAGAAAGCATTTCTGTACTGCCTTGGCTTTTAGTGAACTTGATGTACACGTGACACATGGCAGGAAGCACCAGCAGGACTGCTTGCATTTGAAGGACTGTTAGACCTTTTCTTTGACTTCTTCACCTTCCAACAAAACTCCTCTTGTAGACCAAAATTAATGGATGCTATATGCTATGGGAAATAAAGGGGCAATATGGGAATCACTATCCTGAATGAGACAAATGTCATCCACTACAATGCTGTAGAAAGCAGTTTTAATGTGTAGATCACTACTTTTTGGGTTTTTTTTCCTTCGTCCAGTGAATTTTTGGACCACTGTACTGACAAGAGCTGATAGTCTAGATATGGACTTTATTAGACTATGTCTACTCTTTAGAACCAGGTGCTGGTAGCCTTATGGTCCCGACTTTATGTTAGGGTGACACTCAGGTGTGCTTATGGCCCCTCCTGCCCCTGCTCTCCCCTGGTTTCCATGCAGAGGGTCTTGGATGCTGTAACCAGCAGCCGACACCATACGGTAGTATATCACCGATTTGGAGGAAGTTGGCGGGCCAAACCTAGATGTGCCATAGTCCACATTTCTGTATAGTTTCATCAAAGACTTAGTCAAATCCTTGAAAAATAGCCTGTGGGTAGAATGCGGGTAGTACTTAGTACAAAGATTCCATTAAAATGTTCTCACTACACCAGTTGAGAAAGACTACCCAAAAGACAAGTGCTTGCACTGCACTGAAAAAAAAAATCTCAGCAGTTAGAAATTTGCTTTCTTTAGACATAAGATATTTTATTTCTCTCTCCTTTTTCAATAAAAAGTTTAACTAATAAAAGATATCTCAAGATATCTTTGTTTCTTTTTAATGCAATGCAAAGCAAAGTTTATTTGCTGTGTTGGAGATAGAGAGCTGTCATCAATCCATATTTCAAGTGTGATCTCATACTGCCATGTAGAAATGTTATTAATTATTGAGCACCAAATGTATGCTTGACACTTTTAACCCCAGAGGAACTGAATAGCTCTAACCAACACAGAAGTAATGTCCTGTTGAAACTGTACCTTGCAAGGTTGGAAAAAATGATGTTCCCACAAAACATTTAAGAGGAGAGAGGCTGTACAGTCAAATCTCATTGTAGGGCAATCACTAGTCATGTACTGGGTATTTAAGTTCAGCATTGCAGAGAATATTTCCTGAGATCCTTGTTAATTAATGAGATTCCAATTTTTGGTCTGAGATACTGAAAATGGTATTAGGTGTCTAAAATTCTTTCTGAGTCAAGCTTTCCCCACAAGATAACAAAAATCAAAGCAGGTAATATCTATTATTTCAACCCCAAACCTCTCATTTTGGCTAATTTGCAACAAACCTGAAGCAAGACTTTTTCAAAGCCCTGAAAGAGTAAATTAATTGAAGAGAGGGGAAGAGAGGAGAGGGGGTTCAGAAAGCTTTACAGTGTATTGGTGAACAATTGTCTTTTTGCTTTCCATTGTTTTTATAGTCCTTTTAACGTGTTTATGCCTGGAACTTGGACAGATTGCTGAATGTTACAAAGCCATCCACATTTCCAGACCCAGTTATATATTTTAATTGTCAGATCTTCCATATAAGTAGTATTTTTCACCTGAAATATTACTTGGTCTTGATATTAAGAAATGATAAATAACTTGCATTTTATAGCAGCAGAGTTAAGGCTGGTTTTTAGACTAGGTAAGACAATATGTGTATGAAGATTTCTGCATAAATGCTAAAGAATGAAATATGAAAAATATTTAGCATTGTTACTGCAGGGACTGCTTTGAGCTACAAATGTACTGTCTTCTGCAAAATCACTTCTATGAGACTGGCCATGCTACCTTGACGTTGCATCATATTGCCCTGAATACTTTTAAAGGGTTGTCAGCTTATTGTGTGACATTTTCCCATTTATATCATGGCCAAAATAAATTGCATATTATTAAACATGGTACTTTTCATTCCTTTAAAATAAAATAATCAGCATATAAGCATTGTTTGCTTAATAACACAATTTCAGCAAGCTAAATTACCTCAAAGCCAAACTCACAATTTATTTGTTTTTCAAGTGCAGCATAATCTTTTTCTTTTTTTTTTTACAGCTTATTCTAATTACATAATCATATGTAATTGCAGATGATGAATTAAAAATGACATTTTTGATGGAATGACATACAAAACATTATACTGGCTCAAAGGAAGATTAGACCAATAACAAAATATTGCCAGTATGTTTATTTACCTTCTTCCAGGAAGAGTATTTCTGAAATGTTGGACAAGCCATTGTGTAGGACTTTTGTACAGTAGGATCTTCTTTACACAAGACTTTTTGTTCTACCCATTCTATCCATTATACAGAACTTCTCTCTTTTTCTGGTATATATAACTAAAGATGCCATAAGAAGGTCTCATTACTTTATTCACTATTTCCTGCATTATGTTGAAAAGATAAGCTACACCTCATTTGCTCTGAAGCATTTTAAATGTGAGAAATGTCTCTAGGTTTGTGAAATGCATGGATGGGGGCCTGCTTTGCAATGCTTTACACTGGCAACGAGTTTAACATGACATTTTTCCATTTTCCTGACTTATAAGAAAGAAGTTTCTCTTTCCAATGCTTTTCATTACTCAGATCTGTTATTCTATGCTGTATATTTAAGTCTATTTGTTTTCTATTGTTTTGCATCTTTAGTGCTTGTTTGTTAGATTTTTAACCTTTCCTTTTATGCAACCCCATTATTGGATAGTGGACTATAAAATGACTTAATTTTTTTCTCTGGCAGTGGATAATTTTGTTATAAGTCATCGACTGGCAGCAAACTGGATAACCACTGCAATATGTAATGCTATAATCAAAACAACAGCAAATTAAAAGAGAGTTTTGTGTTTAGACATTTTAACAGACACCTGTCTTGAATTTCGGTCACAATTATTAAAAAATATCTGTAATCAAATGCAGTTCTAAGTCAGCTGAAATTCCAGCTCTTCTACCAGTCCATACCAAATTTCAGTATTCAAGTAAAAATAGAATTCTTTATAATTCATACAGGTATTTCCATACTGGCAGACTGGCTCATGTTTTGGTTGTACCTTGGAAGAGGAGTGGATGTCCTAGTCTTCTCTTTGTCAAATTAATGACAATGCCAGTTCAATATCAAAGTTTGCTCTGGAAAGAACCAGAAGTTCCTTTGGTAGACAAATCTGTGCTCAAGTCAGATGGTAGTCTGCAGCAGGATCTACATCGTGAATGCTGATGGACACAAGACCATCTGTATGGCTTGTCTGGGTGCTCTTCAGCATGACTGATAAGGGCAATGTTAATATAGTATCTAGTGACATTCATTTGTCACCAGAATTTTAAGAGACAGACTTGAAGATGAAAAAAGAGTTAAAAGGGGTAGATACTGCTGTTAAAAAATAGAAAACTCCCCTTCAGCTCTTTCTTTGCCTGAAAAAAATTACTGGGTCCCATCTTCACATTTCTTTTTTGTAGTACGCTAGCAAGAGTGTATTTTGCAGTCTAGAGCATGTTTGTGTAACAGTAGGCAGGGAACTGTTTACAACATAATTTAATTTGCACAGTTCAGCTATGGTATTTGGTTCAAAATGATGGGGAAGCTGTCAATAATATAAATAATTCAAAAAATTAGGCTTCAATACATATGCTCAGTTAATGCAGCCAAACAATTTATATCAATCAATCAGCATTTTAATTAAATTTAAGTTGAGGGGAAAATTCAAAACAACAACACTGCACTGTACACAAATTAAAAATCATTGTAATCAAGGCATTCAAGAATATAAATTCATTATACAGACGGAATGTTTTAGAAGCAATTTATCAAAATCTTTCAGACCTAATACCTTTCACTGAGTTTCATAAAGTATTCTTCAGTCATTTCAAAATGTTTGAAGTTTAATTAATCACAGTATCAATCTTGTCCAAAAAGACACTGAGACTAAATTATTTAGGGAAAAATGAAGGACTCAAACCATTCAGTAATCTCTCAATCTGAATTTTTGTAGCATATTCAATTAAAATAGCTCTGAATGATCCATTTGGGAACTGATTCATTAATAAAAGCAGACTAATCAGTCAAAAGGATAATGGCTTTCTCTCAGGAGTTAAATATTTTTTTTCTTGCAGGCATCAAAAATCTCTTCTAGCCAGGCTATGAAGCAAATAAATAATAACTTATTATATCAGTATGGTTAGATTTTGGGTTTTTAAATAAGAACAGTACCCATTGAGCCAAACCTTCACCTCATGTGAATTGTTACCCAGTCTAATGACATTAAGTCATGTAAGAAGCTTACCCCTCACTTTTTTTGCCATTGTCTCATAAAACAAAGCCATCTAAGTGCTTGCATACAATTTGTAGTTGATGGTTCCCTTAAACAGCACCTGTAGAAATTAACTTGTTTTTTGGTACATGATGGTTTCTCAGTGACATTTTTTGCCCTACAGTAATCTCTGGTCCTGTTTTGTGCAACACTTTTACTTTTCAGCTTCCACCGGGATTTATTGCACTGAGATGAGGAATGGCTAAAAGCTAGTCACTGCTTAAGCACTAGTTATCCTGATTCACATTCTCAGATAATCTCCTGGTTTCTTCTCCATAAACACAAAAGTTGATCTAAAAAACTTAAGGTCACCAATAAATTCTTTGTCTATTCTATACAACTTCAGGATTTCAAACAATGTGTTTTTTGTTTTGTTTTGTTTTGTTTTGTTTTTTCCCCACTGAAATAAAACCAAAATTGTAAAGCTCTTTTAGTGTAAAGCTAATATAAAAGCCTGATGGGTGGGACACTTGTGTGACTCGGGGCACAAGTCTCTTGTACCCAGGCTGTAATCTCTCCTCTTCCATTGTCTGACATTAAAAATCAATATTCCTTTCATCATACTAGAAAATAACTCCTTCCCTTTTCCAGTCAGTGTTTCTTTTATACAAGACAAAATAGGTCCACCAGGCTCGAGCAGGAAAGCAATCCGTGCTGGCATAACCGACAGGCTGTCGATATAACCTCGTACGAGAGATGATACACCAGTCTTGAGCTCAGTATCATGAGGTTACAACCTCTTCTATACTGAGTTTCTTGTTTCTATGAGTAAACCAGTGCAACTACCTGTAGAAACTGCAGAACCCATGAGTTTTATGAAGTTTGTGATTGTTCTATGCATTGGGAAAGTTGGGTTTTCCCTCGTTTGGCGAGGCAACGGACCTGATGGAGTAGTGTTGGTCTTAGTGTACCAAATGACCAACCACATCATCAGGACTATCTCCGCACTTCAGTTCTGAAGACTGTAAGCAGGAACCTATAACCCATGCCCTGAAAAAGTCTGGTAAGCAAAAAGTTTTTCAAATTAGTTTGGAAGAGAAGTGTATTGTTCTTTTATGATCATTCAAAATGTGTCAAAGAAATTGTTCAACCTGCATATGAATGAAGGCAAAAATGGCACTTACAGTGTAAGAAATGTGTCCCAATAGAATATGCTGTAGCAGAAACTCACGATCAGTATCTTTCTCAATGGTTGTACATGTGAGGAATGCGACCCAGCTTCAGCTTTCCTCAAAACTCCCCGTTTTTCTTGTACATCATCTTCTTAAGAGGACTTAAAGCTCCATGTCAAATAACAGCCCTATTTCATCTCTCAGGCAACTTATCTTCCTGAGACATAAGGAATTTGGGTCTTTTATATTTATATCTGAAATCATCATGCCGATATCACACACACACACATATTCTAAAAATATTTGATCACAGCCTGATGGCCACAGCTTCAAATCTATGCACTTATCCATGGATGTGGCTTTCAACCAGTCAAAATTTGATATCTGGGCAATGGGAATCGCATGGACTGCGTCTTGGAGCCCTTTGGCACGGTGTGTGTAACAGCAGAAGAGGGTTATTCTGACGGGGACTCCTATTTGTCTGGAAACTCAATGTCTTCCCAGGGCTTTCCTAATACTGCAACATAGCAGTAGTCAGACCTTGAAGAAGGTATAACAAATAAGATTGCTCAAGCTAGTTCAAGCCTGAAATTTTCAGTTCACTTGTTTTTAAGTGGTTTAAATGGATTTCAATCAGATTCAGAATTAAAATTTAGTTTGAAAAATTTACTGAGAAAAAAAAGGTGCCTTTTTCTGGAGAAATTTCAATTCAGGCTTCTGAAAAAACTCATCTCAAGATTTTGATGCTGAGATATGATGTGCTGATATATGATATAATATTTAGACTGCAATATTTTTAAACCAAGAATGGCAGATTCTAGACTGATCCAAGAATATTTTTCTTATTTTGTGGATCAAAATAGCTCCTGTTTGAATTGTAATGAAACGCATACAGTCAGTCATAAGAGGCAAAAAGAGAGAGAAGAGATAAGTGGGAAAACCAGCTGTTCCTTGCAGAAAACAGAGCACATAGTGTGATGGTAGACACCTGTTTCCAAAATATTTCACTCTGGCACAGTTTGGGACTGGTTGTTGTAAACACTAATTATATCCAGTGGTGGTCTGGGACTGAATCCAGTCCAGTGGCAAAATCTACCTTGCTTACCATATTTTCCTCATAAGACAGAGGGAATGGTATTTAACAACATGTGAGCCTGGACTCCTGAATGATTTTTCTGATGCCTGTGCAAGGCAGGCACTTGGTTGCTCAAGCTGCTATTAATCTACCAGTGTAGTGCTTGAGAGGGAGAAGAAATGCTCCCAAATGGCACCTGGATGTGTGAGCATCTTTGTCTAAGCTGAGTAAGATTTAAAAAAAAAAAAAATTATTTATAAAAGAAAAATTCCGTGATTCACTGTGTTGTCTCACTAGAGAAAGGGATCCCCACTCCTGAACGACAGCTGTCATTCCTATCACTTCATCTGTGTACAGAAAGGTGCCCAGTTCTGCAATCACACAGTGGTAGACAAATTTCTTAAGAGAGCAAGAGAATACATAAAAAACTAAATGAGTAGTTCATTTGCTTTGAAAGCCATAGTTTATGTTTAATTATTTAGAAGATACTGTGTCATGTAGTAAATCCAGGTGTAATAAAACATCACTGCCACATTGGGTTATTAAGCTTTAATCTCAGTGAGATTTGTGTGTTGCTGTGGATAAGTGTCTATGACAAAGTGCAGAAATCGATGTGCATCTTTTTTCTGTTGTCTAATATTGTTCTGTTCACATCTGTATGGAGGAATTATGCGCAGCACCACAGACCTCCAATGTGTCTTGAATATGGCTAACATATCTGACTTTGCTGGTAATGATTCTTTCCTGTTGACTGATCATATCTACCAGCCTGGGTAACAGATTGAAAGCACAGCTCAGCCCTTTTGCTTAAATTAATAGTTATTTCAGCGATCCTAACTCTTTTAGAAGATGATAATCTATCTTGTACTGTTTCAGGAGCTGGTGGGCACCTACCAGCTTCTGTCTTTTGAGGAGAAACCTAAATGAGTCCTACATCATCACAGGAGGAATGACCGACTGGCAGTTAAAAAACACTTTAGCTGCTTAATTCCTTTTCTTCTGCCTCTTACTGTCACTGCAAAAATAAATAAAGGGGCATTCATATGAACTAAACCTCGAATCTCCAAGCAGAAAACCTTACCTTGAGACTGCAATTGTGTTTTCTGACCTCACCCTTTGTTCAGAGGTTCCCACCTCACTGCCTGAACAGCTGTACTGTTTATGTCCAGGTCACAGGTTGGTCTATAGAAGAATGACAGGTTCCTCTTGATTTTCCCATAACATGTTATGGCCTACAATAGTGCAGAATTTGCTGCTGAAGCAACTGGGGAACATTGAAGTTAGGTTGGGGACCTCCAAAAGAAGCAGCTGTGTGTAGGAACCACAGGGGCATCTACAGCCAACAGTGGGAGAATTGGGTAGAAGTAGCATTGGCTGCACTGTGAAGATTTGGGAGAAGTTTAAAGGGCAGAGAGAAAAATATTGGTAGTATTTTTAAGACTTGCTTAGCACATATTTATGGGAGAGACAGTGTTTAGGGCTGTTTTTAAAACTTTACTGGTCACTCAGAACAGTTTATTACCTGCTTGAAGGGAAAGCAAACTTGCTTTTCTGCAGGAAGGCGAGATGCATGTGTTTACAGAGTTACAGAGTCAGTCTAAGTAAGCTTGGAAAATGGAACATGTGTGGTTTGGGCCATTTAAAGACAGGTTCCAGAAGAGATAGATGCCTACAGTGGTTAAATTACTGTGTGAAATCCTGGGCTGAGATATTCGGAAGGTAAGAGAAACTTTGTAATATGTTCTGCTTTGGAGACTTTGGAACATGGACTGCTCTATCCCCCAGGCCAAGGTAGAATGACTGAGACCTTTCGGTGGGCAGTCCTGGCTAGAAATATCATAGCAGCAGCTGTTGTAGCAGAAATACACAGTCATTATTTTACCTGGGATACAGAGTTAGGTGAGAATAAGGAAAGGATGAGTTAGCCCTGTGTTCCGGACTCTTGCAAAAGGGCTGTGTAGCATATGCGATGATATTTCCTGGGATCTGAAGGTAAGATTTGCTCAATTTATTCATGGCTTTGCTAGTACATATGAAATTAACTGGTAAGGTAACTGGAAGCAGAAGGTCCAGATGGCTCTCTACACAGTCTGGGGCTTCGAATCCAGCTATGTAGTATTCAGCATTCTTTGTGGAGTTGCTTCTGATAATGTCTGGTTTGTTAGTCTTACTTTTAAATGAAGGTAGAATATATTTTGGTGAGCACTGCTGAATAACAATAGCCTACATGAAATGGTTTTCATTTCACTAGGTAATGAATAGTTTTACTCTCACCTTCTACATATTTCAGTATGTCAAGATTCATTGTAACATGTGTCCACAACTTGCCTGAGTTTTCTTAATTGAAGAACACCCCATGCAAAAAGTCATTTAGGACTCTTAACAGATGCATTGCTTTATTTAGGCAAAAGCAGTCTTGTTATCTGTCATTTTGCAGCTGATGTGAAAGCTCTGAATGGAGCATTGGCATTATCTGTTTGACAATGATTTGATGCAATATAACACTGTGCTATAAATTAGTGTCAAGAAGCAAAATGCTAATGATAGGGGCCCCTCTATGCACTGGTGACTTAAATAGCATGTTTCTTTAAAATTCAACAGTGACTCATTCTCTTTAAAATAAAACCCCTCTGAGCTATTTAAATAATGCCATGTAGCTCTAGTGCACATTTCCTTTGTAATTCTGAATACTTCAGTGTTTACTTGAATAGCTATCCAAACAAGCTTTTGAGCATTGTACTGAATAATACCTTGAAAAATATTACTTTATGCAACAAGGTTTTTTTAAAAAAATATTTGAATAGAAAGTAAAATGGTTGGCCTCTGTTTGCTCGTGCTCTACGGTAAGCAGTATTGAACCTGAAAGTGGTTTTCTGTTCTTTCTTGAAGGTGATATCAGCCATGGGTAAAGTCTTGAGAAGCATTTTAAATTTACTCAGCACATTTCAGGACTCTGTTTTGTTTTTTTTCATGCAACCAAATAGACATTGATTAGAGAGAATTCCCCATGATGGATGGAATCAATTTGCTCTTGGATTCCCAGACCCTTCAGGCAAACACAGACTGAGCACTGCTAAACTCACTGGCACCATCACAGTTTAACCAGCTGAGGATTCAGACACATTGATTTAGAAGTGCCGCCTTTGTTGCAGGTTTAAGTGTTGATGAACACTGTTGATGACATGAAAGACTTTCTCCAGGTTTCAACTGAAATTTTCTAGTTCTTTACATCTAGATAAATATGTCAATGTATCAGCTTTGTGCTGCTTTTTTCATTCCTACACACATCAGGCACTCTCAATGCTCTTTGGGATTGAAGAAGTTTCCAAGACAGTGCTATTGAAAAGTAAGTCGCTGTCAATGATGATCTATTACAGTATGCTAATAACTCTCTACTGTGTATGTTATCTACACATCAAGGGATATAAAGAACTGGAAACAGAGTTCTCAAAAAGAAGAAAATACACCTTGTCTTTTAGGATATCTAATAGCAGCACTTTTCAGAACAAAACACAGATTTTAGAGCAATATCTTTCAAAACTGGCCCTTAACAGGCGGCCAACAAATCCTTCTGAAGCCCGAGATCTTCCCGTCATCTATAGCTTCGTCTTGTTCAGTAGAAAAGTTGTAAGATGATGACAAACAAATGCAGCAAAAGTGAGGGAAAATAATGATCTCGAAGGGGAAAAATGCCCTCTTATTCAGGACATATTATGAAGAATGCCTCTTTTAGCTGGCCCAGAAGTTGTTATAGGGCTTCTAACCTGAACACCTCAGGTCATTCAGGCAAACAGACAGAGGCTGTAGTAAAAGGAAATTTCAGGGAACTGTCACTTAAGCTGATATCATTTTAAAATAACATCCTACACTGCACCTGGAAAGGAACTGGGATACCATCATTAACTGATCATAGGTATAAAATATCTTGTAATAGACTGGCCATTTCTGTGCCAATTTAAAGTCTGAAAGAGAAGCATTAGTAATAATATGACAGAAACAAATCATCACTTTGGCATAATCTGCCCTGCAGTTATTACTATTAAAATCTTCCCTCAAGTCTAAACTGTGGTTCACACAAAAATGGAAGTACAAATTGCCTTCATTCTATGCCAACTCCAGTTGTGAGCAATAGCATGTCTGGAAATATTTGCATTGTCAATCCTAAAATCCACGTGTGTTTCAGTGAGGAGGAAAATCTAGCTACTTGTCGCTTCCAGGTTAGACATATATAGCTGAGGAATGACAAAACTCTCCCTCTGCACTTTCATATAGGCAGAATGATTTTTTTATGCTAGCAATTAAATAACCCAAATCATCCCCATAGCACCCATATAAAAAGTGAAAGGGATCAAAAGATGAAAATGAACCAGTGGGCTGGGTGCACTTTTGCACGCTCAGTGAATCAAGACAGTGTTTCCATTCCAGAGCTCTCCTTTCTCTTCAATGTTCCCTTTAATTTTTTTTACACTGAACGTACAAGTTGCCCTCATGATCACCAAATTCAAATAAATCCTTGGGAAGAAACAAAGAAATATCTCGCAAGGGAGTATCTGTTCAATGATAGGAAAAGTAGCAAGAGTTGGACCCGTGAGCATCTGAATTTGATGGAGTTAGGAGGATGAGTACAGAAAAAGGTATCAAGAAAGGCAAAGAAGAGAAGATAGGTGAGGATAAAACGAAAGAAAGCAGGAAGAGATAATACCAGAAAGGAAAATCAAGGGAATAGGAGATAAAAGGTGTAACAGGAGAGTCATATGAAACAATTCCTCAGATGCCTGAGAGTGGCTGTTCACGATACCCCTTGTGCTTAGTACTCCATCTTGATTATGTAGCACTAGTAGCAAGCCTGTTGTCTTACTGCAGTGACTAGAGGCAAAATACAGACACTATGCAATTCATTCAAGAGAAAGAGATTGTAAATGGGTGCATTCAGGACAAGGCAATGAGTTATATTAGTTGTTCGGTTGTTTTTTCTCCTAAGATCTTGTTTCTCTCCCTATATTAAGTTTACAGTTGACACAGCCAGTACTTCCAGCCTTGTAATTGTTTGCCCATTGCTCTGTCCCCTGTTTTTTGCACAGCATTTTAACTAAATCAAACACAAAACTGTTACAGATGTGGGAGAGAGGACTCATTCCTCTCCTAGTGCAGAGGCAAAGGGAATGAATATATTTCCTTTGTCCTTCCACTATTAACAACTCTCAGAAGATCATAATTGCTTCCCCACACTCCCACATTAGCAAACATTACCTAAGAGTTTCACCAGATGATCCCCTTCTTTTCCATAGGTTCACCAGGCTGCTTGAGCGGCTTGCAGCTGAAGATGACTTTCCATCCCCTACGTGCATGCGGACCACGGTTGATGTGGTGAATGCGCTGCGTACGTTCCTTTCGGGCTTAGCAAGGATGATATAGACCTTGGGCACAAACATACAGCCGAGGGCCACCGTGGCGCTCAGACTCACTGAGAAACACATGGTGATTATCTTGTAGTTGCTTCCAAAATATATTGGCACAAAAGCCAGCCAAATGATGCAGGTGGTATACATTGTAAAGGCAATATACTTTGCTTCATTGAAATTAGCTGGGACATTTCTTGTCTTAAATGCATAAAAGGTGCAACTCAAAATTAATAATCCGTTATATCCAAGGGGAGTTACGACACCCAAGTTAGTGGTGTTACAAATCAGGTAGACCTCTCGGATGCTTGGGTAATCATGCATTATATCTGGTGGCTCCATTATAAAGAGGGCAACAATTATGCCTAATTGTATACATATCAAGATAAATGCAATAACCAGTTGGGCGCAGGCACTCATGAACCTAGGTTTCTTTGTACAAATTTTCTTCTTGCTTCCAGCCAGGATTCTTGCAATGCGGTTGGTTTTAGTTACTAGAGCAGAATAGCTCATAGCTGGGGAGAGGCCGATGCCAATTCGTTGAAGATAACAGTAAATCTGTTGAGGTTTTGCGATGAGACAGAAAGTGCACAAGTAACCCAAGCAGATGCCAGCTAGAATGATGTAGCAAAGTTCTCGGCTGGATGATTTGACCACTGGAGTATCGCGGTACATTATGAATATAGCTGTAACAAACAAGGTGGCCAGCAGACCCAGACATGCAAAAACAACCGCTGCAATTGGTTCTGGATCACCCCATCTGAGATACTGGACCGGGATGAGGTCACAACCTACAGAAAAAGAAAAAAGAAGGTAAAGTGAAGTATGTAGGAATGAGATTCTTTGCTGATACACTTACAGATTTTCCTTATATTACTCTTCTTTTTGTCTTTCAGGAAGGTGCCATTATGACAAATGCAGGCTAATATTATGTTAATGTAATGGCACAATAAATACTTTTCAGTGACAGCTTATTTCAGCAATGCAGTTTGTCTGGAGTATAACACAATGACTGAAAAAACGGCCAAGCTGATTAAGATAAGCCACCTCTCATCACAGTGGAATTTTCCATTTAAATTCTTTTAAATTTAGTAATTTATGCACAAATTTCAGAATCAAGTTACATTACTGTAGAGCAAAATGCTTCCAAGTTGTCTGCGTAACACATGAACTTAAAGGACCAGATGTCAGTCCTACTAATTACATTGTACACTATGGTGGGTATTGGTACCTGTTTAATGATTATGGAGAGGAATCTTACAGATTCTAGCTGTCAAGAAAAAGAGAGTGCTTCTTTCTCAGATATTCTGCCTTTTCTAACAAAAGTTTTCTCGGATCAGAGTTGCAGATGATAGGTATTCTGGGATGGCACACTCTGCTCTCTTCTTTATCTGTCATTCAGCCTTTTGGGACTTCTGAGGAATTGAAGCTTTATCTAACTCATGAAATCAAACTGAAATCAATAAATTAGTGTCACAGCTGAATTAAAACAGTGCAACCCCATCTAAGGGCAATTGGTTTTCAGTTTATGTATGGGTTGTGATAAGTCACTCTATGTATGCATGCCATAGAAAGGCAAAGAAGCTTCTCATTCCACCGTGTGCAGATCAATGGACCAGAGTAAAAGGTGGCCAAAAGCTTGTCGCTAATGTCCCTCCTCCATCCCTCCTTTCCTTTTGCACTGTGAAGGCTGGATAGCTCTGGGAGTGAAAAAGAATAAGAGGGGAAGACTTTGATGCTCTGGAGTGTAATTTCATGACAATAGACACGCTGGCACTGCCAGCCAAGGCAGGATTGCTGGAAAGAGATGATGGAGAGGAGGAAAAGTACTAAAAGTTTTTGTTTCTGCTATACTTGTATTAAGCTTGACTGCAAAATCTAAATGACCTCAAAATTTAGGATTGTTGTAATCAGGTTGCTGTCTTCTGACTAGGTCAGATAGAAGAGCGTCAGCCTGACTCGGGATGGGTGGTAACAAGGCACTTCACCCTGTGGGGAGGGAGGGCTGGGTGCTCACCTCTGTGTTTTCAACAGTGAGGGTACCCAGCACTGGGCATCTGGATGCCAAGCAATCCAAATTAATTAGGGAACCTGGGACCTCAACGACTTGATGAACGGGAGTAAACGTAGACAACAGGTCTATAATTTGGGAATTTCTACATGTAAATCTACTATTTCCTTCATTTTTGGTGTAACTTAATGATTTTCCAAAGCTGTCACTGACATTCTTAGTAGTAAAAATCATTTAGTGAAATAGTATTGGTAAATATTTGGCTTAGCTCCTCCCTTCTCAGAGTATTTCTCTATTCTATATCTCTAGACAATTAATATTACAAAAATGCCCAACAACCTACAATATCGTGGAATAGTCAATGGATTGTGAGGCAGATAGTCCTGTATTCTTGCAGAAAAATCAGAAGAATTAGGGTCGATAAATCTTTGTCATTGGTGCAATTAAAGGATAGGAATTTGCAGTCACTCCAGCTCAAAAGAATTGTGCTCTTGGTTACTAAATGCAGATTAATTTGCCATTCATATTTAAATTGCTTTGATGTGAAGAGTTTTCTGTTGCAATAATAAAGTTAATACGATGTCTTAATGTAACAAAGGCATTTAGATTTTTAGGAAACACTCTCATTAGCATTAGTTGATGATACTTATTTGACTCCTGTTAGTTCTAAAGGGTTTCCTTATTCAGTGTGAGGGAGACACAGTATTTCATTCTGGCTTCATCAGGATGAATGTAGCACAGGAATCATATCATTAAAATCAACATTTTATACCAGTAACAGTGGTGGGAAAAGAGTAAAAACCAGAAAATATACTTTGGTGTGTGTAGATATTCCCATGTGGGTTCTTCCCCAAGAAGTTTTATGAGTAAGTGACCTCTAAATCTATTTCTGATCTTACCAAAATTTAATTAATGTTTTAGGGAAATGATTTGTTACATGTTTCTAATACTACGATATATTTTTGGACAGGAAATTTGAAGAGAAAAGGTCTTTGTCTATCAGCTGGCCTTTACATGCAGACAATGATAGAGGGGTTGAATTTTGCTCAGTTTCTAATGTAGCAGAGGTGAATCATAACCAAGCATTTCTCATTAGTTTCAGACTATTTCATGCCTTCCTTGCTTTATTACTCTTTTTACATTCTCTTAATAAAATACCTGAGAAAAGAGTTGAAAATTTGTCCTATTTTTTCCCCCTCCACTGGGTATACTTTACAAGGAGAATACTAAACTGCAGTGATTTATTGCTCAATTAAGATTTAAGGACTGGATAGTCTTCATAAAGCAATGATTGGTGAGGTTTTCATATAATAGCTTCACAGCTAATGGTTTCTTACAATGGCATTTTGCAGAAAGGGACAACTAGATCAAGAAAAAAAATATGGGAAAACTGCACTGTGAGTGTTCAGGTTAGGTTGATGGCCAGGATTACATCAGGGCAAAGGCTGAAAAATGGTAACACAAGAAGAACTCATTCCTATCCCCTAAATATGTGTGTTCTCAATGGTCATTTGGACAAGATCCTGCCCCATAGCCCACCTCGTACATTTCATCAACATCTCCAAGCACCTGGAAAGTCTTCTCTCCTAGCTGGCTCAGAAACTCCAGGGAACAGAGCCAGCAGCCTTGTCTTGTGGTCCCTGCAGTGCGCTGAGGCAATCTTTGGCCTGTGGAAAGGCTGTTAGGAGCCAGTCCAATTTGGAGCAGGTGCAGAGTTGTTCTACTCTATGCTCAAGAGTGCGCTACTTCTGGGACCAGAGCCCCAGTAAAATGGACATAAAACTGCCTCTCTGCTCTTCTGGCCAGAAATATAGCCAGTGGGAGCAAGGTACTTGATTCGCATGTGAATAGCAAAACAAGCTAATATGAAAAATCAGAGTCCTGTTTGATTTGCTAGGGAAAGGATTTCTGAAAGTAACATCCTAAATCACCAACAAATTACAGATAAGGCTGTATAAGGTTATTGTGTGAAAAAAAAAAAAAAAGGAAAAAGAAAAGGAAAGGTCTGGTATTTTGGAAAATATATGGCTACTTCAGGGATGGGTTACATTGTGCCATAAACAAGGAGAGAAAAACTCTTGCATGCTTGACCACTACCCTAGGACTGTTAGTACCCTGCACTCTCTTTCTAGAGCCAAACTTGTTACTTATTTCTGGTCTTTCATATTGCTTTAAAAGTAGTTCATCTGGGAAAAGAGTTCACAGATACGACGCACTGTATTATAGTCCATATTTTCTGGGGATTTGATCATGACACTGTTCTAATTTGTTATGATATCCTTGATGCCTAAGAGACCTTACCATACCTTCAACATCCATAAAACTGTATTAGCACTGAAAATCCCTTTCATGGTAGGTAATATAAAATATGTAATTAAACTAGTTCCAAAGGTAAACATACAGACTATGGCTTGTGAATAGGACACACTCTGAAAAGGGAAGGGAATTCAGTGAAATCTGTTAAGTCAACACCATGAACTAAAGCTCCATGAATCTGCAAATGGACACTAAACCTGGCAGAAAATAACTGTCGGTTTAGAAAGTCCTAAGTATTTTTCAGTAGGGTTTGATATCCAGGGCAGTGAGTTAAACTGCTTGAGAAGAGACTTGGTTTTCTTGGTAACTTTTCACAGATTTCCCTACTTACAATCCCAAAAGATGGGAGAAGGGATATCTTGACTAGTTATTTGGCTTTTCACTTATGGTGAGTTGAGATGCAAAAATGTAGGATTCAGAATAAAAATCTACATGAAGCTGGCAGGGTAGTTTTTATAATAACTTTTTTTTTTTTTTTTAAATAAGCTCCCAAATTGTTACCCATACTGACAAGTTAAAAGTGGGGATTACACTCTACAAAGTCCTGGGTGAGAAAGCACCCCGGTGGCCTCCACAACTGAAGTGAGAGAGGACATCTTTATCATTTCAATACTGGGTTCTGGTAGCTATGGTAAGCTATTATGGTCACCAGTCTTTTGTCTTGTTCTGGTGGGACCTTTCATAGTTGCCACAATAGCAGAGGTGACCAGTTGCTCCTTCTTAGCTGCTGCAGCTCCCAGGCTGTCACTTTTATTGAAACCATCAACAATGGCTGGTTTGCACAGTCAATAGATGTGACTGATGATTGTGCATGCGTTTATTCTGCCAGCTCTGCAGGGCAGGAGTTGGAATTAGTCACATCTTAAACTGCAAAAGTTGGGGCATCTGTAGTTCAGGAGCCTAAGCTCCTAATAACTGAAATACACTCTGCGTTGCAGTAAAAGGCAAGGCCATGAATCTTAGAATAATACATTAAAGTTACTCTGTGACCACATGAAGAATGATTCCTTAATTACACAAGTCTGCAGAATGACTGGAACAACTGATGAATTGCAGCAATCAGGTCCATCCTTATGTTAGCTCTAATGATTTGGTTTAAGCTTCACCAAAAAATGCTGGCTCTGCATGTTGTAAATGCTTTGTTCAGAATATGTCATGTTCCGCAAACTTTCCATAATGTAAGGCACAATTACAAGTGGATCCTTCTGGCTTTGTTGGCAAGTCCCTCTTCGTCAAGCCCAGGAGCCTCCAAGAGCTGTTTGTTGAGCTTGGCATTCTTGAAGGTGCTCACTTGAGCCTGAAGCACCATGTGGCTCATGATGGAGGCTTGGGTTGTAAATGGACTGGAAGCTAAAGTCCACACTTTACCTGGAACAAGCATTTGAGGTAAGAGAAGTCCACAAACTCAGCAACGAGTGGGAGGGAGAAAATGACGGCCAGACAGTCATTATCACAGAATCACAGAATGATATGGAGTTGAAAGGTTTTTCTGGAGATCATCTTATCTTATCCAACCCCCATTATATTGCCACCTGAACCCTTAACTCATCCTCATCCACTTTCTCCAATTATGGAAATGGCTAAATTTCATTTGGAATAAGAAATACAGAATAAGAATAGGAATAAGCATAAGAATAAGAACAAGATATAAAAAAAGAAAGTGAAATACAGGACACAGAAAATCAGGGTAAAAATTAGACATTATCTTTGCTGATGTACATTTATAACACTAACCAGCCAGATGAAAATTGTGTCCTTCTCCTACCTTAAGTCTGAATGACAGTCTTACCAATTATGGTCAAAAGCAAGATCCTAGTGATGTTTCAGCAACAAAATCAATGTCAGCACCGGCTAAACCGTGTTCTGCCTCATGCTCATAACTGTCAGAGCATTGCTGAAATTACCAATGGCTGTAACTTTATTGCAAGCAACAATACAAGAAAGCAGTTTGATGGAAACAAATAGTTAGCAGTTGCAAATATTTCAGGCAAGGTATGGATGATTATTTTTGCTGGGGAGGGGCAGGTTCTAATTTTACAAGACACCCAAGTCTCAGGCCCCTGTGGCTTCAGCTGCAGCCTGGATCAGCACACTGCAGGAAGAGTAGACCAAACCATTGTGGGCGTCCACAGAGATTGATGTTGAGCATCTCCTTGGTCCCACAGGTGGTTTGCATGAGCCGCAGCAGATATTGCCCAGAGGCAAGGCAGCAGCAGCTCCTGGTACTGTCTGCTCTCTGCTGCTCTCGCTGACAGTGTGAGCAGTGCCCTCAGGATGAAGAAGGCAGCCATCCTCACTTCTCAGTGTGGAATCCAGATTGGTACAAGCTGAACAGGACACAGCATCAGTTCTGTCAGAGCTCTTCAAAACGGCTGTTGTGTCACTTAAAGGTGGGGTGCGCTTTTTCTCAAGCCTTTCCATTCAACAGTTGTTTGGATAATCCAGCTCTTCTCTGGCACTTTCAGACATGCAGACAAGATCATGATGCTGCTATCCTGGGTTTACTGTACCTTATTTGGTGAAAACATTTTTGTAACTATTCTAAAATATATATAATTCAGGTATTTAGCCTTATCCTTGAATGGCAAACAAAACATTTCAAGAGCTGTAAAGTATTTCCGTTCCCATTTTCAAGGGAATCCAATTAAGAAAATCAAATAGCCAGCATATTTGGAGTACACAGAGAATGAGAAAAATGTCAATACAGCCTGAAGATAATCTAAGTGTCACTGAAATTAATATCATCTACTTTCCTTGCAGTCCCTGAGGTCACTAGACAAAGCTTCGTTTCTATTATTGTTGTATGCTGTCCCTGAATCACAAAAAGAGAGAATAATTGCCTCTTTCCCACCTCAAAAATATCCTTAAACCAACACTGGAAACCAATAACTGGACCAACATGTTCCTACTTCCACTGAAAAAGCTCTGAGATACTGAACAAAACTGATCTGGTCTTTTCAAGGCACACTTTTTGAATGCAGAAAGCCATAACCTCAAAGTCAATTGGGTTTTTGGAGAACCAAAAGGTCATTCTCATCAAGTTATTGAAAGATTTATTTAATTTAGGTTTGATCCTCCATGTTAAGAAAATCCCTTTTTTGGTATCTAAACACGCTGGGGCTCTATTTCTCCCCCTTCCACTGTGAATATAATGTGAAGAAGGGGTTTGAGGAACAGTGGAAGAATTGGCATATACTTCTGAACTTAAACCCATGAGTTTCTCTTGCTCCAGATGAGTATGTGGCTCAGCCACACTGGCCATACTAATGCATAAAGTGGTGCTGTAATGTACGGACGTTGCTAAGGCAATGCATGGGGAAGAAGAGGAGCTACAGTAGATTGGAAAGCATATCTTGATACTAAATGAGGAGGAAGAAAATGACTTGGGGTGCATGTTGGGATGGCATAGATAAATTTGGAAAAAGTGAAGATAATAGCTAATTTTTTTGTACAAGGAGGAACCTAGTACCTGGGGAATGTTGTATGCATAAGCAATGAAACAAAATTGTGAGGAAATAAAATATGAGCAGCTAAACATTCCTTTTCTCACCTCAGCTTCACTTTTAGACAGACATATTTTCCAGTAATTGATTTAATCAAGAGAAACTCTTCCCCCCATTTGTCTTTCCCGCTACCTTTGGACGTCTTGTACCTTCTGTCTTTTCCCCTCCTGCATTTGAATTCTGATATCCCACAGGTGACTTAAAAAAAGCATTAATCTCTCTTCCTTTCTGTGAGCAGCATCCCTGTATTTTTCATTTTGTATAGTGAAGTTTGTGGCCTTCTGTACCTGCTTGTCATTCAACATAAGAAACACAAAGCAATGTTTTGTTGTGTAAGTCAAGAAAGGATTCCAAATGTGTTCTTATCCAAGTTCAGATCTCTGGCAAACAGTGAGGTGCAGCTCCACATCAAAAGCCTTCTCAGGCGTGTGGCTGATATATTTACAGGACTCTCATCTGAAGGTGATCATTCAAGGAAGACTTATTCCAATGAGCTTATATATAGGTGTAGCCTTGTGGAGCTAAGACATGACTTTATCAAGCAGCAAAGAGACAGAGACTGCTGCAGTATCAGATGTAAGGACATTTCAAAGAGACTGGTGTATCCCTTATAAAAATGAAGGAAAATTTCCTTGCCAGAATACAAAATACATCTCCCTCTCCTTACTTTTAATTCATATTTGTTACTAAATCTTATATTGTAAACAAGACTGAGAGACAGTTTTTTACAAGCTGCAAAAGTTGGGGCTATAAATATGATCATTAAAAATACAGCTCAATATATTGTACAGTAAGCTGGGAACAGACTTTTAGAAATCTGTTTTTGATACAAAGCTAAATAAGATAAGACCAAGTCATAGTGTTAATAGTAAGTTAGGTGGGGACTACACAGCCGTGAAGTGTGATGGGTATCCTGTTACCAGGAGTGCATATTGTATCAGCTGTGCTCATGGAGGACAAGGTGGGGGTTCAGTTTCCAAACAATGCCTGCTGAATTCGTGCCCAGCTGAGTAACAAGAGTTAGATCTCCTGAGGAACATTGCTTGGCACTGATGCTGAGGGGTATTTTTTAATGCATATTGACTTTGGTCCCTATGAAGCCATAAAATGCATGTCTAAAGCCAGATGAATGTTTTGCAAAATGTGGCAACTCATGTAACACACAAAGCAGTTGGCTTACTAAAAAGACAACTACTTTCCTTTAAAAAAATCATGGCTGGCTGGCTGGAAAATCATTGACTCATCCTGCAAGAGCTTTTGAGGTGCCACGCCATCTTCGTCTCCCATCCTGAGGAAAGTTAAATCCTCAGAGGATAAATCCTCCCAAAAGCCCATTCTGATGCCTTGCCTGAGGCACGGAGATCTGTACACCCTGGGGAGCCAGCTCAAAGCACAAAGCCCGAAGGCCAGCCTGGTGGCTGTTCACTCCACTTGCCTTACATATAGTGCTTACTGGATAATTACCCAGACTTCAGCAGGTCAGTGGGCAGTTCCTATCACTGGTGTCTCAGAAGTGGGTCCTCAGTTGGTCTGATGAGGCACTTACTCCAAGTTCCCTCCTAACTGACTTGCAACAGCTCTTTTTCCGGTTGATCTATGTTGGGTAAAACCTCAGGTGCTCACTGAAGCAGAGATGGGAGCTGGGATCTGCCACATCTCAGACAAGATCTCTGGTAGCTGAAGAGTTGGCCGTTTGCACTAGTTGACCTTCCTTCATAAACTGACCAGCCCGGTGTGGTGGCCTGGTCTCTGCATTGTTGGCTTTGGAGGCTTCTGGCTGGGTAAACTGGGATGTGAACCTGAGCTTATACCATGCCCTCAGTGCCCTGCTCTGGAGGACACGTGTGGCCAGGTCTCTTTTTTTCCCCTTCTCCATTCTCCTGGCACAAGAAATATTTCTGTGAGATGAGGCAGCTTTGCTGGCTGATTGCTGAGTATCCGGGGAGGCAGGGCTGGGGGGCCAGGGCTGGGGGAGCAGTGCTGGAGGAGCACTTGCAAATCCATTTTATTGCTTTTTCAGTTTTCTCAGTTAAAAGTTGGTGGTTTTTTTTTTTCTCA
This sequence comes from Arenaria interpres, assembly GCA_013399435.1. NCBI lineage: Eukaryota > Metazoa > Chordata > Aves > Charadriiformes > Scolopacidae > Arenaria > Arenaria interpres. The sequence continues at coordinate 53,360 of VXAK01009154.1, forward strand.
GGGAAAGTTTCATGTTTGACATTTTCTGAAAAGGTCCCATCAGATTCATGGCTAAATGACATTTTTGCAGTAATTAGGTAACCTAGTTCATATATTACAGCATTCCTTACTGGGAAAGGATTAATTTTATATATGATAATCTGTCTATAGGCCAAGCCTTGCCTAACACTCTTCCACTCACACAAATTCATCCAGCAAACTGATTTTCCCTCTGTCATCCCTCTCTTTCATCTCAAAAATTTCTTCCCTCATCGGCAGAAATTATATGCCAGCCAAGTCTGTGAGCTCTTCTGGAAAAAAACGATCTCTTCTCCCCTTGTCTATACAGAGCCTGGAACAATGAGAACCTGATCCCTGAACAACATTTTGAAGTGGTGTGTGTTCTGAGCATTTGAATACTTGAATTCTGTTTATTAGTCATGAAGAAGAGAGGCTGTGGGACACAAGTGTCAAAGAAATTTATCTCTAAAGTAGGCAAATTGGTATTCTGCAAGAGCATAGAGATTTATGCCATGGCAAGAACATGAACCCTGTATTTTAGCAGATGCTCCAGTGAAAAAAGGACTAATGCAAACCTAAGTCTGTTTGGAGCACCCATGCATTTAACAGCAGTAACTACAGCAACTATTACATAAGTATTTCAGATTAAAATAGAAAATATTGTATGACTCTTCTGTACCTGCTTGTGAGGAAAATAAAACTGAGATTTGACCTCCTTAAATAAATTCTCTGACCAGGACTTAATTTCTCTACTTGTTTGGGGAAGGACAAGATCTGCATCACCAGTTAGACATTAGGACAGGGCTGAATACAAAACCAGGAATAATTTTTTTATTTCTAGATCTAGTAACTCAGGTCTTTAGAAAGCAGCTGAGTTACACCAACGATTCCTGGATCAGGTTGAGGCAAGAAGACAAATACCAACCTCAGTTCAAATGTCAGCTTTATCATTGGGTTCAATCTGACCAAAACAGTCCTCTTACTCACTTGTATCTGGCATTTATTTCTTCAGCTCAGCAGATGAAGTTTTTCACTGACAACATAAGCACAGCCACAACTCATTTACCTGTGAGTTCTTCGTTGGGCCAGGAGCCGAGCTGGCAGGCTTTGCATGTGTATTCATCAAACACGTATTCATTCTCTTTACAGGGAGTGCAGGTCCAACAGCAACTCACTTCACCTTTACGGATCACCTGAGACAAAAATTGACATTTGATTTAGCAGCATAAACTTACATTCATGCTGCCCCAGTTGCTAATTTAGTTTTTTAATCTTTTGTTTGATAGAGGTTTTTTTAAATTTTATTTTAAAGAGAATTCCTGTTCATTATATGTTTACTTATACAAATTATGACACAAGCTCTCAATTGTCCCATCATGTATGTACCAGAAGAAAGAAACCATCAACCCCACAAAAGTACAAGGGGTGGTACAAAATGACAAAACGTTGTTTTTTCCCCACCTATAATTAACAAAACTCAAAATTTCATCTATAGCTATGTACCTACACAAGACAATGTATGATACTCAGGGCTTGTAATTCACTACATTGTGATCCATACAGGGAATCATATTGACAGCATTATTTCCCTAAGGGTTCATTACCCAAAGATTTTCGGGTGCTTATTTTTCATCCAACTGTAAATGACTTGTTAAAACTGATTTTTTTCCAGAAATGAAACTGAACATGCCTTTTCCAGAATTATTTAATTACTGCATTTCTAATTAACATTTAATGGTGAGAATGTTATCTTTATCCATTTTAACATCTGACCTGATTTCTCATTTTATAATTCACTGCCAAATGTTATTGCTCACTCATGATTGAGACGCAGATTTTTCAAGATCCTTATTTATCGTTTCTGGGTACTGAAAACATCTGTTTTTCTTGTCAATATATTTTTCTTTTGAAATAAAGTATTCCCAGTTTTTCTGCTCTTCCCAAACAATACATAAATAAATACTTCCAATTATAAGAAGTAGATTGACTTACATATCTTTTGCAATGTCTTCATTGCAATTTTAATAAAATAATGTAATCAAAAAAAACCTGGATTGCTCTTTACAATGCTGCAGTGAAAAAAGTGTAAATTCTATCATTTTCATGATTCCCCAGCAATACGAGGACTGAAAATACCAATTTTTGATATTGTTTTTAAAATTGTAGAGCATGAAAAGAAAAAAAGCCATACCTGAATAACTAAACTGGCAGAAAGGCCATGAGAGCATAAGTGATTTGCCCTGCAAGTATTGAGACTAGAGCTACTTGCAAAACAGAGTATCTGTCCTCAAGAATTCACATCTTGGGATTTCTTTCATTTTCAATTAGAATGAAAAGTTGAACAAATGACAAAATTTCTTACATCTGGGAAAATCAATTCTTAGAAAGCTTGTATTAACTTTTAGACACATATTTTGGTAAACAATGCATTATGAAAATCCATAATTTTTCAATGTGTAAAATACTCAAGAAATTGAAATGATAAAATAGAAACCATAAGTTTTGTCAAAGCATCTAGACTTTTTATCAAAGCAATTAATTTACACTTTTTTCTTAAAATTCATCAAATCAACACCTTTTATAAAATACTTGGAATTTGACAAATCTATCAGAAAACTGATACACTGATCATTTTTTACCCAGTGCTACCTGGGGATTAATCCAGAGAAAGTTAACATATCATTTTCTAGGAGTCAAAATAATTGTTCTCCTCTACTCAGAATCAGCTCAGGCTTTTTTAATTAAATTGTTTAGTCAGCTATTTCTTAATCTTTTTTTCTTCTGTAAAATATTTATATTTTGTGTAAAATTTGACTGTAAAAAGGTGTGTCTTTTTAACATAAATAATTATCTTTAAAACAAAGATTATTTCTGCTTCCCCTTGTTATCTGGGCAATCCTTTGAACCTGTATTTGTATAAATAAACGTCTGCACTATTTCAAATGTATAGATTTGGATTGTATTTGGATTTTATTAAGTCCTTCAGATAGAGGTACCAGATGTTGCTGGGTGTTGAGTATCATTACAGTGAATGTTTCAAATTCCTGCATAAGAACTCAAACCCAGAGAATTCTGCAGGAAAAGCACCACGGACCTTTGCAGAGTCAAGCTCTCCCCATCATCTGTGAAGACCATGAAGATAAAGGACTGTGAAGTAAACTTTGAGATTTATAATCAATAACCTAACAAAAAGCATAAAGAACATTTCAGATACTGGACTTCAAGCATGTGTCTAAGCATGGGATAATTTGGCTTCATAGTGAAGAATCCTCTTGGGAGAATCCTTGAAAGCATGGGCAGAAGGTAAAAGGAGACTGTGTTAATGAAGATCATGAGATACTTCCCATCACCTGTGTTGTGGCAACAGAGCATAAAGGAACTCAGAGACACTCAGTTCTGAAGTTATTATCTGTTTTTCCATCTCTATCCCCTCAGATATGTGACTTTGTGGCTGGACTAGGCTAACATCAGGCCCCTGTTAGTTACTGTGGGAGTAATTCATCCCATCTTCCTTTATGTGTCTGCAGAAGATATGTTCTTGTCTGAACCAATTGTCCTGGCTGGGTGTTTTTTACCTACACCAAGATTAACCTTCACTAGTTTCAAAGTCTACATGACAATGAGATGACTCCTGATCTGGAATAATATATTATTTCAATTGACTACAAAGAGAGTTTAGGAATCTGATACAACTGTATGTGCCTGCACTAAAGTCATATGCATTTAGTCTGATAAGACTCTCTTACTACTAAAGGCAAGTTAGTGAACAAGGCATGGTGACTGTGTCCTAAAACTCTGAAAAACTGACACTGACAAGAGTCACTTTGTGTTGCAGGGCATGGTCAGCCTCACATCAGGCCCTCGCAGTAGCTGCTTCCCAGTTTTGCAGGCATGCCATGTTAACACAGGAGAAAAGTCATGTAGCTTCCAGTGAGACAAGCCAGAAACTACCACTGCTGAAATTACAGTCTGAGCCACTCTGTTGTCCAGCATGGACATCCCCTCAGTCCACAGGCTTTTATATAAATGACTGCAAGATAAGCTAAGGACTTGCAGTATTTCAACTGTTCTGCAGTGTCAGGGGATGCTGAAGGATAATAGAGTACAATTAATACATGACAATTTATCTACCCTCCTTACTTAGTGCAGCATGGAAAGGGAGGATGGAAAAATCAAAAACCTGTGAAACGCAGAATCAGTAAAACAGGTATGATAAAAAAAAATATTACCTACATTTTCTGAAGTTCTAGGTAGTGATAGTTATCGATGTTCTCTGTTGATACCACAGACTTCAGGTCTAAGTAATAATGTTCCAGTCTAGGTGTCTATGTCTAGCACTGAAATAGTAGCAATTATTATTTATAATTTACCTGCAATTGTACTAGGTCCTAGTCAGGGATTTGCACTCCACTGAATTAGATGCTGCAAAAATATGCAGCAAAAGACCCCCAAACAACATGTGTTCTAAAGCATTTGGAATATAAGAAAGTCAGCAGTTCACAGGTACAGGAATACAAGAAAATGGCAACTTACGAAAACAGTGAGGTAACTACGATACAAGTAAGAACTAAATACATAAGTCTGTACATTTTAATTAAGGTGTAGGATACTGTCTCCATGTAAGAGTCAAGAAAATTATTCTGAATTTCAAGGCTATGCATTCTACATGACTAAAGTAAATGAAGAAAATATTTACCTTTATTTGGCCTTTTTCACAGGGTTCACTGCACACAGATCTGATGATATTATTTTTCTCTGACCATATTTCATCATCATCCATTTTCAGCTCACCATTGTCCCAGCTGCCAACATTGATATAATCAAAGTAGTCCTTCCCCATTTTCTTGAAATTCATGATTTCATATCTTTGGAAACACAAAGGGGAGACATAGCTGAGTTGAGGAGAACATAATGAAATGTTTCAAATTAAAGGAACACTATGTACTTTACTGAAATAGAGAAGGCAAAATTTCAAACTTTATGCTTGCCCTTAAGTCTCTCCAATTATTTTTTTTTATATCATCATCTTTCTTTTCCTTTGTATTTTAATTTGTTTTCTGCTATCACCATGGAAGTTCCCTAAACACTTTGGGACTAAGTGACTGAATTTCTGAGAATGACTATATTTATTTAAGGAAAATGCTGAAATGAGCCAATGTAACTGTCAGCACTGAAGCCAACTGCGTAGGGAACTCTAGCTGTCCTAGGCTCCCTCTATAGCAGATGCAGAGAAATCTAAAACAGCAAATGCCAATGCTGTGTTCCTCCCTGTCTGCAGGTGCTTATTCCCCTTCTGAGAGAGGAAGCCTGAAGACAGCTAAGCTCCTAAAGTAAGACAGAAGCAACCTGGGCCTGTGGGATAAAAGGAAACGTCCTGTGCTGTAAGACTGCAAGAGGTAATTTGCTGTGGCACCTGGAGAGGGATCAGGCATCATTCTTCAGACCCCTCAGGACCCTGGGACTTGCTGGAGGCTTCAGGGAGAACTTCTTGTCAAGAGGCACCTTTTAGTCCAGGCATTTGAAGAATGATGTTGAGATTTGCCTTTTTTTTGGCCTTTTTCTTCTACAACGTTGCAGCAGCAAATGTTATTCTCTTCCATCCATACAACCCCCTCCATTTTTATATAATTCCTCAGTGATCGGAACACATGTAATTCCTTGAACAGTATAGTATGGAAGAGAAAGAATATTCATGACTCAGTCTTAGGCTGCTTCAGACCACCCCAGACTGGGTGAAATCACCTCATTATCTGGAAACAAGAGTTGAGAGCAGAGCTTAAGCTGATCAGAGTTTTCAGGTTCACGTTCTTCTTCCTCCTACTTTCTTTTTAGCTCCCACTGAGTCTTACAGAAAGTCTGTGGAGCGACTTAGGACTCACTAGCCTCCTCCTGGCACACTGAACACCAGGCCACCGTTTGCCTTACAGGCCAATTTTTTTAGCACTTGTAAAGTAAGCTTGGAAAGTTGGGCAACTCCTGAAGTGATGATGTCATGCTTTTCTTTACCTCCTCTTTAGCGGATTTTGCAAGTAATCTGACTAAGCAACAGGAAATTCACTGATGGGAAATAAGTAAATGATATAGACTGAGACATTGAACACAATCATAGGTTTAGAAAACCTGCCTGGTTCATAAATGAGGAGACAACTTTTTCCTGGAAGCAGGCACAAAATTACTCCCCAAGGCAAAGCATATGGTCAGGGTTGGATTAAGTCAGAGTGCCATTTGTGAAGTTCAATGTACAGATAAGTAAAAGAACCAGTTCATTAAATCAAACAATCTCTTAACTAAGATACCTAAGTATCTATCTTAAGTTCTGCGAAAACACAACACTTTTAAGACTGACAAGCAATAGCCATACTATATCTAAAATCAATATTTTTCCCTTGTTGACATAAAAAAAATTATGGTAAAACTATTCCATAATATTTTCTATCCATGGATCTCAGGATGCTTTGCATCAAGAAACAAAGTTTAACTGTCACAGCAGGGAAACTATAGCAGGGATTCAATGCCAAAATCACACACAGGTCTGGATCAAGGATTGCAAGAAACCTGCAAGAGAAAATGGTAGTGGAGCCTGAATGAATGGGCAATACAATATTACCCATATCATATGATTCTTGAGTCTTTCCAAAAGAAGAAGAAAAAATGAACAATGCCACAGCTAGGAAGAAAAGTTTATGATACACCTGAATTTTGGAATATTTCACTTTCCATCCTGTATAAAGCAGGGAAGGTCCACAGCTTTAAGAATGACTTCATCAAAGTTGGAGATGTCGATGCCAAAGTGAAACAAATGAATTGAATCCGGATAACACATGCACACAAACCCGAACAAACATACTTTTACACATGATTATAAAGTAAATATTTTTCTGAGGTTCACAGGCATGGTGAAAGTCTGTTCAAGGATTAAACAGAATAACCAAAAAGCCAAGAAGCCACTGTGGAGTCTCTAATTAGTATTGTCAGGACATTTTAACAGTTCCTTGAGTATTGTTTTGCTACAGCTGCCAATTCAGAGTTTCATGGGCAGATGAACTGCCAATGCTTAACAGGCCACAGGACCTAAAACAATTACCCCTCCAGTAGTAATTCCATGCATACATCCCAAGAGGAATATTGGAAAGAAGCCTAAGAAATAAAATAAACTGTTATCTCAATATGTTGTCTGTCTTCTCTGTGGGGAGCAGTGTTGGTGGACTGACAGCCTCAGTAAGTCCATTGCTGTAGTGGAGGCTCACGAGTCACTGGTTCCCTGGAGCTTCCTTGAGACACCATGGGGACAGTTTGTCACTTTAGGACAGAAGAGACCAGATGACGCACTAACACATTTCCACCAGTGCCCTAACCACAGTGCAAAACACTTCTTTCAAATCAGAATTGCCATCAAGTTCCTGAGTATCCATATTTTATTGGTAGCACAGCCAAAACATCTCCAAAACAGTATCTCATTTTTCTTGCCTTTTCTTGCCCTCTCAATTTCTTCTTTGGAGTTTCAATACCATTTACAGATAGTTCTTATCTTCCTAAGAAATCATGGCAGTTCCTCCCATACTAATTTGTTTTTTTCCATGCCTTCTTTCTCACCTAAAACACGCCCTCCACTAGACAGTTTATCTGCTTAAAGCTCAACATACACATAAAGGACTTTGGAACAGAGCCAGGATTCAAAATATCTTGTGGGATTAATCATCTGTTGTATAATATCAAAACCGTTTTGCCATACATCAAAATCCTGAGCTATCTAGGTCAGAAAGGCTTTTTATGTTCTGATTTCCTGCTTAACACCACCACCACAGTACAGCTGTGAGGATTTATATTTCCGTTTTACAAAGAGAAGATGCAGCTATCAATGCGAGTGAACAGGGGAGATGACTTGTTCCAGTATGACTGCACCATCTCCCAGCTGTTGCAAATTGTGTTTGACAGTGCTAAAAGGACTATGAACCACTCAAAACTAGGGTGTTAGAGATGGAGCTTCCTATAACTCCTTAATCATGGAAAGTAAATTTGGGGTCAATGTTGGCTAATTTTAGCACATAGATGGGATTTAGTGATATGACTATTGTAGAAGAGTTTCAAAAGTAAACAAACTCTGGGACCATTTTGTCACCACACACAGGTCCATTAGCTTGAGTAGACAGAGCGCTAAAGTATCTCACACCTATCCAGTGAGGCTGGACTTTCTAAAAGTTGCATTACCCCGAGGTTCACAATCAAGGTTCATTACCCCAAGGTTTATGGTGTCCTAACGTTCTTCAATGGAACATTAATGTCCTCCTGTGACTGAGCAAATGACTGGACACGATATAATTCCTTCATCATCTTTTTTAGAATTGAATTTTAAAAGACCCAAGACATTAAATTAAATTCCTCGCAACAAATGCAATTAAACCGTTATTTTAAGCATGCAAACGTGAGGAAAAGGTCAAGCTAAAGGTCTCTTTGCAATATTTAGATATTGTCATTGGTGTTATCATGCCACATATCTTTTATCTATGGCATGTTACATAACATTTATTTACAGCAGTTTTCAGTCTTTCAGCAAGATAAGAGTGAAACAGATAAGAATAAGGTAGGATGCAGTCCACTGCATCTAAGCACCATTAAAAACAAATGGGAATCCTTTAAAAGAAGTCTGAAGCCAGTCTTTTAAAAATAATTTGGTCAGAAAAATCTAGACTGAGCACTTTTCTTCAGAATTCAGCTATTTGTAAAAATAGAAATGTTTAGCGGAAGACAGTCTTGCTCACCAAAACAGTGCTGAACATAAATTTCCATCAGAAATTTTCCTGGGTTTCTGCCAGTTTGTGTCTGAATTCTCCTACCAGCTCACGCTGCACTTCCTAAGAGTCTGAATCTGAAGAGTCTGAAAAATTGGGCCTCCAGAGACACAGACTGATTTGTAGGTGGCCGTACTGCTCTCTCTTGGAGAGAATGTTGACTTCACAGGTTTTCAAATAAAATAAAAAAAAATATTCAGTTCTGAAATAGCAGAAACTTTTGGAAATGTCAAAATATTCTGACCAATGGATTTACTTTTTCCTATCCGTCTTATGTCTTATATTTCAGAGATGTATGTATATTCATGTATGTAAGTTTTCAGCAAAAGAAGCTTTGTTTAAATTCAATTTGCCTTATAGCAGCACAGGATAAATTAATAGCTTAGTCTGTTATGCAAGTGGAAAGGCTTTATTTAGAAGATATGGAAGCAGATTTTTAAGAATTTTGATGGAAAAAAAATTCCCAGACAAATCAATACAATATTTCTAATATTGTTTTACCTTTCTTAATAAATGGACCGTGTCTGTTATGACTGCTTATTGCACAATCGGATACATACATTTAAACATGCAGAGAGACAGAGCAATGCTGTGGTGGCCGTCATGAACATAAAGGTCTGATGTTTTGTTGTGAGAAGTAATACCTCAAAATGGTATAGATGAAAATGCAAATTTGTGCAGGAAGATTGTATGCCTGAAAGTTCATGTTCTTAACCTTAAACACTATAAGAAATGTACATTAAAAAAAGGTTTCTTTTTTAAAAAATAAACACAGAAAGTCAGGAAATGTGAAAATAGAAGTATGAGATCTTAGTTCTCATGTCAAGTCTGCATGCATCTACTATGTACGGTTAACAAGTCTGGTATTAAACAGTTTGACAAACGTCAACGTTACCTTCCTGGCGAGTCGCCATTCTCATCAAACAAGATCATGTCCCCAGAGACTCCAGTAAAGTTAGTCTTCATGAGGGATTCCAGGAGCTTCCGACCATCTATGGGCTTCATGGCGTCACAGAGGCCCACGTAGCCTGGGCATAACGACATCTGCATGTTGTGGAGGCCGTACGCCATCGAGTATATTGCATTGATTACAAAGCCCATCTTGGAGTCCTGAACGTGCTGCGTCCTCAGAGTCATCTGGCCTGTCAGGGAACAGAACCACAAAGCAGGAGGTTAGTGAATGGGGCTGAAATATGATCAGCTCTTCAGACGTCTGTTGGTGTGTTCATTATTAATGGTGGAAAAAGTCTTTTTAAGTGTCTCAAACAGCTCATAGCAGATGCTTTTACCACTGCACACAGTGACCCTGTTAAAAAAAAAAGGAATGGAAAAAGAGGTTCCCCTTTAATATTTTACTATCCAGCTGATGCCTTTCTCTGTACAGCTCCACAACTCATATATGTTGCTTTTCGACTACTTCTCTTGCATGTCTTTTTAAAGCATGTGTCATGGAGGCTGAGGAGAGACCTTATCACTTTCTACAACTCCCTGAAAGGAGGTTGTAGCGAGGTGGGGGTCAGTCTCTTCTCCCAAGTAATGAGTGATAAGACAAGAAGAAATGGCCTCAAGATGTGCTAGGGAATGCATAGATTATATATCAGGAAAACATTTTACAATGAAAGGGTTGTCAGACACTGGAACAGGCTGCCCAAGGAAGCGGTGGAATCGTCATCCCTGGATATATTTAAAAGAAAGATAGATACAGTGCTTAGTCACATGGATTAGTGATGATTTTTGTCAGTGTTAGGTTGATGGTTGGACTCAATGATCTGAAAGGTCCCTTCTAACCTAGATAGTTCCGTGATTCTGTGAACATCATAACATAATGTTTTGGGGAATCCAGGAACTTCTCTCCACCTGCAGTAATCTCTCCAAATACTCAGAAATCTTTGGTTGAGGTGTAAATGCTAACATGGGATCTATTCCGTAGCAACCTTGTAGACAACACTTCTTTCAAGAGACATGGGAGCTAAACCTGTGCAAACAGACTGACCTAGGCACAGGTCCTTTACTGTACCAAAAGTTCCTGTGCTAGTAACTCTCCTACTTCTATGCCTCTTGCTCTTCTCTGTTCACAGATTGAGGATAGCGATGCAATGCAGATGAATGCATTAAAATTATGTGAGATAGGCAATGACTCTGTTTAGTCAGATTTGGTTAACCTTCCTTTGTTAACCTTTTAAAACATAATGCCTGGATTTCTGTTTTCTATTTAAGCTTCTGTGAAATGCACAAGAAAAATTCATTCACCAGCACCCTGAAGGCCTTGTTTTTTATAACCCAGTGTTATTAATGGCACGGATTTGCACTGTTGGCAGCGCCAGTCCAGATAAGGAAGAGTAGGCTGGAGGTTTTCTGCCTCATATGTCATCAGTAAAGGTGCCAGCTGCGCTCCAGCCACCAGATCTTTAAAAATGGGGAAGTGAGAAGAGTCAGAGATAGAGCAACCACATCAATGGTGCTGGGAAGTTGTCAGACACCTGGAAAGATTTGGTTCTGGAGGGAGGACTAACAAAAGACTCTACTAGAGCATTTTATCTCCTTTTATCAGTCAAGCAGCAGTCCCTAGGTGCCAGGGATTCTTGTGTGTGGGCAGGCAGGAGCACAGGGAATGGAAAGAACCCTCTCTCCACTCTATGAGAGTCTGCCTCCCATAGAGTCACTGGCAGGGATGGAACTTACACCTGCCTGTCTGGGCTGCGGGGGCAGCACAATGTGAGAAGCAATTTATACCATGAGAAGACAAGATAGACTTTTTTTTTTCTTGAAAGAAATGGAGACTAATATATGACTTTAAGGGTGGAACTCATCTAGTTTAACAATATCCATCCAGAAGACAAGCATCCAATCATAAATTAGGTGCTGGAAGCTCACCTTTTCAGTGGTGAACTTGAACATTATCACACAGTTCTAATCACTGAAACATTTTTGAGTACTGAAAACATCAGGAAGGGTAGCAAAGATGCATAGCTCAAACTAAAATATTGTGTATAGGTCAGTAAGTGAATGAGGGGACTGGGAGATCCTGTTTTCCCTTCTGTTTCAGTATTGCAGTACCTCTCCCAGATCCAGTCCACCTCAGGAGCAGTAATTAACATTTTTGTACAGTTAAGTGACATGAGACTGAAATATCTGTAATGAAAAAAACCTTGGAAACAACGCACAGTGTTGCTCATTTGTTCTGTTCTACCAAGGTATTGCTTTTTCCTAATTAAAAATAATAGGCATAAAAACTGCAACAGTGGAGTACATGTAAAACCCATATTAATTGAAATTAAGTGGAAAATTGAACAAGTGTATTACATTGCAATACACAAAACTTGGTTTAACCAATTATTCATCCTCAAAATTAACAGCTCTCAAACCGTGCAGTTAATTATAGTAGCCATTAGAATGAATCAGATTTGCATCAGCAATAGTCTTTATTATGAAACAATATTTCAGCTGCTTTATTGTATATGATTGCTTAAAAATGTAATAGCTTAATTCTTACAGGAACACTCTCCACCGGGCTTTGTGCCTATAGAATTATTATTATGACTTTCTTTAAACATTGAACCTCATTGAGTTCACCTGATGATTTATAATGAGTCTGCTTAGCTCTTCGTAGAAGCTGCTGGCAATTGTCAATGGAGTTGTGAGGGAATTAGCTGTTGTGAACATTTTAATATACTTTCTGCAGCTGGAGAAAACATTTCCCCAAGATGTTAACTGCCTCACTGCTAAATAGGGGCAAATCCAACCTGTGAAGTCCGACTGTCAATATACAGTACCTCAGGACTCTGTAGTTAGGGGAAAGATCTCAAAAACTGAGACAAACGAAAATGTTCGCTCTTTAATATACCATAATACGGTCTTAAAAAATCCCAATATTAAAAAAAATTGTTAAGTCTGAAAGTGGTTTCCAAACCATTTCACAAAGTGCTCTAAGCACGTCAGACTTGAAGTGTATAAGTAACGCTATTTACCTCAGTGAACCTGTAAGTGGTACTAAGGGAAAGCTGAATACACAAGCTAAAAGGTAAATTCTCAGTCAGAAAAAAAGTAAAAATGTTTTAAACCTGTCTCTGCAACAAGTATGATTTGGGTAACATTAAATACTTTGTTCACTTTTAGTATTAGTGTCTGTTGTTCTTGCTGGAAACACATATTCTTAAATTCACCACTGAGTGCTGTCTTCCATTAAGACCCTTTCCTGGCACGGGGTTGTCATGATATGGAGAGATGGCACTCATGGCTTTAATGACGGTGATGCCAGTAAAGTTCAGTGGAATTGACTTTACGGATTCTTAATCAAGAATAATGAAAATAGCTAATAGAAGTTGAGGAGCTCCTACAGAATTACTGGACAGAGAATAAATATCCACAGACTGTAACCCATATGCTTGTTTATAACATCCATAATAGAAGTCCTTTCTATTAGAGTAAAAAACATCCATATCTATAAAAGATCTGTTTTTCTGCATCTTGTACATAGCAGAAAAATTTGCAAAGAACGAATAAAAATTTTCTGCTGTCCTGTGGCGTGGGAAAAGCCAGTGTGATGCCATTTAATGTTTGTATGTAAGGATAAGCAGGACATGTTCACATGAATGTTTTACTTCAGCTCAGGTGTGGGCTGTCGATGCCAATCTCCAAATCCTGCCTGCTCACTGTGCTTTGGTTTGGACTGAGTGTCACAATTTCAGAGCAATGTATCAAATTTCTTTGGAAAGGCACTAAAACAAAGAAAGTGCTCCAGGAAAGCATCTAATGTACCAGAGCTGCAAGTGGGTGTTCAACCCCTAAGACCAGGCTACAGCCAGTTAAGAGTAAACCTCCCCCCGGGCTGCGAATCTTTCTCGGCCCACAGAGTTCGCAGTCAGACTCAGCATCACCCCCGGGATGCTGCAGACAGCAGGAGCTGGAGGTGCATAGGTGACAATATGTGTGGGCCAGGCACAAATCTCCACTTCATAGGTTTCCAGTTGATGCAATTTTGACAGGCTTAAGCACCTTTTCTGTGCAATTGAGCAATTTTTTTCAGGACGTAGCTCATTTTCCCATAAACATCATTTGGAATAATATCAACCTATTTATGAACCTGTGCTGGATTTGGTGATGATGTCCAAATGATTATAGAAAGTAATCAGTATTGCAGTACCTCAGAACCAACAAATATTAACACTGTATTGTGACAATTACTGCAGAAATAAAAAGAAAAAACCTCCTGCGATTAAGATGTACAAGGCAATAGAAGAATGCAAGGTGAATCAAATCTTATTTAATGAGGAAAGTGGGACAGGGCAGTACTTGCAATCATGAATGATCAAACATTGTGAGCTTCTCTGAGAAATGAAGGAACTTCAGTGGTTAGAGGATGTGCACAGATCCCTCAATTCTGTTCTGTTTATTCACTTATCTTTCTAGTCCAAGCAATTTTAGTAGGTAAATAAGGGCTTATCCTACTAGTTTCCAAACTGTGAGATCATGAGACAGTTCCAAATTTGAAGTCACATAGCAAATTCTGTCTGCAAATTATTACACAGAAAAATCCTGGTCCTTCTTTGGCAAATCGATAACCCATCCATCCTTCAGTTTCCCGTCTAATAATTTTTCTTTTCCACTACATTTATGTGTCACATTTCTTGCAGGAAATAAAAATAATTCCTCAGGAAGAGGACTGCTCATTATTTTCCTTCTTTCCATCTGCTTAATGCAATGTGTTTGTTTTTGGCTGGAGTTTCTAGGTGCTATTGCGCTCTATGAAATGAAAGTATATATAAAAATATAAATATGAAAATATTTAGAAGAAGGTGGTTAATATCCTTGCTTTTTCCTGCTTAAATGTATATTATTTCTGTCTGGATGTATCTGTATGTTCCCAGATTTGTTATAGGACTATATCAAAAACAAAGAACAGTCTGAGAATTGTATAAACTCAGAGCATCTTAACCTACACCTTTTCTCCCCCCACTGCTGGCAGTGATCCAGTTTGGGACACTCCAGTGATATCCCAGCAGAGGATAAACGTGGGCTCTGCAGGGTGATCATACACTGTGCTACTCAGCAGCACCTCATGAATTTATGAATTTTTCCATGGCTTGGGGCCATGCAAAGGCAAGCTCAGGTACGTGCACACCACAGCTGTGGAGTCTGAGCTGAGGCAGCCTGTTAACAAAAGCCGGGGAGTTTATATGGGGAGGGCTGGCTCAGAAAGCAGCCTCAAACCCATCACTGACTGCGCAGAGACTGCCCAGCGCTAAACTCCTTGTCCAAATTTATTCTTTTCTTTTGTCATGTCTCCAAAACAGAAATATGTTGATGACAGAAAAGAAACATGTTCTTTTACCAAGAAGGTGATTCCAACTGGCAGCGGTTCAGTTCTTGGATTTATTTAAAAAACAATTAGCGTACTTATAGTCACTGAGCCAAGAAGTGGTACTTCAGGGTACTTCATAGTCCCAGTGCAAGGTGAGCCAGTCCTCGGCTCTGAGGGTACTGAGCTGTTCCCACACTCCAGCCTTTCTCCTGCAGACCCCAGCCCCTGCCATCCCGGCCATGGGTTGAGCTTCCTTTGCTTTGCCAGGCTGGGGATGTACCTCAGGGCACAGTGCCGGTGGGAAACAGCAGTGGTGGGGATAATTAATAACCCTCATAAGACCATCCCCTCCNNTCCCCAAAGATAGAAAAACAAAACAAAACCAACTCCTGCAGAAAATTCTGAAATTTCACTGTTTTTTCCCCTACTCGGCTTGCAAATAAACAGAAAACATTCTTCAGTAAAATTCATTATTTTATGAGTTTTTTATGTAAAACCTGTCATCCCTCTTTTTTTCTCCCTGTGTTTTACCCTCCAGGAAGATGTAATACAATTTTTTTTCTGTTTGCCAGCTGGTGACATTACAAAGCCTCATCAAGCAGAGATGTACAAGAGTGCAAAATTACCATGGTTCAGTATGCTTTTCCTGCTTTCTAACTTTTCCAAAGCTGAGAATACTTTGGGTATTAAAGCATGGAGAAAGGGTGAAAGGAAGAGTGAAAATACATTCCAGGCAACCCCCCTTTTATTTCATTCTCTGAGAAGAAACAAGAGAATGAAATATGAGACAGAATATGGGAGAACAATTTTTTTCAAAGCGTAGAGCAGTTTTTTGTTGTGCAATGAGTTTACCATTGAAATAAAGGGAAATGGGTAGTGTTCCACTTTTTATTTTAAAATTTCTCAATGATCAAAAGGTTGTTTGCAACAAAATCCTAAACGATGTCACAGAGGAAACCAGAGATATAGCCTGTGGTCTCCAACTGCCCTATAATGTTTCCCCATGACTAATTCACAAATTAGTTTCCATAAATATGTCATTAAAGACTTCACCAATTCTTTGTGTTAATTTTTGTTTTGAGAGAAAATAGGTTGTGAGACACGAGTTCTAGTTGTTTTAGCAAATAGTCCCACATTCACCTTCTGCTAGCGGTAGCTGAAATTCAGGCTTACCAGCAAACATTTTTGGTTGCTTGGTTGCTTTTTGGTGGTTTTGTTTGTTTGTTTTTTCACCTTTGCATTAATGAATGCAAAAATTTAAAAAAAAAAAAGTCAGGGAAAAAGGCTGCTCTTTGTAAGCAAGTCACAGCAGGCCCTGTCTACTGCAGATTATGGTGTGGGACCGTGGGACCATGGGTCCATGCTGTCACAATTGTGCTCCTTGGGAACACATCAGTAACCTTCCCTGGATTTGCAAGTTCTGGATGGCATGGCACCAAGTTAGTCATCCCAAAAACATGCATGTCTCTTCAGTGAAGAAATGCATGGAGTCTTATAAAATGGAGGAAAGGCTGTATAGGTGAACCAAGGTAAAGCAGTGTTCATGCCTAATTAAGTTAACGTTGTTTAAAGAAATAAGAAAAGACTTTTTCTGGAAGCTTTTCCAAAATCTGTCATCAGAACTTTCTGTTAAAGCAATGTTAAAAAGAAACTTTCAGTTCTCTGTTATTTGTAAGATTCCAGGTGTATTTTTCTGCTAAAAATAAAATTTATTTATTTATTTATTTATTCACTAATTTAATATCTTCCAGTTAGTCTGGGACTGACTAACAAAGATATTTTCTGCTGTATGGGAAACTTCATGTAGTTCAAATGTCCTTTTCCATTCAAAATGAATAAATAAACTCAAGATTGGATTTTATCTTTTCTGAAAAGGAAATTCAGAGGAAAAAGGAGAGATTTGTCAACACTAGCAAATGTCACTTATGCTGAGGTAAAAAACATAGCATAACACTGAAACAATGTAAAAGCAAATGATAAACTTGAAACAAAACACTTCAGTACTAATGACATGAGAAAACAAAAAATGACTCATTTCAGTGCTCTTCTTTCAAAGTGTGTGTTATTGAATCAACATGCTGCTATGGAACATTTTTCAAATTTGACAAGCAAATATCTTCCAGTGCAATCCACTCTCCAAAGGTTTTTGACCAATTCTGACCTTCACTCTTCACAACTGAAAGCCAGTACTAGAACTCTTACACTTTCTGTGATGATTATCACTAAAACATTAAATTTGAGAATGACTGAGGGACAAAATTCAGTGTCCTAAAATTCAGAGAGGATTTTCAAATGATTTTTTTGAAGTTGACTTTGGTGCTTTACATGTGTTTAAGCCCACAAGCAAGGCATGTTCAGAGCTTTCACAAATTTGAGTAGAGGTTGACCTGCATCCTTGGGTACCTATGTACTGGTGGTGGTCTGGCTTCTGTTGTCAAGCCCAGTAAAATCAGCAAAAAGAGTAACAGTGACTGTAAGTCCTAGGTGAATGTAAGTAAACAGATATCTATTTCTTCACACCATTTTCTTAGAAACAGTGCTATCCTTTCATCTTCTACAGAATTCAATTTCTTTGGACATAAATTAGAATGAAATACAACCCCTACAGATGCAAAAGCACATTAAATGCTGGCATAAAACTTTCTGTACTTGCAAACATGCTTATATGAAATATTTTAATCTATATAGGGAGTTGAACTGCTGAGAGACAAGAATGACCGCAGCTACACCAATTCATCCATCTAATGAAAAATGTATATCATCTGAATACATTTCATTATAATTTACTTTTATTCTTAATGCTCAAGAGACATGGTACCTTTACAGTGATATTAATCTCTTCCAGATAGTTTTCAAGGTTCAGAAAGGCAGTCAGAAGAGGAATTATAATATAAAGACTAATAACATAGTAGCATGTTACATCATCAAATATATCTAATATATGAAAGGAGAAAGGCAGGGAGAATAAAATGAAAGAAAAATAGACGTAGCTTTGTACTCAGATTTTGGAGGAATTTCATGAATTCAATAACAGTAGTGAGAAGATTGAAGTTATTCAAGGGTTTGAGTTACAGGTGTGTTAAAATCAGGATCAATGTATATCAAAACATCACGTGGTTAAATCATGAATGGAATATTTGGATTTATGCATTCTGCTAAGACCTATTCAGAACGCTGCTATAAATCTCATTTTCCAGGTTCATCAGTTTGAGTATGTTCTTTTCTCTATGAGACCCTGCCAATGGCTCCTTGCTCCCAAGCACATCAGACAAAAGTTGCTTTCCTCACTTTCAGTGCCCTTTCTGTCCTGTCTGTGGTTGATCTTTTTCTGTGATCACCCAGCCTCCATCATTTCCCTTTGTGTTTTGTACCTCACTGTTTTGAACCTCAGTATTTATTGTCAGGACCTTGCTGTAAACACCTGCACAAATGCCCCATCACCTTCCTTCAGGGTCTTGCTTCTACTGTGCCTTTACATGAAACTACCAGTTTTCCCAGGTCTGTAACCTCTGCCAGTCAAACTAAGATGCTGCACTGCTTCATCAGCATCAGCCTCTATTTATTTGCTCTTTCCTGTCTTATACTCAGATTACAGATACTTGGGATATGTGTTCTGTTTTTCCACAGTGTTTTAGTAACACCTTAAAAAATGCCGTTCCATTCATGCCTGTGGCTTTTACACAGCATGGGAAAAATAATATCAGCAGCAGAGACAAAAGAATTCATTTAACAGATTGGTAAACGTAATAAATATACTGCTTCTCCTGATGACTTTGAAGACTTGAGTTTTTCCACTAATGTCAGTTGAGCCAGTTTCACAACATACTTTGCTTGCCTTGGGTTTGTTTCTGCTCTGTGTTAAGATGAATTTGTAAAACACCCTCACTAGGAGTAAAAAGTACTAGGAATTTGAGTTCTGGTGGGGACACTTGTCTGTAAGAAAGCAAGCACATACACACCTAAGTCTTCAAAGGTCCAAAGGCAATTGATACCAGAGGATTGGGTTAGCCTTTTATAACCTGAAGGTGGTCGTTGAGTGGAGTTACTCATCTGGATCAACTTGCACACCTATTTAGGAACTTTACTGAATTGTGGCTTTCGATAATAAAAAAATATCTGACTGGTGCCAGAGGGGAAGCCAAACCCAATTCTTGTAAAATCCCTTGTGTTCAGAGGCCATTGCATGCCTCCTTTTAAAGATGCATTTTAAATTCTTAGCTGTAACTCTTGGTGTTCAGTGATGGCTTGTAGCAGCTCTCCTGTGGCATGGAACTGATTACACTGAAAATCGAGTCAGATAAGTCTGCAAACTTCTCGCTTTCTGTAGTGCTCTGGCTGGGCAGAAAATCAATGAACTTAGCAACAGCAGTGCTATCCATATGGGTTAAGTAAGTATGTTCAAATCTGCAAATGAAAAGTGGGCTTGATGCTAAAATTTTCATCTCGGTGTGAACTAAGCCTTTGTGAAGGGATGGAGACTTTTTAGTGCTTGATAGAAATTAATGGAGGAAAAATTATTCTGGATTGTTCTTTTGGGTTCTCTTGATTTGTCTGATTTCACAGTTTTATTATGCATATCTTACAAAATTATGTCTTCATTTCATAATAATACCTGCTTGGCACTCTCTATGGATAACTTATATTAAAAAATAAAAAAAAATCCCTCAAAAGTCACTGGAGCTGGCTTCATTGGCTTATGAATTCATCTATTTTCTGTCATGGAGGTAAATGTAGCCTACCGTTTTACTAGGCAGGGATCAGCAGAGTAAATACAAAGGCTTAAACAACTAATTTCATGCCCGGGACACAGGTGAAGTCAATTATCTATTCAGATTTCAGCCATATCTTTTATGTGCTTGTTTTCTTGCTGTTTGAGGAAGTTGTTTATGTTGTTAACTGTGGTTTATTTTTTTATGATAGTACAACCAAGTTGTGGAGAATAATTCTTTTTTTCTCCACTAAAGTAGTGATTATTGCTTTCTATATAGACATCTTCATTTAATAATGACCTCATCTATCAACACCAATCAGCTTTATGTTTATTTTTTTATCATTGTCTCAAGCAGTAAAGAGTGGCGCTTTTTTTTGGTGCAAAAATTTCTCTCCAACATTTCTCAGTAAATTCAATCTCTTTAATTGGAATCCTAAGAAACACATTTAAATTTTTTTTTTTTTTTTTAATGCAGCTGCTGGAGAAGAGAATGTAGCCAGTTAGATAAACTAAAGGGCACAATCCTGTTTTCTTACCAGAATAAATCTGAAACACCACTAATCATCATCATGCAGAAATTATCAGGACAGTCTATCAAATACTTGTGACCACCAAGAGGTAGAATAATCTTTACAATTGTGAAGTCCGAACTGAGAGAATTTAAGGCTCCAAACTTTCAGTGCCTGAAGTTAAGAAACCATATATGAAAGTAGGAATTGATATAAATACAAGTTTTTCAAAGTCATGTAGAAGACAGTAATGAGGTAGAAGGAAAAAATACCATAACAGTCTCAAAAACTCATGTCAATTTTGAGGTTAAACTCCCAACATCAAAGTCTCTTACTCCTGTAATTCTTAGAGAATACATTCGTGTCTTTCCTGCTGGGAAATCCCCAAATTTGTCTAACTTCAACATTTTTTCGCTTTACCATACACCCTTGCCGACTTTTGGGGCTGTTATGAGAAAAACAGCATAGATGTCTTAGCGCTTATGACACAAAAAATTGTCATTAAATAAATCTGCCTGTCACCTTTCTGGCAAACCTTTGAATTTCCTTTATATGAATTGTGACAGATGGTCTAGATCAAATCGTAACTCTAAAACTGAGTAACATGATGACTAACAGCTTCCTGTGTGAAAACCCTGATTAAATGGGCAGTTTTAATTGATTGCTGTGCGTAGTGTTTTTATTCTGGGGAACTCCACAACTGAACTAACATTTTCTGCCCTACAGCAACAAGAAAGAATGAAAACTATTATAATCTGTTTTTTTGTTCTTTTACTATAGCTCTCATGGCCCAGCACTGAATACAACAATAAAGCTGAAGGAAAAGTAATTAGAACAATCTATTTAGGAAATTAGTCCTTTTCTCTGTTCCTGGTTTGCAAATGAGCAGATTGCAATTCTTGCACCTTTGTTTGTGTGTTTGACATTCCTAGGTTTTAGGTACCTATTTGAGCTGTGGTTCATTCAGGATCTCTTTGTGGGAGACCTTCCACTGATGAACGCTGTTAAAACCAAGCTATTCAAGCTTTATGATTAAGTTGTCTCATATCCATAACTGGGTGACTTCATGTCTAAAATAACATCTCCCAGCACCCCGAGATAATTTTTTTGCAGTGGTGAATTGTATTTTAGGCACTATAAAAGACTCTGTAAACAACTACATTTCATAGTTTCCAATCTTTCATATAAAGCAGAAATTAGATTCTCCCAGTGTTGGTAAAAAGTAAGTAAAAAAACCAAAAATCTAGAAAAGTCAAGTTGAAATGTCATTGATAACACAACACAGTGATAGAAATGAGGTCTTTATTAGCCCATATCAAGCCATGCCCACTGTACTGACATCTCAGGAAAGAGATCTACATTATCATGGGGAAATCAATGAAGTTTACTGCTCAACATGCAGTACCTGTCAATAGGGCAAATAAAACCTGTGTCAGGCTGTGTTGGAAGGGTGGGAAAATAAAAATAATGGAGAAAAGTCAGTTGAATGCAGAAGGCATACACTGAGATTCTGTGATTCCCAGACTGAATTTCCAGATCAGCCACAAAATTCCTCTGCAGCCTTGTACAAAGTGAAGGAAAAATATATGAACATTAAGTGGGACTTATGTGGGGTTTTGTCTTGTGTAAGTCCAAGACTTTGAACCTTAAAGCTATTTATTGGGCTCATGGGTGTGTGGAAGATATTGACAACATTTTTAGGAGTAAAGGTCCCTTGAGACCTAGGGCTGTGGTTGGCCTAATGCCCAGCATGGCATCACCTTATGGCCCAGCATCAGCAGGATGCCCATTGTCTTAGTACTGCTTGACATCTCATGAAATAAAGAGTAATTAACAGAAGTAAGGAAAAAATCATAGAATGGTTTGGGTTGATACGAACCTTACAAGATTATTTAGTTCCAACCCCTCTGCCACGGGCAGGAACACCTACCACTGGACCAGGTTGCTCAAAGCCCCATCCAGCCTGGTTTTGAACACCTCTAGGAATGGAACATCTACAACTTCTCTGGGCAACCTGTTCTAGTGTCTCACCACCCTCACAGTAAAGCATTCTTCCTGATGTCTAATCTGAATCTCCTCTCTTACAGATTAAAACTGTTACCCCTCATCCTGTTGCTACAATCCTTCATAAAGAGTCCCTCCTCATCTTTCCTGTAGGTCCCCTTCAGGTACTGGAAGGCTGCTATAGGGTCTCCCCTGAGCTTTCTCTTCTCCAGGCTGAACAACCCCAACTCTCTCAGCCTGCCTTCATAGATGAGGTGCTCAAGCTCTCTGATCATCTTTGTGGCCCTCCTCTGGAATCACACCAACAAAACCAGGAAAACGTACCACAACTTTCCGGGAAAAAATGGCTTTGCCACTGTTTTGCAAAAATGACAAAATGTTGTGGCAGTTTTTGCTAAAATCAGTACAATTTAATAGAAAAGATCAGCTTAACATGGCATTTCTTGAAATGACTCATGACTGAAATAAAACGTAATGAAATCTTTCAAACCAGCTATTTTTCTATCTGAAGTACACAATCATCATTACCATATGGACTTTATCATTCATATGGATACCCTCTAATATATTAATTCTCCCATTGTTCTTGTGAAGTAAAGCAGTATGATTAGCCTTGTCTCAGAAAAGAAGCATTGAAGTTTGGTTTACAACATTTTTGAAAGTGTTTAGATGCCTATGGAGGTAAAGTAGCAGCATGTTTTTCAAATATAGAGAGGAGTTAGGTACTGAGTCACTACCTGTTTGTTTCTTTAGAGATCGGAATACTTTTAAAATTGTGGTTGTCATCATTTTGGAAAAATCAAGGACTTCAATTCAAGCCTCTTTCCTTCCAATGCTGCTCACTGTTCCACCAGACCAGGCTGCATCAGTCCAACATGAGCTGTCACACCAGACCTTCAGTCACACTGGTTTATACAGTAGAAGAAATAATTTCACTTACTTGTGCAAGTCTTGTTGTATTTAGGGTTCTCTTGAGGAAACCCTTCCAACCGGCACTGGAACCTATGCTGCCAAAATTCCTGAAACCATGGATTTCTGTGATTGGTTTCTGGCCGAAGCTGTAGGTAGTAATCATCAAACCACTTCACATCGGGAGACTGGAGCTTGATCGTTATTCCACCGACAGCTTCATGCTGATACCCTTCTGTCACGTCGTACCTGTCTGCCCAGCCATCACTGCAGGGATAAATGGAAGAGAGACAACATTAAACATCCAAAAAAATATGAAAATAACTTTCTTAAAAATAAAATTCAGAGCCTAAGAGCACACACCAACACCTGTGATTCTGAGTGGAGTTTTGTAAAGCATGTGTAATACTTTTAGTAGAAGAATTCTGTTTTCCTTTTCCTTACATTTTCGTGTCATTGGCTACTTCTACTTAAATGATATGTTCTTCATCCTCCACTTCAGGTAATTGAAACAACATTAAAAATCACAGATCCTGAATTCTGCTGGGTATAAGCACATCTCTGCATCATGCTAAGTCTCAATGAGCTCTGGGGAGAAAATCTTGGATTCAGTGTTTTACTGACACTAGGGTGATACTACTCTTACCTGAAAGGAGGTGACCTTGAGGACAGGACCTTTTAAAGCACGAAGGGCAGGACTGTGTTACAGACCATGCCTATACTGCACAACGGAGTATGGCACAAGAAGTCAGAAGCAAATTTTGAATGAGCTGATACTGCTGAAGCAGAAATACTAGCTCAGAGCTCAGATGCTGAAACAGTATGGCATTGCATCTGCAGCAATAAATCCTCTCTGCAGACATGACTAATGAAGCTGGGCAGAGTATCATGCGGATCCATGTGTTCTGGGTTGCTGGTGGCTGGAGTATTATGAAGTTGTGTAACACTGTCCCACACACAGAATTTTAAACCCCTTCTGTTAACCTGTCTGCTTTGAACACTCTGACCACAAGTAGCCAGAAGCACCTGGAAACCCAAACCAAACAAAATGTCACAATCTCCTCCCCAGTTTCACAATGGATTTTCTTGGAAGTACTGACATTTACAAAGTTACACTAAAATGTACATATCTCATTAGAGCATTACAGACTTCTGTTGGCTTATTATGAACATGATATTTCAGTTTTTCAAAAGCCCCAGGTCTTACAGTTAGAGAAGTGTAGAAGAATCTCAGATTGTGATTTTTTTCCCTTCTAAAAGGCACTGGTATTAATGACTATAGAGAACATCTTTAAATTCTACAGGTCAAATAACTTGAAGGATAAAAAATAAGCTGAAGTTGTCATATTTTAAAACTTCATCAGTTGTTTAAAGCTAGCCCTAACTATTTTAACTTAGAGTGTAACCTATGTAGGTGACCTTTATCTGTATGTTGTTCTATTTTGATCATTCGCTGCCTGGCTTAAGCTTTGCTCCCATACTGCAGAGCACACTGGAAGCCTCTGCACATTCCCCGTCCTCTACGCGGGGATTCATCTGTCCTCACACCATGCAGAAGTCAAGACCTCAGACAGTAACAAGTTTTCATTGAAGCCTGGACTACTCTTGACTACGTCTTATTAACACAGCTGCGATGTCAGTAAACAGCACCTTCACCAGTGGTGAAAAGCAATATCCAGAATCTCAAATGGAAATAAACATGCTTCAGATTTCAAATGCATTAAATTACTCAGCCCAAAAGAGAAAAACATACATTCATGAAACGAGAAAAATGAGCACTGATATTCAGCTCAAATACAACACTTGGAAAATTTACCTTCAAGTTCAGATCAAATTAGGGACAACCACAGGTATTAATGTTCCCAACCACACTTGGGATGCTCAGTACAGGCAAACGCTCCCCACCTTCCACCAAGACTATTTACTAGACAAAGAGTTAGAACCATTTATGAGTTGTTTTGTGATAAAAGCCACAGAAGTTTTTTTTTTAAATTTATGAGCGACTTAACCTTTTCTTTGAAACATTCATTTTAATCTTTGCCAAGTTTTTAAGCAGTTTTATCCATCCTCATAAAATCTGACAGGTTTTATGAAAGCAGGAAGTGATAGGTTTTCTGTACCGTGTTGTTTTTTTTTTTTAAGCTGAATAGAATTTTAGAGAATTAGAGCGGTGCTGTCAGTATCCCAGCTTTATGAGTTGTCTCATAAACAACTTAGAAAAAAACCTGCTTTCTTGTAATTAATTTCTTTATCATTTTTCAGAGGAACAGTTTTGTAGATATAATAGAACAGAGTGCTATAAAATTAATTTATGAACAGTTGTCCCCTCTAAGAAGATTTGCAACAGAGATACCATTTTATAACTTTAAGTTATTAAAAAACACAGAAATAACAACTTCATATTACATAACTCTCCTTCTCAACTTTTCCACAGAAGGACTTCTTAATTCAGCAGAGCTGCTTTTCATTCAAATAAGTATTTTGATTTAGCTTCTGGGGCAAAAGGCTTTTAGGAGTGTTACATAAACGGTGTATCCAAAGTGTGTACTTCAGAGACAACAATGTAGAGATAACAAAGCCTCAGACAGACACGGTGGCAAAGCAAACGGTAAACTAATATCTAAAAGCCAGTGAAAGTGCAGTAAGAAAAAGGCTTGCATGAGTATGCAAAAGCACCAGTAGTGTGTGATATTTAAATTCTCCACCCACAGTAGAGTAACAACACTTATGGGATGTCGATGACTGGATGAGGCAGATGTATTTTGGATATTAGAGCTGTGGCATCTTCTGAATTGAATAAGGGGGGTAAAGATGAGGGAGAGGGGACAGAGAGGGAGATACGTTCTTACTTTCATAGTCCTGCCTGTCCCTCTTTAGACCTTTTTTCTTCTCCTAATAGCTTAATTTTGCTGTAGTAGCTGGTGATATCATTGCAATCCATTGGTGGTTGCATTATGAAAGGTTCAAAATGGTAATTACTGATCCCTAAAATTTAGTGGTTCAACTGAAGAAAGATACTCTGTGACAAGGAGCTCCAAATGAAGCCCGGTAAAATCTCCATTCTCACCCACAGAAGTGGCAAGGTGCACAGGTTATCACTAATGTAGTGCAGGACTGCACGCTGATGAAAGAGATGGATCTTTAAGTTAACTGTAGGGAGCATAGGATATTTAGGTTAACAAGGGGTTAAGAGCAGCTTCCTCACAGGTAATAATACAATTCCAGGTGAACAGTATTCCAGTAATGATTATGAAAGTGTCCAAACATTAAATAGGACATGGATATCCCTACACAAACTCAATACTTTTTTTTCTCCCTTGCACAGACACTGTGCTTTCCAATTTTATTCTGATTAAGTGATTAAGTGATTCTGATTATTAGAAACAGGTGGAGCTTTTTAACCAAAAAGCAAATGTCCTTAAAGTGATCCCACCAAGACTTTAAGATAGAACTGCACGTAAAAAACCTTGCTGCGAAAGAAAGCAGTAGTTGTACAGCTGCAGCACCAAATGTAAAAGCTCCTTGCTGAGATATGTGTCAGGTGTACACAGTAATGCATATATCTCATTCATCAGCTTGGCTGAGTAGAAAGCTGTCAACAAGGTAAGAGGACTATGACATACGCAGATCTGGCTGCCCTCAATATCACACTCACATGCAACACAGTGGGGAATTGTCTTTCAGGATCAGATGTGTTTTCCCCTCATCCAGTTCTTTTGTGTTTATATTCTGGGCCATCAGAGTATTGTCTGGTGCATTTTCCTTAAAGGCTAGTGCTGTGAAACACCATAATAACCGTAATGTATCAAGCAAAATATATAATTGTTAATGATGTTTCTTAAAAATAAAATGAAACAAAACAAAACAAACCAAAAAACATAGGAAAGGAAAAAGAAAAATGGCTAAATGGCTTTTACTGTGGCAGCACTAACAAGAGATGAACTTGAAATAGGAAGTCCATTACCATAATGTTCTTTATCTGTTATCAGATCGTATTTGCCTGTGTACATTGTCCCAGCTACTGGGTTTTGAAAGATGCTCAAGGACAATGGTGAGAAAATATCCCTCAACAAACACAGGGGAAGAGTTCTACTCATTTGTTAAAGGTCTGTTTAGTCTACTCACAGTAAATCACAACATAGTTTTATATCACAGAAAGGCTCTAATAAATGACATGACAAAGCCACCAAGACTAAAAAAAAAATTAATAAATAAATATGATAATTAATGAATAAATGTAAATAAAATAATTCATTGCTTTAGGTCAGTACTGTAAATAGAATTACTTTTAAACATCTAAACAGAAAGGTAGTGGCAAACGTGACCCTGTTTAAATGCCTGGATTGCACAGCTGTGACCATAGATCATGAGCAACCTGCTCGCTTCCTCCCCCACAACCCTGGATAGTAAAGGCAGGGAATAAGTCTTCAGACTCCTTCAGCTGAGTGTACCTGAACAAGTAGGGCTACATACTGTAGGACCGGTATGTA
The DNA here is from genome assembly GCA_013399435.1 of Arenaria interpres. Classification (NCBI taxonomy): domain Eukaryota; kingdom Metazoa; phylum Chordata; class Aves; order Charadriiformes; family Scolopacidae; genus Arenaria; species Arenaria interpres. Next base: position 81,073 of record VXAK01009154.1, read on the forward strand.
TTGTTAAACTGTATGTACACAGAAGATAGAGGTGCAGGCATTTTAGGTTTATGTTTGCTATGATAAAATGTGAGAAACTTGAATGTGGCTTCCTGCATTTTCTGTGTTTTCTTCTTTTCCATATTAGATACGAAAGAGCCAGCCCCAATAAAAGCCTCCTCAGATGGATTGCATTGTTATGCTGGCTTCATTCCTCTTTGCCTATCATACACAGGGATTGTGGGAGAAAGGAAAAGCAATCTTTGACGCTAAGGTGTTGGTACCCAAGAAAGATGAGATGTAGGACTGCATCTGTTATAAAGAATTTTCTACCTGTTTGAGTGAAATGGTTTGTTTCTTCTGGAAAGAATCATCATGGAGGGAGAAAATTCAAGTGAAGAGTAGCACAGGAGCAAGATCATGCTTGAAGCATTATGAAGAGGTCATCAGAAAGACACAATGACTCTAAAGACCATTCAGCATGCACGATGGCGATGGTTGCTTTAGGCTTGTACAGTGCAATCAAGAAATTGCTAGCCCTCCTAAAAAATGTTTTCAAAAAGGTGAAGCTAGTCAATCCATGTCAACAATAATGTTGACATTTAATTCCATGAAATATCTTCAGGAAGACAAGATGAACATTGATCCATGAGCGCTTCACATCCACTAGGTAAGCAGAAGTGCTATCAACAGCATGGAGTATGCTACTGATGTCAATCTGCAGTCAGGGATAACAGGGATTTACAGAGCTGATTGACACCTCCTACAGGATGAGCAAATTATTAGAGTTGCACATCACTGTAACCAGACAAAGGCAGAAAAGGCAGAAAACTACTGTCAGCTTAAACTACATAAGAGAATGGGGAAACCTTTAATTCCATGGTAAGATTGTGTGAAACAACAATTGTTCAGAAGAGATCATTAGGCACACATAAATGAATAGGTAATATAAAAAAAATAATTAAACGGTTCAGGAAAAGCAGGCAAATTGAGTAGGGAGGAGACGTTGCCTCATGCATCAGGGTTTCAGTCACAGAGATGCAGAACATGGAAGGAATTAGGGCTATTGACTAATGGGCATGAATACAAGTGACAAGTATATGGTCCTGCCTGTGATAAGTGTCTGATTAATGTCATCAAATCTGGAAGATAATGTGGAGAACGGTTTTTGTGAGCCACTACCAGAGCATTCGCCAAAGCACAGAACTTACTGATAATGAGGGGTAGGAGACTGGTGCAGTGGTTTGTCTATCAGGTTCTCAGAAAGCCTATATGACAATACTTGGCTACAAGCTACACCTAGTACAAGAGAGAGGAGGCTCTTCTGTAGGTGTTTAATCAGTAGGTGGGGACTGCTTGAGAAGGTTAAGACAGAAGGCAAATTGGGTGAGAACAATCATGAAAAATAGCATTTGTGACTTAAAAGAACAAAGAGGAAAAATAGCAGACTTCACTAAACCTAGAAAATATTAAGGTTATATCTGTTGTAAGGAATGTCTAAGGAATTGAAGAATTAAAAAGTACTTATTTAAAAAGTGCCATGCAGAGGAAGATTATGAAATACAGTAAAACATTAGTGTGCCTATCTCAAAGATGGAAATATATGCAAAGCATAAGCAAGCTCAGATTTTCAAGGATCAATGTGAAAGAAACACATTAGATGACAGCGATAGAATGAGAAAGGTCAAGGCACAAACTGAGCTGCAACAAACAAGGGACATCAGAAGTAACAGAGGACAATTTTCTAACAATTTTATTGTGAGAGGAAGAGTAAAGAAAGTGTTGGTCTGCAGTTCGCTACAGGGAGAAAGCTACTAAAGACAAATCCAGGACAGCTTTTAGTATGAAACTTCACAGAAGGAAGAGCTAGTGACAGAGGTAAGGGGCCAACCAAGAAGTCAGGAGGTGATTTAGGAAAAGGTGATTTAGGAAACAGTCTTGATTGAATTAGTTGAAGATTAATAAAGAACCAAACAAAAGTACTAGGTCAGATGTGATAACTGTCTTCAGGTACATAAAAAGCTGCAGCAAAAAGATCACAATTTGTTTATCATGTTGATGTAATTATTCACAACTTAAACTTAATGAGGAAGACTCATTTTAGACACAAGGAAAATACTCCCCACAGCAAAGAGCATGAGGAACTAGAATAGCTTGGAGGCTTTTGGGGTTGTCATAGAAAAAGTTAGACAGACATCCATCTGATATAAATGACCCTGCCTTGGTGAAGGGAGGACAGTAAGCTACCCAACTTCTTGACTTCCACTCTGCCTTGTACTTGTATTAGCTTACGCTGAGGTTTGACATATGTCTGGGAATTATGATTGTATAAAACCCAGTGGATTAGAGAAAAAATGCAAGGAAAGTTAAAATAATGCNATGGGAAACTTCAATAAATAACTGAAAATGATTTAGGATTAATCGTGTGACTGCTCACACAGGTAATTCCAAAGATGCAGTTGAAGTGTGCAGGAGTGTGCAGTCAGTGACGCACCATTGCCCAGCAGAATCAGTTTTCCTGTTCTAGTGAGGAAGCACTGAAATTAACCATAGAGAAAACCTCTTCTCATGCACAAGATGAAAGAAACAGGGGCAAAAAAATCCCAATTAGAGCTAGCTGACATTTTACAAAGTCAACAGATTTTAAATGAAAAGGCATTTTTTCTCTGAACCAGAAATTCTTGTTTCTGTTACTTTTAAAATTCTCAGTCTTCTTAAAATTACTCTAAATAAAAATCACACGATTTAATCTCTCTTTTTTTTGGTGAAAAACTTTGGTTTTAGGTATATTCCCCAAATAACACTATCTCACAGTATAATTAAGATAATCCTTTGAGTTTTTAAACCAGAAAAGAAAGATTCTGTGTTCCTTAATTTAGATGTTTTGGCCAGCAATGTAAATTGAACTCCCAGCGCAGGTTTGGCAGTTTAAGGCCATTCACTCAGTATTGAATATCCATAGCAGCAATTCTATATTATTGTCCCTGTATGTAAGATCTGTTACTTTTGTAGTCCAAATCACCTCAGTCCTGGGAACTGACACTCTAATGTCAATTAATCAATGATGAGACATCAGGTCTGAACAACAGCAAAGTGATTGCATAAGGTGACATGCCTACATCCTAAAAGGCATCCTAAAAAATGCAGGTTTTATTTTTAAATGTTGCAAGTCTTTTACACTGTCCATTACTTTTCTTAAATCTCAACTATAGGGTTCATGTTTTTATTGATAATGACTTCAATGAACATTTTCAGGTTCTTGAGAAGCCTTCCAAGGAAGTAGGGAAAGTCTGCAACTTTTGAAGGTCAGTTGGACTAAAAAAGTTTCAAAAAAGAATATTTTATGCTGAGAAACAGACAAATAGATACTATAAATTATTATTTTTCTATTCAGTACCACAATATCCTCCAAGGACCGCTTCAAATGTAAGTATTCCTGAACAATGCCAATGCCTGTTATGTTTTTGTTGTCTTTCCATGCAACATCCTGACAGTGTGAATCAGAACTGAAACTTCATTGTGCTGAGAATCGAGTATTTAAAGATACACAAGCCATCATTTGAAGAGTATTAATTATAATCTGCTTCAAAATTTAGCAAGCACATATGTTGGATAGTAAAAGAGAATCAGAGCAACCAAGTGAAACTGTGCAAATTGGCAGTTCCCAAAACTACTGCAACCCTTTTTCAGTCATTGTATTATATGAAACTTTGACCATAAAATCATTTTAATTTTATTGTACTATTAAGTCAAGTAACAATGAATTGCAAATAGGAATTTTTGGCCATCAGGGAGATTTTTGTTAGCTGTTCACTTTAGAAAAGTTAACTAGGTAGTTGCTACCAAGGTATCAGGTATATACTGTCAAGTTATCGAGATTTATGGTGAAAGACCTGGAGTACATTTTCTGCCTTCCACACTACACCTGACATTGAAATGTGAGACCATCCTCCTTAAAGGGTGTGTGGTACTAAGATTTTATTTGGATTGTTTAAGTAGCAAATGATGACACATGCTAAAGTGAAAATGTGGATATTTTAAGCCGGTCTTTCCCAAAGTGCATGCAAATTTCTTCATAACATAATGCATTCCATGGAGACTCAGCTGACCCACCCACACCTATGCAAATTCTATGCAATATGTGTGTGATATTTGGAAACTATTTTAATGGTTTACTGCTCTGCATCAGTGAAATGGCTCCAGGTTTTTTTATTCTTTTTTTTAAAGTAAAAAGGTACATATTGTCTCTGACACACCCAAATCTTATTCATATGCCACAGTTTATGGTTTTAGACCTAAGACTCCTTTGTATACCACTCCGTTTGATACCACTCCCTTGATACCACTTGATTTTCCTTGATGGTGGAGTGGCCTCTTCTCAGCTGCTGCCAAGTCTGGGTGGGAGAGCAGAGCAGGAATAGGACTTATGCTAAACCAACTGCAACTAAGCAGGTTGGACATTCAGATTGCCAACTGGAAGAGTTGACAGCTCCTCACCATGTTGCATTTTGTCTCTACAGCTAACATGATGGATGCTCTGTCTTTTTTACACCAGTGGGATATAGCATAGAAAGCTGGAGACCTGTCTGCTAGTTTGGTCCATTAAGTAACTCACTATACCAAACGTAACTTTCAAGTTATTTGCTCTAAACAAACTGGGATCACTGAAATGTCATGAGCCAGTACCAGTGAGCTGGGGAATGCAGCTGCAGGATCCCTGTGAAAATTGCCTGGACTATTCAGCACACATTTCTAAACCACTGCTTCTAAGATTAGACAAAATGCTAAGAGATACATGTATACAACAAAAATAGACTCCCCACCCTCCCTTTTGTAAACAGTTCCACTTATTTTCTAAATTGAAAACGCAGCAGTATCTTGGGATCAGTTGAGCTGATTTCTTTTTCTCTAAAGTCCCTCCCCGTTCAGTCCATAGCTAAAGCTATTATAGTTAATGAGTACATTCATTAAGCTGTAGACTGGTCTTTTTTGTTATGCAAAAATCTGTTTGCAGGCCACATAATGATGATGGAAACTGCTGTTCTGCCCACGTGTAATCACTCTCCGGCCAAAAATCTGACCTATAGCATTTGAGAATATATTTGAGAGTTTTTGTCCACCTGTGTAGGGTTTTGTGGACTGAGTAGCTGTCTTTAATATTCTTTTCATTGTATTTCCCTGCTCTTTTAGTTTTTTTGTCTGTAGTTTAAAAGCTCTAAAATTATTAAAGAGTCCTCACACTCTTCTGCAAAACGCTGCCAGTCTTGCAAAGGTAAATTTCTTTGGTTAATATCGGAGTGGGGGAAGGGGAGGGAATTGCTTCTGGTGAGCAGCTGTAAATTGTTGCATTTTGATGAGTTCATTTTATATGTGTGTATGCAATGAATGGAGATTCTTGTCTTGCTGCCTGTTTTTTTTTCAGATTGCAATTCCTCATCTTTGTCTTCCTTTTCATGCATATTATAAAGATAAATGATCTTAAGGATAATCCAAAGGAAAGAAATGAACTGATTATTTTTAGGCAGTATGACACACTTTTCTACAAGATGGTATCTAGAAGAAGGAGCTATGCAGTGAATTTGGCAGATATCTTGCACAGGGGATTACTGGTACTAATTACTTGCAGAGTATCCAAACTTCTCCAAACTGAGAAAGGTTGTGATGGCAACTTGAGAGATTGGTAGTCTATAGCAACATCTAATTTGCATGAAAACAGAGAGTTTTGCAGCTGCCTGCATCTGTAGTTCGGAGCTGCAAAGTAATTCAGCCTGATTGCAGACCTGTCTACAACAAAATCGTTTCCAATGTGTGATGCCTCTTCTTCATGCTTGCAAGCTCTCATAGCTAATCAGACTAACTGGAAGAAGTTATATTCATACATCTAAATCGTATGGGCTCTTCCCTAAATTGAAGAGAAATTTCACTGAATGTTACCCCTTAAAACACCAAGGATATTCAACTTTTGCAGTATGCTCTCTCAATTCCTGAATAATTCTTTAGCGAGGAAAAGGTAAATATTTGACATATTACCAGGAAGAAAGGCATTTTGGATGCCTAGACAACTTTATAAGGTCTTAAGGCTATTTTCCTTAGATATAATGTGAAACTGTGCTACAATGTAAGCCCTTCACTTTTTTACTGCCTTAGTTTTAGACTTGCTGTCTTTCTGGGTCTCATTCTTCCTGGAAGCACCCAACTGGTCCTTGTCTCTGCAGACTTAGTCCTACCTCGAGGTGCTCTGAAAGCCCTGACAAACAATGTCAAGGATGTGACCTGGGTGTGGGTGCCAATGAGCACCAAAATGAGAGTTCTGTGGACTAAATGTGGACTCTCCTGTTGTGTTATGAATAGAAATAGAGATGTCCTATCCAAGGCTGGGGACCTTCTCGTGCTTGTCCACATTCCTGTGCTGAAGCCAGCAGGCAGTTCCCATACTATGCCCAGCCTTCTCCCTTTAGCTACCAGGAGAAACTGCTAAGTCTTCAATAATCATAGGATGATAGTTTGGGTTGGAAGGGACCTTTAAAGGTAATCTGGTCCACACACACACACCCCTCCACCCCTGCAATGAGCGGGGACATCTTCAGCTAGATCAGATTGCTCAGAGCCCTGTCCAACCTGGCCTTGAATGTTCCAGGGATGGGGCATCTACCATCTCTCTGGGCAACCTGTTCCAGTGTTTCCCCACCCTCATCGTAAAAAATGTCTTCCTTATATCTGGTCTAAATCTATGCTCTTTTAGTTTAAAGCCATTGCCTCTTGTCCTATTGCAACAGGCCCTGCTAAAAAGTTTGTCCCCATCTTTCTTATAAGCCCCCTTTAAGTAATGAAAGACTGCAATAAGGTCTCTCTGGAGCCTTCTTTTCTCCAGGATGCACAAACAAGCCCAGCTGTCTGAGCTTGCTCTCACAGGAAAGGTGCTGCATCCCTCTGATCATCTTTGTGGCCCTCCTCTGGACCCTCTCTAACAGGTCCATGACCTTCTTATGTTGGGGGCCCCAGAGCTGGATGCAGTACTGCAGGTGGGGTCTCACCAGTGCAGAGTAGAGGGGCAGAATCATCTCCCTTGACCTGCTGGCCACGCTTCTTCGTAAGGGGGTGGTAAGGGGAAGAAAGCTTCATGAATGGTTTCTTGACATGTTGGGAAAAGAGGAGGAGGAACCATTTTTTCAGGTTTCACATTAGATAAGTATGGGCAAAAGGAGTAAAAGCAAAGGAAGTAGTGTGTGCTGTGCCAAAACCTAAAATTTGTTTGGGATTTGGCCATCAGACATCAGAACTTCTTCCATCACTCTTTCTTATAGGATAGAAAGATTACTCCACATCCTTGAAGTATATTTTCCAACTGTGGCAGCAGCTTTTCTTTTCAACAATGTTAATGCTGTTGACTCATATTTATAATTCACTCTAAGCTCCTCAAACTGCAAACTTCTCATAATGACAGCCAAAAAACACCAGTTACATAATGTCAGCAACAGCAGAAATACGGCAAAGAAATAAAATGGTTCATCTTTAAAACATTTCAATCAAATATGTATTCGTACTGTGAAAATACTGATTTTTATCTTCTCCAGGATGCCTGACTTCAGTACAACTTCTTAGGCACTAAAGTGTAATATACAGTGCAATGCAATGTTATGTACCTATTCAGCCTATGTAAACACACAAAAAAAGTCTTGTACAGAAAGCAGGTCTTGGCAGAAATAATAAGCAAAATCCTACTTCATTGAACCACTGTCACAAAGCTATTTTCTGTGTATCCCATCCACCTGAAATGGAAACATGTCTGTGATGACCCCCAATGCAGGAGGATCCTCTGTTCTACAGCAGCACGATATGACTATAAATATAAGCCAATGCTATTTTTCGACTTACAATTGACTTTGCTTGCATTGATTGAGAGGATTTTTCACTTTACCAAGTCCATCAGGAGAAAAATAGCTTATTATGAATCAGAATTATCTTGTATCAATGATTTTCTGGGGCTGCCAGTAACGGAATGATTCTCCATTAGACATCCAAGTACGTCTTTTATGGATATGCAACAACGATCTTCATGATAAATTCAAACATAGTCATATGAATGAAAAGATAACTGAGATAGCCTTACTACTTAAAAATATTTCAGAAAGGGGTAAAAATCTAGTTTAAGTAAAACCATTCCCTTACTTGACAGAAAGTGTAATGCACATAAATATATGTATACACATATATATGGTCGGATCTATATATCTAGACTTAAATATAGATTTATTTGCTATAAGTATATATTTACAGCATTTTTAGCTTGAAAAAGTAGTATGTAATGGAAAATGTCCCATTTCTATATACTAGCTATTATGTTCATTTATGTACATATTTGTGAAATTATTAAACCTATTATACCACTATGAAATGTAATTCAAAATAACGCTTGAGGTCATGCATCTTAATGTTTCTGTAGAAGAACACTTTTAATCATAAAAAATATACTTAATCTTTGTATGTATACAAACAAAAAAACAGTATGAATAGATCAATATATACGGAACGTATATATTGTAGGTATTGTAAGGAGGTTAAACAAAGTGAGTTAAAATGTCAGGCAAAACAAACTTAAATTTAAAGAAACATAAATACATGTCATATTTCAGAAGTTTACTTTTAAAATAATGCAAGTATTAATACTAAACCTTATTGTCTGTTCATGACTAATCAGAAACTTTGGGGTGAATCTTAATGTTGTGCTCACATGCAAACAATTTGAACATGGAACAAAAAGGTAAGGGTGATATGTTAACAATATTATTTGTATTTTTAGCCCCTATTTTAAAACCATACATACCTAGAAAGGTTCCATTTGTCTAATAACATGGAGTTAAGCAGTTTCTTACTTTTTTACAAGTCTTAAATCTCCAGACTTCAGCGTATGTAAATCTAGAGAGACTAATATAAAATTTGTAGTTCTACAATGGATAACAAATTCTGTGTGTGCAAAGATTTTAAAATGACAGATGTTATGTGACATTTCTTCAGAGGAAAATAAAAAGTAATTTCAAGCCAATAATTTCAATAATTAGCACACATTTAATTAACCAAAAATACAAAGAGATTAATATTTATGGTCCCCCAGGGAATCAGTAATTTCAGTAATTTTTTTAACGTCCTGTTCAGCCAACTGAGCCAGATATAACACAGGAAATAAGTCAGACCTAGAATAATGATCCGAGCAGGGTAAATATGCTGAAATCCTCCTCTGGCTGAAATCAGCTCAAGCTTTGTCACTGACATCAGTCAGGACTGCCTTCCTAGCTCTGTGCTCAGATCAAGACATGTACCTCTAATTAATGCAGTGTCTGCCTTCAGATAATATAATGTGTGATGGCTAACTCATCCCTTGCACTCACATTGGTATTACCCATAGATAGCCACAGAACTGAATTATAGAACAGCTTTATAAGGCCCTTCATCTTCTAAAACTCAATTCAGAATAACTCAGGTGTCATAGGTTACAAACATGAAGCTGTTTCAGTCAACCGTTCACGGACATAGATACACACTTTAATGATTGTCAGAGGAGGAACATCACTGGAAAGGTTCATTGTCATCAGAAGGAAGAAACTCTGTCAAAGACCTTGCAGCCTGACCATTTCATCACATGCTCTATGGCATTCAAAGCCAGCTTCTTCTTGAAAGTAGTGTGCCATAATAAATCTGCTGAAATGATAGAGCTAATCTATAATATATATATCACAAGATTTGAGAAGTCTGGACTAAAGGATGCTTCGCTGCACCAAAACATGAATCTCTTACAAGACTCAGAGCAGGTCTACACAGGAACACAGTCACATCTTGGTGGCACAAAGTAATGTGAGAAAAAAGTTATTTCTTTTGCTGTATTTCTTTTGCTGAAGCAGCTTGTATTTCTCATTTACACAGAGAACAGATTTAGAAGCATCATTTTCAAAAGAGAATGCATGTCTGTGCACTCAACTAATTTTAAATCAGCCACCTGAGTTGACCAGTACTTACAGTTAGACTTTTTAAGGAAGTGATCATAATTCCCACAGTGTGGCATTGCCTTGATTTCTGTGTTGATGTCCACAGAAACATGACAGATTTTGTATCATAAATACAGAGCTTGCTTGACTATACCCAAACCAAAGCTCACCAAACCCTCCCTGATGGTGTTCAGTAAAAAATTCTTATATTCAGTCAAGACCCAAAGCAGAATTTGAATAAATTTAGCAAACACCAACTCACATGTTCTACCATTTTAATGGGCAGGGACTTACGTCAGTAACAGAAAGCAATAGAAGTCTGATCTGGAGTGGTCTTTTGGAATAAGAGATCATTCCAATTTGGGTGAAGTTAACGGTGTAAGTCATACGCCTTTTTCCTAAATCATTTCCAAAACAAGACAGTACAGGAAATCTTAAAAAAATATGCAGCCAGAATCTTCTTTACCATATTTTGGTATGTCACATAACAACCTTAACCTCTTTCAGCATAAACACTGCTGAGATTTCTTTAAGCTGCAGTGACCCATGTGGAGGAGGAATTTTAAAATATTGTGAGAGAAATCACAGATATAAAGATCAGAAGAAACCATTAGATCAGGACCATTATGTTTTGCTTAGTTTCTCTGCTCAAGTGGGCCTGATTCTTGCTGAGCAGCACTTTTATGACTCCTTTATTGCACTGACTTGGCAGAGGGTAGCCTTAACAAAAATAAGAATGAGGCCCAGGGGTGATCTGTGCCTTAGGTGTGTAATTGCCTTCTGCATAAGAAATTTGCTTAAAAATGCAAGTATCCAAAGTACAAAGTTGAAAACTGATGCAATCTAGATTAATTTGAGAGAAAAAGCATAAAAATATGATGAGATGAAAATGCTTTAATTAAAATGTGTCATTTAACACAATATCTATGTATAATTACAAGTGAGTCTGCAAAGACAGGATTAAGATAGGACTCTCAACCTACTTTAGGTGAAACTACTGAAAAGAATGTTTATACTCATGCAAAGCCCTTAAGACATGATAAGCAGGCTTTATGTTTCAAAACCGTGGCTATGGTTACCATCAAGGAATACCACATGTGGAATTTGTCAGCACCCCTATGTCTGTATCTGTAAGTGTAGGTCTATCACTAAAACTACATACTCATCTGCAAATATTGAGATATTTCCTTGGGTTTTTTTTGGCGGGGGGGAGAGTATAACTCTGGTAGAAAAGGCTTTGAAAATAAATAATGTTAATGACCTATAGAGAAAATAATAGCATGTAGGCATTATCTAAAGATCTTAAATATCTGTTTTATAGTACAATAGGACAAAAGTACAATAACAGATCTTGTTGTTTGACAAGATCTTTCAAAAATTGTATTGAGAAATACATTCCAGAATTAAATCACATACAAATGCATATGAATTATATAAATTTTAGGAAATAGTGATGCAAAACTAAAATCTGGGTTTTGGGTTTTGGTTTTTTTCTGTTTTTTTTTTTTAAATAAATTATAACCTCATGAAGTACATGTTCTTCTATATTGCAATCATATTTCAGAGAATTTGTTTGATAAGTGGCATTTGAGAAGTACCTTGTTAACATTTCAAAGTAATATGCAAGACATAGTGCAAGGCAGTATGATTCCATCTGAAATTTTTTATTGCTTTCCTTGGTGTATCCAGGCCTCTGATGCCTTAAACCAATGATAACTTATGATAATAGAGCATAACCTATCATGATTTATCAGTTAATACATAGAAAGGCCCTTCTTTCTGACAGTTGGATAATTGAAAGGTCTCCACCTAAAATCGTAACTTATGTGGCTTGCGTAGACTAATATATTTTCTAGCTATTCCTCTGTAGATGGCACAATAATAGTAGGGATAGATCCCTTATTTGAAATGTAATATACACATTTCCATGTAATATGCTTTCATTCAGGGTTCACACTGAAGTCAAGGGCAAGAATTAATGACTTCAACTATTTATCACTGACTTCATGGGCAAAATAATCATTCCTTATTGCTGGGAGTAGTTTAATGAACTTACCTGATAGAGTGTGTTTGAACCAAATCCTAAACTGAATGTTTCAAATACTGGATAATTGATTCTATATTTTATGGATAGAGAGTACATGTTCCAGAAATTTGATTCGAGTTTGTCAGAATGAGCTAAGAGCACCATGGGCTTTACACATATGCTTTACTTTTCTATAGCTTAATGTTTTAGTTCCATAATTTAGTTCCCTAATTTTAGTTCAGTGCCTACAATATTCTAGACACTTGATAAAAGTTTATGGGAACATTTCTGTAACATTATAAATACTTAGGAAATCAAATCTGTCTGTCAAATAAAAGAAAAAGTAATCTTTCAAAGCTAGACACAATATAATGTGCTGAATCCATACCCATGTTACCAAGCAACAGTTTGAGAACAAGAAAATGTAAATATAAAAGGAAATATGAGATCTATGTCATAGCAGATCTCTAAGCCATGGTGAACATTGAACGTACTTTCTTGAATGAGAACATCAAGATAAATTCTGACATTTCACTGGCATAAAAAAAAGATATTAATTAAGGGCATAGACTTGCTTTCCTAACTACAAAAGCATGAGAAAAGATAAAGTGAGAAGTGACTATGAAAAGGGGTAAAATTCGTAAGTTTATAGTGCCTGAGTAAGTTTGGAGCACAAAATCTAATAAATGCCATGGGAACTTCTGGTCATGATCTCAAGTCTCCCTAGTAGCTTTGCTCAGCAGAGCTATGTCATTTTAGAATTGGGATAATAGGCTTCCAGAAGCCCTATTTTAAACAGAATTATGGTAAGGAAAAAAACAAAAAACCCCTCACTGTTTTAAAGCACTTTATTTTGCTTACATATCTTTTATGCCACGAACTAATGCTAAATCACTTAGAGTCTTCAGAAGTACCTAAAAAAAGTAAATCAATGGACTTACTTGACCTTCTCAAAGAAAGTGCATAAGAACTTTTCAGAAATGTTCCATATAGTCCAATTCTGCTGTCACTGAAGTCAATACCAACATTTTCACTGATCTCAAAAGGAGCAGAGGAAACAAAGCAATGTGAAGAAAAAGAAAAAACGTATCTTCCTAATTGTCCACCTTGACAGACATTTAAAAGTTTAGCAGAAAGAACCTAGAGTTTGATTCCTCCACAGTGTTTACGAGGATTAAGTTTAGTTGGAAAGTTTTATAATTTGGGAGGAAATACCCCAATACAAAATGCTATTGATTACAAAGAGCGAACACAACTGTCTGAAGAGGCATCGTGCAGATGGCTCCCCCTAACGTTCAGGCCAACGATGTCATGAACAAGCAGCCGCTCATCCTCCTAGAGATCACACAAATATTTGTGGAGGTTTTTTATTCTGTTTCTGACAATAAATCAGAGTATCCTTAAGGTTGGAATAGTCTAGGGCATCACAACTGCCTGATGACCCACACGGCATTAGTGAAACAAGAGGTGTCAACTATAACTCCAATGAAGCAAAAATAAAGCAACTTGTGCTGATAATTTCATAGTTCTCAAAAGTTTTGAAACTTGTCAATACTCCTGTGCTTGATGCTAAAATAGGATTACCTCATTCCTGTATTTTGTGAAATTTGAGGTTGTTATTTTGAGTTTATATTCTCAAAATCTCTGCTATGCTGTGGAAGAATGAGATTCTTTTTAGTGAGATAATACATTTGCTATCTTTAATGAAAATGTAATTAGTGAGAGTCATAATCAGACCACACTTAGGATTTGGGAACTTAAGTCTGAATTCTTTGTGGGGTAAGAGCCCAAGACTCGTGCTTGTCTGTGTTTGTCACACATCAATATTTATATCCATCTATATTTTCATCAAGTGCTTCACCCACTTGAATAGCTCAAAAAAGAAAGATAAAGAAGATGTGGATAAAGAGATGTGGTTAAGCTGCCTTAACCAGCACCTTCAGGGAAAAAAGAAGTCAGAAGTCTTTTTCTAGTAGGAACTTATTTCAAAACAGACTCAGCAGTCAGGGTCTGAAACAGCTGAAGATTGCTTACATTTTGAAACTTTATAAACCAGACTGCTTTCTAAAGGTCTGACAAAAGGATTGTAAAATACTGATAAAACAGTTTTTGAAATAGCTTGGTGTTATTCTGAAATCAAGGTGCCTATGTGAGGAGAAAGAATTAGGCAATAAGCATTAAAAAAAACCCCAAACCCTTACAAGACAAATGAACGTAGTTCCTCAAAATAAAAATATAACTTTAATTCACAGATAAAAAAGTAGCTTAATCCTCTGAAATGAATGAGAAAAAAAGCAAAAGAATAGCAAATTTCCATACTCACTCCAATTAAAAATTAAAAATGTCAAAGATTTTTATTGTTTTTAAGTTACAAAAATGAAGAGAATGTTAATCTGATGAACTGTTATAAAAAAGATGGGGGGAAAAAGACATGAAAATACATAAATAGATGTTATTTCCCTAATCAAGGGCTGTGGTTCCCAAACCATGAGGTATGAGCTCAACGCCTGGAAACAACCCAAACTAATAAATTCTCCTGATGTACACTCTCTCAGTGGGATCTGTTTTGGCTGGTATTAAGTTTGGCGTATGAAAATTGGGAATTATTGATCCAGGACATTGCATGTACAACATCCCCATGTTACTCAGAAAGCTGTAGTCTTGCTATAACATTAATATTCTCTGGCAAATTAAAAAAAAAAAAAAAAAAAAGAAGTTAAGTTGCTAAGATACTTCTGACAGCAAAATAAAACATAAGGCTTTCATCACAGCTAGTGTGATAAGGAAAAGACAGAGGGCATCTGGAATGCAGGGGAGGTTTTATTATGATTCTTTTCTGTTCATGGCTTTCTTGGTGTTTGCCAGCAGATTGCTGTCAAGTGTCTTGGGACACTTTCATGGGATTGTGTTTGGCAGCAAAGACTTGGATCATTCCCTGAAAAAGATTAACATTTTAAGATATAGTTTTTACTCAGCCAACCAAACTAATACAACCAAAACCACTTTATGCTTCTAGGTCTCTACTTTGGCTCAGAGCACAGCACTGCCAGTGGCTCATAGAAAGACAGCAGAGAATTCTCTTTTCATTTTAATTTAGGGTTTGCTGATCTTCAAAGTATTTCTGCAGGGGAGTAGGTCTTAGCTGTAAAAGCACACACAAAAAAGTGAATTTAATAATAGAGCAAGAGTGCATCTGCAGTGCCAAACTGAAAATATATAACTCGGAAACTGTCCAACCTGGAATTTAATGGCATATGTAGCATAAATGAAAATAGGAAGGAAGCAATAACTGCAATAACTGAAGGCTACAACAACAGAAAACAATAGAAAAAAAAGAAAACAAAGAGTATTTACAGTGAAAGTATAAGACGATTGCAGTTA
This sequence comes from Arenaria interpres, assembly GCA_013399435.1. Classification (NCBI taxonomy): domain Eukaryota; kingdom Metazoa; phylum Chordata; class Aves; order Charadriiformes; family Scolopacidae; genus Arenaria; species Arenaria interpres. The sequence continues at coordinate 96,439 of VXAK01009154.1, forward strand.
GTTCTATGAGAGAGGGATAATTTTTTCTTTATTCTTTAAGATGTTTTTAAGTACCAAATGACAACCGTAAACCATTCCAGCAAAGGGGCAGGAGTGGTGCCAACTCCAAATCTAAAAGACAACATTACACAAGTACTATTTATATTAGGGAATACATGTGTGTGTGTCGGGGGGGTGGTGGTGTTCAAGAAATAGAACGTTTGGATAGCTAACCATGGTCACTGAGCATACTTTAAGTGCCGATCTTTTTTTATTTCACCTTCCTTTAACATCATGTCTTTTACTAATATTTATTGCTCTTGCAATAGTCTATCTATAATCTATTCTGCCACAAAATAGTATGGCGCCATCATGCCATCTCTTTGATCTAGTGCCATCTCTTTGATCCGGCACCCTTTCCCAGTAGAACATGTCAGGTTTTGCATGATGCATTTGTTTTTCACTGTTCTTTGATGTTTTCTTGATCAAGTAGCACATTAAGAAGCCCAGGCTATTAATATGAAGCTCTCAGTGATGCTGGACATTCATCATATTTGAGAAGTCCTTGGAATTGAGAATTTATAATGAAGCAGCTGCTCTTTTTGTTGTTTTGGGTTTTTTTTTTCCAAAGATTCATTCCTGAAAGACGAAGATTTCTACTGATGTACAGGTGTGCTGTGTAAGATGCTGATTCATTAGAACCAGCTGCAAAGGTACTGTGAATTTGATTTAGATGTGTTTTATAAACCAATTGTGATTCCATTCATGTCTTTTAAATTGAAGGGCAATTAGAATTACCTACTTTATTATAACTTGATTCAGAGTATGTGAACAAAACTTCTTGTCTTATTATTTTATAAAGAATAAAATGTTAATTTTATTCTATCCTCTGAAACACTTACTATGACTGGATAGAGTGATGGGCAGTGCAAACCATTATGTGAACCTGAATAATATATCTTCTGTATACAGTAATGTGTTTTGAGAACTAAAATGAAATATTTAGCAGAAGTTCATTTACTTTTTCTTTCTAATATAAAAAAAAGGTAAAAGGGATTTAAACTGAAGTATGCAGACCTCACTTCCATTGAAATAGATTTAAGACAGTAAATCTCTGTCTCACTTTATCACAGATTTGAGTTTGTATGAACTTTGTGACAGACACCATTTTCTCTCCCGTCTCTTAAAAGACAGACAGCCTTATTGGTTTGTGTTTTGTTGTAGGGTACAGCGAAGTGTCAGTTCATGACTTTGCCCTCTAAGGCATGAAATAATTAACAGCTGCCTACAATATTGAACAGTGGGACTCCAATCTTCTGTGAGACAAATTCAGAAATATCTTTAATTTCTGCATACCTGTCTAGGTTAGTTTTGCTCTTGTCTTTTTTTATGTGACTAGAAGTAGATTCAGAAAGGAACTTTATGAAGAATCACTCACTATAAAGAAAGATGATGGCTAGTCCTTACCTTCATCTTTTGTATAATGACTATTTCACACAGACTCAACTTCAGTATTGTCAGTAGAGCCAAAAACCCAGAAAACATCTTTGTATGTCATGCAGGCATCCTTTTCACTGAGGGTTTAATACTCTCTCCCTGTCCCAGTGCAGCTTGCTTCCTGGGATGTACACCAGACTGGATGGAGGAAGCATGATGAAATCCTCTTAACATTTCTTTCAAGTTTAGTTTGGGTTTAGGGTCTTTTCTTGAGACGTGTAAGTAAGTCCAGTCTCCCTCGGACTGTGGAGAGCCCAGGAGAAAAGCTTCCTCTCTCCTGATCAAGTGCTGTAAATATTAAGCTGTTACATGAAAGGTGAGTATTGTCTCTACCTGCCTCAGCAAAAGTGGTAATGGTGACTAGTTTCTGGGGGATCAATCCTGCAACTGTTTCCTATGGCATGTTCCCTAATTAAACTTGTGAGAAGACTGAGACACATGAATGTCTAGCTTTCAACTCCTTGGTTGGGGATGGGATATCAAGACTGGGTTCAGATTGGTGGAAGTAGAACGATATGCCCTCAACAAGCCTAATGGTATGGACACGGTCCTCTCGTACCTCTCAGGTCAGTGGTGAGGCAGAACATGGAGGACAGCAGGGTGAGCAGCAAGTGCCTAACTCTGCTTGCAAACCCCTGAGACCCAAAGGACTTTGGTCAGTTTGAAGTCACAGGAACTGTTGTACAATAGGACAAGAACAGAGTAGTGGTAATAAAGAGAATATTGTTTGCTCTCTGTGATAGATAAGGATGATTACAACTTAAGACTCTGATTCACTCTTATACTGAGCTTCTCCATGCTACTCTGCTGGTATTTAGGGGCCTTTCCTACACAGCTTAATTAACTGATTTAATCAAATCTGGTAGGATTCCTCCTGTGAAAAGGGGTCTGTAATCAACATAAAACCATTTTACTGGCTCTGTTCTGTCTTGCATTTTGGCCACAAGGAGGAACACAGTGAGCAATAAAAAAGAAAGAATAAGGTCAACTACTGCAAAAAACCAAATACATTATTAAGCAAGCAATTATGCCCGGGGAGCAAGAATAGAGCTAAAACCACTGCTCGGATTGGAGCTGTGCACCCAGGAAATTCAAACGGTATGATCTGAAGTCCTTGTATTCAGTTCAGTTTCACTTCAGTCAACATTTCTGAAAACTGCAGTGTGAAGCATACTCATCATTACTAGGGTTTAACCCAGATAATTCTCAAACATGAGGAAACCTGGATTCACATCTCTGTGCAATGTAGCAGGAATCTCATTAATTTTACTGTTGAAGATTTAATCTCAGATGTGAATGAGCCTGCGACATTCACCAGGCCTGTGAAATATAGTAGCAGGTAAACACCTGTTGTAAAACAAGCAAAATAACTTCCATAGAAGTTGTGATTTGCATTCAGTTTCTTTAGTTTCTGCATACAGTGACATGATGTAGCAACTTAAGATCCCACCCCAATTCAGTTATTGAACTTGAATTCTCGGCCTGGAAGCAAGGTGTTAGGGCTGTAAAGTAAACAGTGGTTTTAAGGAATGTCCCACTTACTGTAGGCACTGACTACAATGCCTTGCCATACACTCAAAATGAGTGTTGACATCATATGTTACCGGAAGCACCAGGGTAAGGGTGGTGTCACAGGTTGATTGCTACAAAAAGAACATCGGGATGAGAAAAGAGCAATGCTGATTCCTGTCAGTGTCACATACTCCCAGAATAGCCCATTCCAAAACAAGGCTACAAATGAAACAACAAGAGCTAAAACTAGAGAGCAGAAACTTGAGGTATATACAAGACATCCTTCTCAAGGAGAACTCACCATGTAGCGAGTATAGTAAGGAATATTTTGAGGTAGAGACATGCCACTCATGCTTTGGGAAAAATGCAGGGTAAGATAAAGAAAGTCCCTACTCAGGATCTTGGAAAAAGAAAAGAAAAGTCTCCCAGCTCAAAGAAAATAATGGAATAACATTTAATTGTATTGCTCAACAGGCTGGCAAGCAGCACCTTCAGAAGCATAGACCAGACATTGGGCTAAACCAGTAATTCTGCAAACTGGTAGGAGGAGACACTGCCAGGCAGAGGGCAGTCCACAGGTCCCTGTTGGTTGGTGACAGTGTACTAAGTACTAGAACAATTGGTGAATTAAAATACAGCCCTTGTCTCAAAACATCTATGACAGGAGGAAAGAAGTTCTTTTGAAAAAATGAGAAAATAGTTACAGAGACTCTGTCATGCTGGGTCAGAATGGGTAGCAACGCAGGATTGCCACTGTGTATGAAACCCCTTCCCAGGTATGGGTGTTTCTGGTAGCCAACTTAGAGACACTTTTAAAGAGGCTGCCAAGTGGCCTCGTAGTAAAAACTAAGTCTGTGCAAGGAAGTAGAAATTATGAAGATGGATGAATGTAGTCAAGTTTGGAAGATGTCCCTTCTGTAGCTCAGCTACATGCCAGTGCCCATCCTGGTGCATTGCAGATCATTAAAAGACGAAAGAGCAGACCCTATTATTTTTGCAGAATCACCTACTTGGGAGCTGTAATCTTGATTTCACTTAGACTCACCACATAGTCAGCTTGTCTCCTTTTTTCTGATTGAGGAATCAGACCTGATTTATTTAAGCTATGGATCTATTAGGTAATATTGAATTAACCAGGAGGATAAGGAAGCAGTTAGTCCTTCAGGTAGCTGTAATAAATTAGAAGATAGCCGATAGCTTAACTTTCTATGTTTTAATGTAAAAAAAGGTAAGCAGAGCAATGAAAGAAGCTAAATTTGGTTTTCTTACAGTCTCCTGATGCAATATATTAACTTTCACTCAACAAATTTTGGAACCAAACATTTTATTTAAAAGCCAAATCCTGATAAACCACTTGCCAAATCATAAGCTTGTAAAAGATATCCCCGTTTGAAACATTAACATGACAGTTTGACTGAGTAAGTACCAAGTAATGAGCTCCAAATTCTATTTGCATTCAGTTGAACTTCATTCTTCTTACAGTTACCTGGTATTTGATGAAACAGTTTAAAATTAGTTTAGCTTACCAGAAAGAGTATTTTGAATCCAAGTTGTAAAACAGATAATAGTGCAAACTATGCAAATGAAGTTTTTATCAATGAACTTATTCTTTATCACCCAGGATATAATTGCAGCAACTGTAAGTTTTGCTCAGTAAAGAGAAAAAAATAATAACCAAAACAAAACCACAACCCAAAACTAATTACTTTAAAAGATTTATTTGTCCATAAAAGGTAGACACCACACTTGTAAAACAACTAATTGGAATTACACTGCAGTAAACTCTTCAGTCTATTATTATGTGCATTGAAGGCCATCTGGAGAGTTTGTGCATTTAAATTTAGGGGCTAACAAGAGTTGTCCTGAATAAAAGATTTACCAATTTATTTAAATGCAGCCTGGAAGAGGACCAAAATACTTCAAAGTCATGCTAGACAACCTGCATCTAGGAGTCAGAGGCTTGCGAACAAAACACCTGACCTCTCTTGGCAAGATCCCTGTGAGGAATATAATGACTGATATAGAGATTTTATAAGAAAATAAGAAAAAACTCACTTTTATAAATAATTATAAACGCATTACTGTGCAGACTTGCTTAACACCATAAACTGTTCATGGCTCCTGGTGGGTTGGAAATCCCTTTGCAATACCACAATGGCAGCTGGCTGTATCCAGCCTCCACAGTCTAGTCCCCTGCTTGAAAATGTCCAGTTTAGGCACACAACCTAGTTAAGTTACTAGGAATACAAAACCTAAAGGATAAATTTTTACTTCTAAAATATTCTGGGGCCATTCCCTGGCACTGCTGACAAATGGTACTGTGAAATTTGCCCATGACTAAGTGTTTTCTTTCTCTCCCTCCCCTCGGCAAGACGGTCTCATCCATACTGCATGCTGAGAACAATTTATGTTATGTGTTATTTCCCAAAACTTTTATTCTTGAAAGTGCTGATGGGTTCAGGCTAATATCATGCCTGGCAGTGTGCTAATCATATAGCAGTCAGGGCAATGATGGATTAGTGTTAAACTCTGTGTCCTTAACTAGTGCAAATACCCAAGAAAACATCTGAGTTATCATATTCAACTGTCTCTTTTCATGGGCAACAGCTTCCTGTGGTGCTGGACACAAGCTCCATCTTTAAATTGCTTAATTTTTTTTATTATTCTTCTCTGGAAAGCTGCTCCAGAACCTTAGTGTTCTCATAATTGGAAAAAGATCAGATTTCTAGCTCTTCTTTACTGATAGTTCATTGATATTAATTTTTCTTTTCTTTTTTTTGTTTTGAATAATTATTCTTTCCCTTTCTTGTGATTTTCATTAACTTTTCTTCTTTTTCATAACTCTTCCCGAACCCTCAGCCTCACTCTTTCAGAGGGAATAATTCAAGCCTCTTCCAATCTGTCAACTGAGAAAAATTATTTCATCTAGCCTTCCTATCATATAGGACCTTCATATTTACTTAATAAGCTTCTCCCATTCCAATTTGAATAGATCTCGGTGGAACCAAGAGCATAGCAGAGTATGAATTGTTCCTACCCAGGGCTTTGTATATCAACACTAATCTGATTGGAGGATAGTAATATATTTTAGGTGATCTGCCTCTTCTCTGAAGCTTATTCAAATCTAACTGAAGTCAAAAGAAATCCTGCAATTGGCTTCAGAGTATCTATTATCTAGTCTTCTGTGAATTTATGGCCTTTTCAATACAGGTGTTTTAAAAATGGTGGTGATCTAAAAATCCTTTATTTCGCAATTTGTTTCATGACTGAATAAATTGTTTTAAAATTCCATTGTGGGAAAGTGAATTCCTGTGAAATTATTTATGTTGTTTATGATAAATTGTGTGAGTGATCGTTGTGGCAGTACAAACATTATATCCTGCTCAATGTTAGCAAGCTTGGGCTGTACCTAGATGTGGCAGTGCAATGTGGAGGACCTCTCTTCATAGAGCAGTTTGTTTTGCTCACCACCATTCATCTTGTCTGCACAGCACTGCATGGACGGATTTAAAGGGTATGAGATGTATTTGCAGTCAAGAATGCAGCTACAAACTTCTCTGGATGGAAGACAAGGAGGCTTGTTCACACACTCCTTCTCACCATATGGTCCCATCAGTTTGACTCATTCCCTGTGTCAACAAGCCTTCATGGATTTGGAGCTGACACTACTTTTATTATGTTGTATAATGTCACTTCTTGTAATCGAGTTTCTTCTAGGTTGGATGAAAGGATTCAGCAGCTCCATTTTGAATGGATTCCAAGTGAGAATTGCTCTCCTTGAGAATTGCCTTCCTGCTACCCTGAGATCAGAGTAAGCTGACTCGCACACCCAGGTTTCATATATCATTTTCTTCCCCTATTAAGCAAACAAGTTCACTGTAAATTAAACATGATATATAACCTTAAAACAGCAAGTTTATACATGCTGCTTTATGCCAGTTATTGGAAGAAGCACATATAATGAAAGACCTATCTTGAATTCTCCTTGCACACTGAATTCATAATTTAAAAAAAAAAAAGTTTAATTTATTAGTTAAATTGATTGACATTCTATGAAATGAGATTTTTTTTTTTTTCAAAATAACCTCCCACTATTGTCTGAATTCCTTGATAAATTAAATTTATCTGGAGAAAGGACTCAGTCAAAAACAAACTCAAAGCAAAAACTCTGTTTTCTCAATTATCTCACAGTGGTAGCTGAGTTTCAGAAACAGTAAATCTCCCTTCTGATCAGCCTATTAGTCATGATATTTTTCTCCCTTCTTAACATCTGAATTTACCTAGGCTCAAACCTACTTTGCTGGCAAAGGGGCAAATTCTGGGCCTTTGGATTGTTTTGCCACTCTAAGTGAAGCAGATATGACTGTAGCTGTAAGTCCTTGAAAAATTACCCATCAGTAAAATAGGATATAGGAAAACGATAAAAAATTATGTAATGATTTTTGGATTTGGATTTGTTTGTTAAAAATAGTAACATCAAACCAGGATAATTCTTGATCTTCATGTTATTTATATTAAATCTTAGCTTTCTGGTGTTATTTATGTGACAAATATTTTTGATGTTTTCATATAGTTTCTAAGGATACCTTTCTTTGAAAGTAATTTTTTTTTCTATTTATAGAAAAGTCTGCATCCTTCAGTTTTACACATTTGGAACAATATCTAACCATTTACTATTTGCAGTTCTATATTTTTTATCCGGTTTCTATGTTTTAAAACCACAAACATACTGACACTGCAGGGACCTGAACACCTGAGAGTTACCAAACTTGAAGTGTTGTTTCATGTCGCATATCATACTAGAGGCTTCCAGTGACTCAAGAAGATTTATAAAAGTATAGATTTTAAATTTTTCCATTACAAAATGTAGATAATTGTTTTAAGGTATATCATTAGCTCTAATTGAACATTTCAGACTTTCTCCAATAATACTGATGGTCAGTAGCAGCTGAATCATAAAAATAATTGTGGCAGTCATATCAGCAAGAAATGTGTTAGTAAAGCAAGTTTAGGAGGCCTGTGACTTCATAAGCTAAGAGGAATGAAGAACTTGATCTGAAAGTTCCAAACAATACTTATGGGAGATTGTACAAGAGTTCTGTGAGAAGATTTATGTTACAGAGAAAAGTAGATGCTTTATTTGTAATAGTCCTTGCATTTTTGGTACTAAATGTGATCGGAGCAGGCACATGAAAATGAACAGAACATACAGGACAGTAGTGGTGATATCAAACCCCAGGATAAAGCATATACTTTTAGGTTTCTCCATGTAAATGTCTACATGCGAATTCAGTATATAGATTCCTGTTGCAGTGAATCAGCATCAAAGGGTGATTTTGTTGCTTAAGCACAAGTGTCTGATGTCATTTCAGACACAGTGAGGTATCCTGCCTGACTCCTTTCTGCTACTCCAGAAGGGTGCAAGTCTCCCACAGGTCCTGTGCCATATCTGGCAGCCTCCTGTAGGTGTTTTATATATCTTTGAGCGTCTCAAGTAACTCCAGGTACCAACGTGTAGACAACTGAATTGAGCTTTAGGCTTCTCTTGCAAGGTAACACGGATTGTTCTCAAGATTTTTCAGTATGTGTTGACTAAGGTTCAGTTCAGTTTCCTACATAAGCACCTGGAAGCCCTTGAGATCCAAAAGATATGTGTGGGTTGGGAGATAAGGACCTACAGGACATCATTACATTTCTGCAGCCAGAAGCCAGAGTAGTAGAGGGTATTTCAAATGACATTAGATAAATATGTGCATAACTTAAACAAGTTTCTGCTGGCTGACAGCTAAATCTTCTTGAGGATCTAGTGGGTAGTGACTAGATCTCCACCCACTACAACAGGATATGAGACATCGATGATCCTTATGGTTCCTTTCCAGCTTAAGATATTCTGTGATTCTATGATCTCTGTGTGTAGTTCAATTGCAAAGGATTTCTCCCGCCAGTTTAGAAGCTGTCATAGCTCCCTTCTTAGTCACTTCTTGTTGTTTAAGAAATACAGGCAAAATGAAAACATCAAATTTTCTTTTCTAATACTTGCCTGCTACAATTTCTACCCCATTGAGATTAGCCTTTAAGGTTGACACATTCAGATGATTTATGACCAGAATGCAAGGATGAACAATCTTCAATGGCTAGGTCAGTAGCAGTAGCATAAAGTTTGGAAAGTCACACATCCATGAATGTACCCACAGAAAAAAGCTACCAAAGAATTACTGGGGTTATGGGATTTCATTCAGTGTCTCACGCACTGCAAGATGTATCTTGTCTCAAGAGGATGCAGTCAAGAACATCAGTCGAACAAGAGGAAGTGCAAAGTCCTGCACCTGCGAAGGCACAGCACCTGGCACTAATGTATGCTGGAGAGCTGCTTGTCAGAAAAGGACCTGGGGATCCTGGTGGATGCTGGGTTTAACATGAGCCAACAATGTGCCCTTGTGGTAAAGAAAGTGAATAGCACCTTCACCTGCATTAGACAAAGTATTGCCAGCAGGTTGAGGGAGGTGATCCTTCCTCTCTGCTCTGCCCTGGTGAGGCCATATTCAGAGTACTATGTCCAATTCTGAGCTCCCCAGTACATGAGAGACATAGACATACTGGAGAAAATCCATTAAAGAGTCACAGAAGTGAATAAGGCAGTGGTGCCTCTCAGGAAAGACTGAGAGATATGGGACTGTCTAGCCTGGAGAAGAGAAGACTCGGGGGTAATCTTATCAATATATATAAATATCCCCAGGGAGTGTGGAAAGAAGACGGAGCCAGACTCTTTTCAGTGGTGCTCAGTGCCAGGACCAGAGGCAATGGGCACAAACAGAAACACAGGAGGTGTTGTTTGAACATATGGAAACACTTTTTTACTGTGACAGTGGCTGAGCACTGAAACAGGTTGCCCAGGGAGATTGTGTAGTCTCCATCCTTGAAGATATTCCAAAGCCATCTGGACATGGACCCGGGCTACAGGCTCTAGGTGGCCCTGCTTGAGCACGGTGTTGGAAGAGATGACCTCCAGAGGTCTCTTCCAACCTCATTCACTTTGTGATGCTTTGATTCTGTGATTAATGTAGTCAAAAACATTTCAAAACTATGTGATTCTTTTTATATAACTCAGGAGTAGCAGCAGAGTATGAGGTAAGAATACAGAGTTCAGGAGCCTTCAGAGCACAGCAGATGGTAACATTGGCTTACAAGTCAACGCACTCTCATCTCAAGCTTTTAACTTGCCCCTGATACATTAGTAGAAGGTGGGGAAAGAAGCAGATTAGAGACTTCAGGTTGCTGAGGTGGTGATGAAGTTGTGTCAAAGGTCCTGCAGAAGGCTGGAGGTTTCTGAATAGTTTTGAGTCTTACCTGTATGCAGTGTATTATGAGTTGAAATAATTCAGTCTAGAGGTAAGAAAAGCTTATTAAAATTAGGGCTAAGTTGGACAGAAATAGGAACAAGAACGTTGGCCAGACAGTAGCGTATAAAAAGCCAATGCATTGACTTACATTATTTGTTAGTGTAAAAGCTGTCAACCTGACACCCAAGCTGTGAATGTGATGAAAAGAGCCTCAGCCAAAGATTGAGATGTAAGTCGGCTGTGTCCTTCAGCAATTTCCCTTAAGCTTCTAGAACTATTTCTGTCTTCTCAGCTCTGGATTTCTCTGGTTGACTGCTGTCTTCACCCTAACCTTCCCACAGTACTGGGAAAAGCTCCCAGATGAACTCTATCAGATGAGACTGTAATAAAAAGCTGGAAGATATGAACCAGCTAAAGACACTTCAACCTCCTTCCATTCTTCTCCCTCAGTCTCAAAGCAGCCTTACAAACACTGAGCAACCTAGGAAGAGCAGATCAGTTTGACAAGAGATGCGATAGAAAACTTGGGGCTGCAGAGCATCTCCCAGCATTACTGGGTAAGTTTTTAGGTGGACTAAAATAAGCCCTGACCATAGCCCTATTCATTCCCACCAGGGATCATAAGTCTTTCAGCATCTCTCTGTGTCTGTATATATGTATATGTACAGCTCAATGTCCAAGTGGCAGCCAGTGACAAGTGGTGTTCCTCAGGGGTCGGTACTGGGACCAGTGCTCTTCAACATCTGTGTCAAAGCCATGGACAGTGGGATAGTGTGCACCCTCAGCAAGTTTGCCGATGACACCAAACTTGGTGGTG
>VXAK01009154.1:108098-124170 GCA_013399435.1 Arenaria interpres
GTGGTGAGGCACTGGAACAGGTTGCCCAGGGAACTTGTAGATGCCCCATCCCCGGAGGTGTTCAAGGCCAGGCTGGATGGAGCTTTGGGCAACCTGGTCTAGTGGGAGGTGTCCCTGCCCATGGCAGGGGGGTTGGAACTTGATGATCTTTAAGGTCCCTTCCAACTCTAACCATTCTATAATTCTATGTGTGTTCATCCAATGCCCAGTGTGGGATACTGTGCCACACATTTCCATCAAATACAGGAATATTTTTGTCTACCATTTTGTCTTAGCGCACAGAAACAAAGAACTCCAAAGACACAGAAATGCACCCTGTGCTTTGGGTTTATTCCCAGGACACAGACACTAGAATAGCAATAAAATTGCTCAACTTGAGTTGGAAAAACATGATGGCTGTTGGCAAGCAATGAACACAGAAAATATCTTACTTTGTCTCTAAGTTCCCATATTCAGAGTGCCTGCTCGCATACCCATAAGCAGAAAGACGTTCCAACTTCTAAGAAAACTCAGACTATGCTTAAAAAAGAAGGAAAGGAGTGTAAATGTCTGAAAACATAAGCGCTAATACAGTGGGTCAGACCAAAATTACATGGTGATGAGTATGCTGCCTCTGATGTTTGCCAAAAGGGGCTGTAAGTACACAGTTATCTTTCCATGGCTTACTTATGCTCATTTCCTGCTACTGACAGTTTATCAGCTCCCTGAACCAGAGGTTGTATTTAGACCTACTACATTCAGTATTCACCAATGAGATTGCCTTTCCTGAATTTATCTCATCCTGTTTGACTGTGCCATTTGAGGCTCAAATATCTTAAATACCTCTCAGTACTCTTACACAGTGTTTTCGTCGGCCATGCCGGCAGCAAACTTTATTCCAAACTCTTTCACTACCCTGTGGCTCTAAATATTATTACCTGAATATTCCTTACAGGAGCAAACATGTTATGTTTTTAAATAATATGAGAGAAGGTTCCTATTTTGATGTTATTTACATTTCCTTTTTCACATTTTTATGAAAATGTACTTTATGGAAAAGTAATGATATAAGTACTGAACATGGAATAAAATTTTGGGTTCAGAGGAAGAAGGCCAAAACAAATGATATTTCATGTTCTCCCCTGTGATGAAGACAGTTTCTAATGATCATATTTGTCTGAAGTTGTTTCTAAATGTAAAGGATTCCATACTCCTCTACAAAACACTGGCATTAAAATTAAGTGCAGACTAATCAAAGTTGATTTTTAATATATAATGTTTTTAAGGCATGTTATGGGTTATGTGATTTTATTCAAGAGTGAGAAAATATTTGAAACAATCTCAAATTTTGTTTTCTATGCACTGCACAAGAACTGAGCAATGATTTGAGTACATTAAATCAGGAGCACTTGATCTATTTGCCAGTTTATTTTTGATTATAAAGTAGTGAAACACTGATTCCTTTGCTTCTTTGTTCCATGGTGCTGGTTATAATAGATTTATATGTGCTCCTCCAAGACTGACTTCAAAGAACATAAACTTTATTCGGTATGGTAAGAAGCAGAGACAAAGAAAATACAGAAGGTTGGTCCTCTGAAGAGCTTTGCACCAAAGAGAATAGCATGCTCATCATTAGCCTCTGCAGAAGGCTAATTATCAGAAGTCTAGGGTGTTTGTGAGCAACATTTTTGTAAATTCAATACAATTGGTACAATGCAACAAAATGTCAAAGATGAACTGTGAGGTTCATATAAAGCTAGTTAAAGGCAGCAAGAAAATCATGGCATATAATTTTCTATAATTTAGCTAGAAAATGCAGTACACACTATAAATGGACCAAAATAACCTTCACTTCAGGCAGCCTTCTTTTCAAAAAGCAATTACAACTTGTTAGCCTTTGAATTTTGCTTCTCCTTAACAGCATTAAAAAGAACATAGTTTTTAGCTTCAGAGGTCTAAAATGTTTTATAGAAGCTTTGTTATAAGGTTGTTTCATGAGCCAAATGTCCGCAATCCAATTTTAGAAAAAAAAAAATTAAGCTCAGTGGTGCATTTTTGATCTTTCATTTCCAACTGAGACATTCTTCACATCTTCTCTATTCTTCTACATTGCATAAACTAATATGGTATATAATCATGTCTCAGTTTTGCGCAGCAATCTGCTATCACAGACCTTTATACTGACACAGTCCTATTGGCTGAAATGAAACTCTGCATGGGTGGAAGGGGCTGCTGCACTGCAGAAACCAATGCTAAATTAGATGGAGTGAGAATGACTTTTCCATACAACATGGAGGTTTAGGAGAGTTTGCAATGCACAATTCTGCATGGAATTACATTCCATGGGCACTCGGCTGGAACTTCTGTTACATCCAGAGGCCGTTCTTGTTTGTCATTCATTGACCACACCAACATAAAGCAATGGCTCCAGAGATTAACTTGTAATTACACAGAGTAACGGCAACTGAGATTTTCCAAATAATGGGGAGGAGAACACAGTAAACAAGCCAAAGAAATGAACAGATTTTCTGGGACACCTGGGGAACTTTACTAATCTCCTTTTGCAGAGTCAGGTTGGATCACCCTTAAACAGGTCAGATCACCCTTAATGTTTAGATCATCACTCAGCAGCTCTAGTATGGACCTGTGAGACACATGCATTCTGAAATTCATCTTCACTGCACTTGTGAGTACTCAGGGATGGTTTTAGCTCAATTATATTGCTCTTAATTTAATCTATTATAGTGACTACAACACTGACTGGGGTGTAGCCCTCTACTGTCTGGAGTTCTGAAATCTTCTGTCCAAGAAACAGTACTCACGAATTAAGACAGATGTTTCCGCAGGCCCTTTCTAAAGAACATTCCCTTCCTCATGCTCAGTCTGCTTCTCCTTATAGCACAGTCCCCTACATCCCTTTGCTGTACAATCCAACAGAGCTGGTCACTAACTTCAGGACTTTTCCCTTTGACTAGTGCTGTCTCCCAGATCTCTTGGACAGGTTGCCTTCAGCTCAGTGAGGGTGCCACACTTGCTGACTGGGAGAAACTAGTTTCCCACCAAGCCATGCCAGATTATCTGGGGAAACATGCCTTTAGCCCAGACCTTTCCATCCTGGATTTATACCCATCACACTGTCACAGAATAGGCCAGCCTAAACGCTGCTCCAAAATGAAGCAGACACAAGTGTGTTGTGTGGGCGTCTATTTTTGTCAGTTAGGTTGACGGTTGGACAAGATGATCTTTAAGGTCCCTTCCAACCTGGAAGATTCTGTGATTCTGTGATTCTGTGTGAAGCCCAGTCTGCTCAGTTACAGATGTAAACCTAGAATTTCCACCTTTTGCACTGGTGAGCTAGCTGGCCAAAGCTACTGATTGTGCAGGTGGCTTCAGATGGATGCTGATTACCTGTATGACTAATTAATTTGTTCTTCCCACAGATCAGATTCTTATTCTCAGATTAACTTTCTGTGTAACAGCTGTGGAAAGCATGATCACAGTCACAGTGGAGAATAAATGTGCTAATTTATAAATTGTAGCATAACTGAAAGCTTAATATGCCTCCAGGTTGAATAAAGAGTTAGGTGTGGCTACCCTGTGTATGTTAAATGGGAGACCTGTGGACCATGACCACACACACAATTGTCTCTATCAAAAGCTATATAGATATATCTAGTGAGTTGAAACAAAAGATAATAAAAAAACAGTAAGAATTGATGCTGTTGCATATTTTGTATGCATATTTTTTATGAAAAGACATTCTCTTGATCACAGGGTACCTATTTATTAAACATTAATTTCTTATTTTCTCATGGCAATGGGAAGCAGGGGTTATTTCATGACAATCAATTGGTATGAAATCAGAAGAGCGTCGTTTCATTTTTATTGGATTAATGTCCTCTCCTGCTGCTAGCAGTTCACAAAAATCAGCTAAAAGTGAGTGCAATCCAGTACTTACCATTGTTCCATTGTTCTATTATCACCAAAGTGGACACAAAGAACAGGCTGGCAAATCAGTGGGCTAGAGGAAGATCAGTGCTTGACACAGCAAGCTGTGTAACACGGGAATACAATTCACTTTTATGATGACACACCTCATTACGTTCTCATTCCTTTTGAGAAAAACAGATTGGGGTTGTACTGTATGTCATGCCAACAATTGATACCTAGTTATCACAGACAGAGCATACAGGCTAAAGAGAGCAGCTGATCAACGGGCATTTCCAAAAATAGAAGTTGTCTGAGAAAAATGGAAATGTAATGCTTGTAACATAGTGTAAATGTAAATGTAAATGTCTATAAGTATGCTCAGTTGCCCTTGAATAATATAAACATGGGAAAGAACAATACCAGGAAAGTGGTAGAATTCTGGTATTGTTTTCCTAAGTACACTTATATTCCTACCTCTTTTAATAGAAACGTATTATAGACCTAAACAGGTAAAAGGCTGGATGCCTGACAGACATCATCTATTGAACTGCTGAGACAAAAATTTAGCTGCCAGGAATATCATGTTCATTTTAGTACATGCTCTATCAACCAGGAAAAATCAAGAAAGAACAACGATTCAACAGATCTGTCAAATCTGTTCAAATTGACAGATTAAACCAGTACACTAAGGCATATGGTTAAGGAAATGAAAAACGTGTTTATATTTGGGCAGGTACCTTTAAAAATTAATTCTCTTATTTTTTTCAGATTTTCAATTAGTTTCATTTTCTGGTAAAAATAAGTGTTTTGCCACACCGCTGTTTTGTGAGTTAATATGGTCTTTGTTACAGGAAGTTGTCAACTGCAAAATAAATCACCAGCCAATTAGGGAAGAGGTCTTAAAAATTTCTCTTCAATTTTAACCTTCCAACATTCATTTTTCAATGAGTTCCCAGGTATATGGTATACAAAAAAAATACATAGAGAGCGAATGAGTTTAAAGTAGCGTGAACCTTCATTACCTAGAACAAAGATAACAGTTTATCTGGAGCCTCTCCTAGCAAAGTACTGCTGAAGATAAAGATGCCTATTGTCCTGTTTAAAGTCCTTCCATTACACAAACTGGTTGCAAAGGTAGCTGAGGACAGTTACCTATTTGCAGTAATGGTTGGAACCAAACACCTCTATTTTAAAGCCTGCTTGTATCTCAGAAAGCTTATTTTCTGGTTAACCAAGTGAAAATTGCCTTCCTATTATAGTAATTTTTGGGAGTTACTATTTAGAGCCTCATGTGTTGGAAACTGTTCATCAGGCCAGAATTCACGTACCATGAATCTCACCATCAGGTGCGAGAGGCCAACCCAAATCAAAGGCCTGCATTGCCTCTGCAGATCCAAGGAAGACATCCTCCTCACGGGGTACGATGCAGAGTACTGAGGCTGCTTGCTGGTCTGTGAAATACCAATACTTCTGATTCCTCTGCTGCGGAGGGAAAGACTGCTGTGGTGCCAAGAGAATTAAAGAGCTTGTGTCTGGTATTGGCACCTGTGCTTGCATAAATGCAGCCGATGCAATCTGAACAGGGTTTTCATTCATGAAGAAGAGTATAAATCCTACTTATGCTTTGGTGGTATGAGCAAAAGCCGATGGAAATGGCTTTTTTACTGAAATGTGTGAGACTTTTGTTCGTGCCATAGACACTTTGGTAACATCTCTTCCTGCTCCCTACATCCCCGCACACAATGAACCTCTTTTCCCTCACAAAGGGATAGAAGCTAGATAGAAATTCTTAGTGCTAGGTCACCACAAAATCTCAACACTGTAAATATTTAAGTTTCAAATATTGGGTGACTGAAGTTACTGCTTAACCAACAGAATTTATATTTGAAATAAGAAAGATAATCCAGAAGTCACAGAAGCTGCATAATTTTTCAGTAGATGTTGATAATCCTCATTTGTTTTATGACTGTACTGATTTGAGTGGATTATAAAGACAGCTCCCTCAGAGAAAGCTTAGCCCAGCTGGATGTCATATCAAAATAGATTGGACACAGGGATACAGAGCTTTTGTGTTTTGAGCTACAATGTTCGTTCAAAAGAGAGCATCATTTTTAAATTACATTTCTGTCTCACATTGTTTTACTGGCTGCGGTTATGAAAAACCTGTGTTTATCAGAACTGTAAACCACTATTTTTCAGAAATTTTTGTATTTGCATTAGTTTGGGCATTTGACATCACGTTATGTCTACTCTGTACTGTTTCTACTGTAAAAACAGTCTGCTAAAGTAGAGCAATTAATTTTACTTGTGCATTTCCTTTGATTTTATCTCTGAGATTTACAAATGTAATTAAGCATGATATCGCCATTCCTGTCAATTTGCCAATATTGTCCTGACTTGCTCCTTCCAAAGCAAAGAGAAAGCAAAGCAGCATTTATATGACAATTGAAAAGAGTTTTCTCTTTCCATTCTTTTCCATTACCTTTAGATATTTATATTATATGTACTCTAATAAATTGCTCATTTCTGTCTGTTACTTGAAGTGTTCTGACTTCATGTGGTTTTGTACCTATGCACTTCCTTCCATATAAATAATGTCTATTTGATAATTCAAGAATGTTGATAGAAAAGTGTGTTTTGCCATAGCAAGGGGCGTGTAACCTTGTAAGAATAGAGACAAGGTAATTTTATGACCACTGTTCGTGTGTTGGTCAGTAAACAGTTATTACAGAATTAAAATATAAATCTTTCCTGTGTCAATACGTTGATTTCACTTTGAAAGAACCACATGAAAAAACCCCAACAGATAAACAAAATGTTGGCTAATCAGGTGGCAATACTCATCTGAAAGATATAAACACAATTTGCAAGCAAGTCTTTCTGGTGACAATCTGACTGATTTCAGAATCCCTTTTCTTTCCCCTGAGAGACTGTCTGGTCACTGGTTATCCCTGTCATTGCTCCCAGAGGGAGCAGAAAATATCAGTACAAAAAACAAGGCAACCTACCAAGGTAATCACCTCATTCGATACACAAAGATAAGGTGCTTGGTAATTTTCTAGCAAAATTCTGTAGGTGATTCATCCAAATCAGCCATTCTTTGGGAAACCTTTTACTGTCCTAATTTCAACAGGAAATGTTGGTTGGCTTCCAGTTCTCAAGTCAGAGACAAAAAGTTCTTCTTTGCCTTAAGGTAACCAATGTTGAGGGCACTCTCTTCAGATATGGAATACTGTGGTTCAAGTCCATATTCTTGATTTAGACTAGCAACTCAAGTTTGGAGGGTTTTTTTGCAGATCATATATGAATGCCCTGGTACCTCCACTGCAGTCTGCCTAAAGGTTTCTTCACACGACAGGCCTGTACACATTAATTGCCCTACGAAGGGAAAATCAGTCAGGCTGATTTTATAGTCAAGTGTTTGTAGTGGAAGTGAAGTGGAAGGTTAGTATTACATATAATCAATATTTAATACTTTGTTAATAGAAATAGGTCTTCCCAGACAAATTGTTTATCCTCTGCATCTCTTCCATGGTAGTCAATAGACTTATGATTCAGGCACTTGCCTGGGGCTGTTGGTGCAGTACTAGCCACTTGGAGGAAAACATGATTCTCTCCTTCTCATCTTTGAAAACAGACTGAGAGTTTTATGCAATCTCAACAGCTTTCACAATACAATAAATATATTCATGACCAGTGTTAAGCAAGGTTTGAGAATTTAGTGCCTCGTCTAAAACTTGCAGGTTTTCAGTCCAGAAAAAGGGTAGTAGTGGATACACTTGACATTAATGTCTAGCTCCATTTTAAATGCTCTACAACCCATCTGCGTGGAGTGGCTGATATAATACAGGGATGCCGGGAAACCTGTGCCAGTGAGGAATGACTGCTGGGGGCCAGGCAGGATAATAGGAGACATCTGAAATATAAGTAGACCTTTTGCATCTAGGTCATTCTTTAGTGACTGGAAAGGATAGAGGTTCATACCAAATGAGGCTGTAGGAGGGATGAGGAGTAAAGCAGTGTTCTGAAACTCTTTAAATTTACTTTCATATTTTCCTAAATACACAACCACAGGGCAAAGATTCATTTGCCTAATTATAAGTATCTAGTTCCATTTGCGATGCCCAAAGGTATTCCACATGTCTTCCAACTGCTGCTTCAGCAGGAATCAGTAAATCCTGTGTCACATATTCCAGCTCTGGAAGGATGTCCTGGATTTCTACAATAAACACAAACACACTTGCACACAAACCTCCGGTTTGGATGAATTGCTGGTAGCTAAAGTCATAAACAACCCATGAACTGCAAAACTGTAACTGAGAGATTTGGTCAAAAGTATAATTTGACAGCTATTTGTGAGCTTACATTATATAATATGCATTTGCAGTCTAATTATATCTTCTAGTGGACAAATATTTATTCCATAAAATTGTCGACTTAATTTGAAACTCTGCTTTAGTACACACAAGAGAGAGATAAACTTTTTTTTTTCTTAATCTTTCTCATGATTTATTTAATATTTGCTGCATTACCCAAACTAATGTTACTGCAGTTTGGAGCTGTGATAGTGTCTCATCAATGTCATTGAAATGGTGCTGATTTATACCTTTGGAGAATATTGTCTTTAGTGTCTAATTTCATGTCTGATGCTATTTGGCCTTGTTCATGCAAGTAGTGGTCCCAAGAACATTAGTATAGGCACATCAAAAAAAAGGTGAGGTAGGACCAACATGACAAGTAAATGTCTAAAAAATAGATGTCAATATCTGATTAATGACTCCCTTAATAGTCACTAGACAGAAAAGGAAAAAATATCCATCTATAACAACACTAAAAAAAATCTGCTGGGAACAATTACACTAAAATAGAAAATGATACCCTATGTCCAAGGGGACTAGCTGAAACCATCTCATTTCTAAGGCAGAGAAGATGAATCTCTGCATGACATTGACTTACAGAATTTTTAAGACCTTGATTCATTTTGGAAGTTCTATTAATCACAGTAATAATGTCTTGAAAAGATGAGACTATCTGACTTTACCATGAATTTTCTACACATATAACCACATACACCATGTCTACCAGAAACACAGTGATTTTGCTAGTCTTTAGCAACTCTCCAAAAGCTTTACCGTTATATTACTTAAAAAGAGAGTGAGTCATGTAGATCATATAAGAAATACTTAGTCTTATAACCCTCATAATTGCAACTGATGACTTTGTTAGTTGTGTGCCTGTCCCACTCCCCATTTCCCTCTCTCCCCATGTCTCAGTTGCTGGGAGAAGCTGCGTGAGAATGGTGAAGGGAGGAAGGATGGTGACTTCCCCTCACTCCCTCATTCACAAATATTTTCTTGGTAAGACTGGTAAAAGGTCACCTGCACCAGTGTGGAAATGAGGACAACACAGAGAAAGGATATGATGGTTCATAATTTGTGCTGCAGAGCTCACTGTAATAACATCTTTATGCTACTAAAAGCTGCAATGTAGCCTACAGCTACTGTGACCCCCACACCCTGGCAGCTCAAAAAGAGAGAGGCCAGTGTTTAAAATGTATACACAAATCACGCATGTGTGTAAATATATGCAGAGTTCAAATTCTTTTCCTTAAAGAAATTCTATCGTAGAAAGAAAATTCTTTGTCTATTGATTCCTGGAGCCAAACCCATCCCTGTCTGCCCCAAATCCAGACATGTTAAAAGCAAGAAGCCACTATTACTTTTTTCTGTGACAAACAACCCACAGTGCCATGTTATGTCAACCATTCCACGATTTAACACTTCACTCTAAATTATCCATGAAGTCTTTCTAACAACTATGACTTGCTGTACAGTGGTGATTTTCAGGTGCTTTCTAAATATCCACAGATTACAGTACACTAAAAAATTGCAAAACTAAGTTCTTATTCATTTTGTCTTATAAAGAATTACTCAGTTCCAGACGCTATTCCCGGATAAATCAAAGACAAGGGACCTTGTACTGAACTCTCAGGTTTGATGTCATCATGTTCTTGTTCTAAGGTTAAGAAACTGCTCATTTAGAGAATTACTTATATAAACTCCAATCATTTTCTTTTCTTCCAGGGTTCCAAAAATGAATTCACTTATTTGTCTATCACCTGTAAAAGAAGTAAAGACAGGATAATGGCAAAAATGACTAGATTTTTTTCAAGGAGAAAGGAAAGCTGTTACTCTATTTCAGCAGTACGTAAGGTCCTTCTATTTTATTCTGCAGACACTCCTACAGGCTTATATGTATAAAGTAAGACATCGATAACATTTGGTGTATATTGCAAAGTGTTACTTAGCTAAGGCCACATTAATGAATCTGCTGAGTAATATTTTTTTTCTCCATGTCTTCCATTCAGAAACTTGTTTCCACCTCTTCCTCCTTAACGGCCCAAGCCTCAGATGTGTTACAGCAGTACAGGACACCCTGTAACTGTAAGAAGTGACTCTGGTGTTGAAATCTGGAAAACTGGAGCTTCTGATGGCATCAGGAGGCTCTCTAAATATAACCCTAAAGCAACTGGTGACACAACAGGGGTCTGCGTTCATCAATTAGTTTATCCATTTCATAGTTGCATTGGAGATATCTGTATATATATAATTCCTTATGCTGTGTCCAGACATTAAGAACTTTATGGAGTCTCTGAGTCAGTGCCAAACATTGCCTTATTTTGTTTATGTTGCAACATGCTTCTTTCCAGTCAAGAAGCCTGGTGATGCTCAAAGTGAAAACAACATTATGGTTTGGTAGTCTAGAATCATAGAAGCATGGAATGCTTTGAATTGAAAGAAACCTTTAAAGATTATCTGGTCCAACCTCCCTGCCATAGCAGGACTTTCTGTCACTAGCTAACATTGCTCAAAGTCCCCATCCAACCTGACCTTGAACACTTCCAATGATGGGGCACCCACAACTTTTCTGGGCCATTTGTTGCAGTGGATGGTGTGTGTCTGACCATCCTCATCATAAAAAATTTCTTCCCATCTAAATCTACCCTCTTTCAGTTCAAAACAATTGCTCTTTTTTCTGTCACTAGAGGCCTTGATAAGTCTCTCCCCCTCTTTCTTATGAGCTCTCTTTAAGTACTGAAAGGCCACAATAAGGTCTTCCTGGAGCCTTCTCTTCAAGCTGAACAACCCCAACTCTTCTCAGCCTTTCCTTATAGGAGAGGCATGTATTAATCACACTCTCTCTGTGTGAGACGGGAGAGATGGCAAGAAAAAGGAGGAAAGGGAAACAAAAGAGGGAAAGAGGAATTAGAAAGGAAAAACGTCTGAGGTATACAAAGAGACATGAACTATATAAAACAAGGAGTTGGTAGTCATAGGAGTGAAGGATCGTGTAGCAACATACAGACAAGGAACATTATACTTACAGTGACAGTGCAGGAAGATGTACCAGGAGTAGTATCACAGTGAGTGGGATCTGAGTATGAGACTCTCATGCTGGCAGTGGGCCAGTTTGATTTTTTACACATTACCAGTGAACCACACTGCCTGCCCGAAACAGAATCAGGGCAACCCGAGTCATACTACATAATATGTACAAAAAACCCCAAAGAAACAACAATGAAAGAACTCCTACTGTTCCTGCCCCGCAGCAGACACATGATGAAAAATGCCAAACCACACAAGCAAACTTTTCCCCCAAGTTCTACAAATCATGATTAAATTTCTGCTTCTGTCTTTCCCAAAATGACATTTTAAAATTGCTGCTTCTTTCATAACGTTGTACTGTGTTCTTGAAAAGTTTGGGTTGCAAGTATAGGGCATACGGATTAAAATTTTCAATGGAGTATCCAGTTGTCCAGGGAAACGGTGCTTTATATATTAGTATTTTATGACATCCCAGGGAAAGCCTTCAGAAAAGGAGAGTAATCATCTGTAATCTTCCCTTAGATCTCATGCAGTGCTGCCTAAATGTGACATCTTACTAGTTTTCTATGATTATGGGAACAAAAAAAACAATTTAGAATTGAAAAAGCAAAAGCCTGCTGAACCAGAGGTATTCAAGGCACATGGAAATCACAAACACTTGTCTTTGAGATGGAGAAAAAATGGCTATTACTAGCCATTCAAATAATTAATTTTTCATAAGCCAATTTAACAGTTTTCCTTTAAAAAATGCTTATAAATTGTTTTGACTTTAAAACACTGATGTAAAATGGAGTATAGGTAACATTATCATTTAAATTTATGTAAAAGAAAATGTGGTTATTTTAAACCAATAGAATATGATATTCTGAGCTTACTGTGTGTGGTGGGTTTGACCCTGGCTGGACACCAGGTGCCCACCAAAGCCACTCTGTCACATCCCCCCTCAGCTGGATGGGGGAGAGAAAATATAACAAATGGCTTGTGGGTCAAGATAAGGACAGAGAGATCACTCAACAATTATTGTCACTGGCAAAGCAAACTTGACTTGGGGAAATTAATTTAATTTTATTACCAATCCAATCAGGGTCGGCTAATGAGAAATTAAAACAAAATCTTAAACCGACCTTCCCCCTGCCCCTTCCTTCTTCCTGGGCTCAGCTTCAGTCCCCATTTCTCCACCTCCTTCCCCCAAGCAGTGCAGGGCAGGAATGGGGAGTTGTGGTCCGTTCATTACACGTTTTATCTGCTACTCCTTCCTCCTCAGGGGAAGGTTTTCTCACATTCTTCCCCTGCTCCAATGCGGGGTCCCTCCCACAAGAGACAGTCCTCCATGAACTTCTCCTGGGTGAGTCCTTCCCACAGGCTGCAGTTCTTCATGAACTGCTCTAGCACGCATCCCTTCCATGAGGTGTAGTCTTTCAGGAGCAGAGTGCTCCACCGCAGGTCCTCCACAAGGCCACAAGTCCTGCCAGCAAACTTGCTCCAGCTTGGGCTCCTCTCCCCACAGGGCCACAGGTCGTGCCAGGACCCAGCATGGGCTCTCCATGGGTTCACAGCCCCCTTTGGGCATCCACCGGCTGCAGGTGGATCTCTACTCCAACGTGGGCCTCCATGGGCTGCTGGGGGAGAGATAGCCTACCTTGCCATGGTCTTCACTGTGGGCTGTGGGGGAATCTCTGCTCTGGTGCCTGGAGCACTTCCTCCTCCTCCTTCTGCACTGACCTTGGTGTCTGCAGAGCTGTTGCTCTCACATATTCTCACTCCTCTCCCTGGCTGCAATAGCCCAGTTGTATTTTTTCCCCCTTAACCCTGTTATCCCAGAGCTGCTACCACCATTGCTGATTGGCTTGGCCTTGACCAGTGTCAGGCCTGTCTTGGATCCAGCTAGCATTGGCTCTGTCAGACATGGGGGAAGCTTCTGGCATCTTCTCACAGCAGGCACCCCTGCAGCCTCGCATGCTACCAAAACCTTGCCACACAAAGCGAATACTCTGTGGAACCATATATACTAGATTAATAGAATCATAGAATCACAGAGTCATAGAATATTCTGAGTTGGAAAGGACCCGCAAGGACCATCTAGTCTAATTCCTGACTCTGCATAGGGCAACCTAAAAATTAAACCATATATCTAAGAGTGTTATTTCCTCATTTGAGTTTCCATTCTATGAAGGAGTGTGGCATTTTGATTTCCTACCCCAATTTCAGTGCAAAATACCTTACTGCGAAACTAACGTTCCCATGACAACTGTAACAGATCTTTCACCATCCCTAATAATAATCTATTTATCAATAAACAGTGACTAAAATATGAGTTCTGAAACCTTTTTTTTTTTTTACTTCATGGATATTTGTAATCAAAATACAGAACCAGAGCGTTAATTTGCTAATTGATTCCAAATACATAATGAACTGAACCAAAGTCCCAAATTTGAGGCCTCATCAAGCTAAGCTAATTAAATCAGTCATCAGCTTTTCTGCGAAAACCTATCTCTAGGAGTAGTAGTTAATCAAGAACATCCAGAAAAATCAGAGTGTGCATGCATTTGTGCAAGAGAGGCCTATTTTATCAAAGATATTTTACCAATAAAAAGAACAGACTTCTGTCCCTACCTGGTGTCCATTCTGAGTTTCTTTTAGCCTTCTTCATTCTCCATTAATCCCTCACAACTTCTTCCCTTTTGCTAACAACCTGCACATCTTCTCTTCCTAAGGAGGAGCAGGCTTGGACTTCTTTGCTCTTTCCTTGAGAAGGATAAGGAACATAATCCCCACATCTACCTTAGACCAATGTTCTTGGTACTAAACCACAGTAATATGGAAGACCTTTGCTATCATTGCCTAAGGTTGACACTGCTTTAAGATGATTTTTCTGCATGTGGTTTTCAACACTTTGTCATTTGTATCTAGTTCATCAAGACACAGAGGCCAAAGCTGGTGGATTTGACTTTTCTAGGTCATAATTTTATTTGAGGTCATCTCTGTGTACAGAAAAATATGAAGTCTGTTACTGATGAAAAGAGGAGGAACTTCATCCAAGTTCCACAAAAAAAAATCCCAGAACAAAACCCCACAAGAGCCACAACATTCACACATCAGGCAGTACACTCCACAGCTTTGTTATATTAAGGAGCTTAATTTTCTATCAAAGGAATTAATCAGGAAATTAACATTTGATTTCTTGTGTACCCAAATATACTAGTTAAGTGCTACTATGTCAACAAGCAAAAAAGGTTGAAATTTACTTACTACTTTTATTTCCTCACACTCCTGAGCAGCTCTCACAAGCCTTGTTTTTGTTCCTGGCAGCAGTATCTTACTCAAAAGTCTTTTTCAAATAGCTGAAGTACTTGAAATGTGTCCTTCATTGAAAGACATTTTTAAAATAGTAATTTTTTGTACACTTCTCCTAACATCCAAAGAATTTCTACCTTCGGCCTTAATAATTCAGAGAAGGGGTCTGATTGCTAACAAACCTTTCTCTGCCGTAATTAGCAGAACTACTTCCACAGTGATTTACTACCTGGTGTGAGTAAAAGCATCAGAATTTGCCCTGGACTAGTATCTCCATTTACAAAGTATCTACCTTCCAGAAAAACATCTTCAAAAACCTAAGAAGTCAAGCACTATTGTTAGCAGAGAGAAGCTAATTAAAATAATTGGTAGTTCTTTGGTGCTTGAAGTGACAATGTAGGCAGTGAAATAGGACAAGATGTTC
Source organism: Arenaria interpres (assembly GCA_013399435.1). NCBI lineage: Eukaryota > Metazoa > Chordata > Aves > Charadriiformes > Scolopacidae > Arenaria > Arenaria interpres. The sequence goes on from VXAK01009154.1 coordinate 123,111, forward strand.
GCCTTCTGTTAATGTATTCCTGCACTGCGGTTTCATGGGTCTTTGCAAGAACTAATGCAGATTGTATCCTATAGGTCTGCCCATGCTGAGCACTTTCTGGAGCTGGCACTGGGACTCCTTAAAAACGTCGTAGCTCAGCTGAAGGTGGTATCTATTTCTATGCAACCAGTATAAAACCCCATGAGAGATTCTAATTACTGAACAATTACTGGTGTGCATCCAGTCATATCTGTCTTAAATGCTTTATAAACCTAGCTTTACAACTCTGCCAATAAGTAAGGTTCAAAGATTTGAGTTTCACTTTGCTTAAAAAAAAGAGAAAAATAAAAGCTTGCTAGTTCTACATTCAATCAAAAGCAGAGTAATTGGCAACTTGTATTTTTGTACAATTTTTTGGAACTCTAATCCTCTTTCAGCTTTACTGCCTGACTTCCAGGTCACTCCTGTGGCATAGACTGAAAATTTTATTGTTCAGTTTGCATTTATAAGTTTTCTGAGATAGTTTTGACTGCTAGTCCAATGCGTATGAAGGCAGCTGTATGTGAGCAAGTGGTGGGACTTAGCTGTAGATCACAGAAGTGCAGGAAAAAAAAACAAATACAACAGACCTTTGGCATCTTACTGTTTTATTCCATATTACGTTTTATTCACCTCTGCGGCAGATGCTCTTTCTTCAGCCCTGTTCAGTGTGTTGAGAGCTTGCAATAGGACTTTCCTCACCTGAGGCCAACTAAGGAGTAGTTTTCTGCAATAACATAAGTAGCTTCTCCAATAACATAAGAGAGAAACTAGATTCATGAAGAATCTCTCTAACACCTTGTTATCGGTATATGTTACGTCTGTATGGTTATATCTCTACGAGTAAATGAAGCAAAGTTAGAGACTCCTGGCTTTGAAGCCAAGGGTACAAATTAGTCATGTTCAGGAGAGACAGCACTTGTTCCTGGGTCCTCTGTGCTCCATGCTAGGATACCCGAGACATAATTTTTGTTATCATATCACATATCATATCATTTACATTAATTATATTATATTATATTATATTATATTATATTATATT